>JAHDVF020000947.1:12500-514094 GCA_022606425.2 Lepidostoma basale
TGAGTATTTGCTACTACCACCAAGATCTGCGCCGACGGAGGCTCCAGGCGGGCTCACGCCCAGACCCTTCTGCGCACACCGCCGCGGCCATCCTACTCGTCGCGGCTTCAAAACGATCGGCGACCGGCGGACCGGCGCGACCGTCCCGCCTGCCTGCGACGGTCGAGTATAGGCTGAACGCTACAGCGCCATCCATTTTCAGGGCTGGTTGCTTCGGCAGGTGAGTTGTTACACACTCCTTAGCAGATTCCGACTTCCATGGCCACCGTCCTGCTGTCCTGAGCGACCAACGCCTTTTATGGTCTCCGATGAGCGTTCATTGGGCGCCTTAACTCGACGTTTGGTTCATCCCACAGCGCCAGTTCTGCTTACCAAAATTGGCCCACTTGGCACTCCCATCCGAGCTCCTACTTCATCTTCGAGCAAGAAGGAGATCTCACCCATTTAAAGTTTGAGAATAGGTTGAGGCCATTTCGGCCCCAATGCCTCTAATCATTCGCTTTACCGGATGAGACTGTTCGAATGACGCGCGAACGCGTCATGTTTCTCGAGCGCCAGCTATCCTGAGGGAAACTTCGGATGGAACCAGCTATTAGATAGTTCGATTAGTCTTTCGCCCCTATACCCAGTTCGGACGATCGATTTGCACGTCAGAATCGCTTCGGTCCTCCATCAGGGTTTCCCCTGACTTCGACCTGACCAGGCATAGTTCACCATCTTTCGGGTCCCAGCGTGTACGCTCTCAGTGCGTCTCGATAATCGCACGGTGGCTTTCTCGAAACGCCTCGGGAATGCGGAGGGACGGCTGACGCCGCCCGCTCATCTTCCCTGCGACCGGCTCGAGGCCGGCCTTTCACTTTCATTTCGCCTCTGGGTTTATCAACGTTCCCAATGACTCGCGCACATGCTAGACTCCTTGGTCCGTGTTTCAAGACGGGTCCTGTGAGTGCCCAAAACAAAACCACCGCCGACCGGGACGCGTCCCGTCCGAGAGCGCGCCGCTAACCACGGACGCCGGAGGAACGACACCCGCGACGCACTAGACGCCGGGGGCCGAACCTGAGGCGCCGCTGCGACGCGACGGACGCCCGCAGAGGGGCGGACGCGAACCTCGTTCTCTACCGTCGCACGTCGCGGCCGTGAACGCCGCGGCTCCGCCTCGCGTTGCGAGACGGGACAGCCGCACGGCGCATTCGACCGCGACGCGACGGGTCGCGGTGTTATACTAAGGGAGAAGGGCACGCGCTCCGGGAGCCCGGCTGCGCACCCGCGCACCCCCCGCCCCGACCCGAGAGCCGAAGGCGAAGGTGTGACGCGAGACGCGGGCCCCGACGGAAGACGCGATGAATCTCCCCGTTCGCTCGTTTGAGTTCCACAGGTTTACCCCTGAACGGTTTCACGTACTCTTTAACTTTCTCTTCAAAGTTCTTTTCAACTTTCCCTCACGGTACTTGTTCGCTATCGGTCTCGTGGTAGTATTTAGCCTTAGATGGAGTTTACCACCCACTTAGGGCTGCACTCTCAAGCAACCCGACTCTGGGGAGAGAGACCGTCGCGGCCGGCTACCGTCACCACGGGCCTGGCACCCTCTGCGGGTAAGCGGGCCCCGTTCAAGATGAACTTGGACAGGCAGCCGTGACTAATGACCGCGCGTGTATGTATAACTCTCCTCCCGAACGCTACATTTCCCGGCGGCCCGCCGGGGCCGCAGGATTCAGCGCTGGGCTCTTCCCGTTTCGCTCGCCGCTACTCGGGGAATCCTCGTTAGTTTCTTTTCCTCCGCGTACTGATATGCTTAAGTTCGGCGGGTGATCTCTCCTGATTTGAGGTCGACAAGATAAAAATAAAAAAAATCGAAACGCGACGAGAGAGACGATAAATCTTCTCTCCCGCCGCGCATCCGACTCTCGTTTAAAAACACGGACGGTACGCTAGATACCGGATCCGATGCAGAGGGCCCGCCTCGCCGGCACCGCCGAGCGCGAAAATCGCCCCGGACGCGTCTCAGAGACGGCTCTTCCGGTTTCACAGCGTCGTCGCTAGCCCGCTCGGTATGCGGCGGATGGGCGCACTCTTCTTCAAATTTGACCGGACGCCGGGAACCGGAACGCGGCGCCCCGAGAGGCGCGCGCGTCCGGACCCGGCGACGCCGGCACCGCTCTCGCTCCGGCCCCCCTCGCGGGGAGCCTCGGCGAAGTCTGGTCGCATTGTGTGCGCGACCCTCAAACAGGAGTGGTCCGTGGACAAACTACGTCTTGCTCGGACCGCAATGTGCGTTCGAAATGTCGATGCTCATGTGTCCTGCAGTTCACACTCTGACGCGCATTTAGCTGCGTTCTTCATCGACCCACGAGCCGAGTGATCCGCCGTTCAGGGTAATAATGATCTTATATTACTTTTTTATTCGCGTACATTTTCAATATGTCTTTCGGTTCGGCGCGATTCGAAAGAACCACGCCGACATTCAAAATATCGAATCTCCCCGAGGGGGGAGCAAAGCGTCGCCGGACGCGGGGATCGGAACTCGCGCTCCTTCCCCGCGACGCCGGTCGGTTCGCATTCTCGCGGCGGCGCCCTCGGGCGAACTCCGCCGTCAGTAATCTGCAACGTTCTCGTTCTCTCTCTCGTCATATGTATGTATATTTATTTATATTTTTCGAAAAAAATATATAAAACACAGGAAATGATCCTTCCGCAGGTTCACCTACGGAAACCTTGTTACGACTTTTACTTCCTCTAAATGATCAAATTCGGTCAAACTTTCCAACGCGTCGGATGCCCTGAAAGAGCTTCCGCGCACCGGTCCGAAGACCTCACCAAATCATCCATCGGTAGTAGCGACGGGCGGTGTGTACAAAGGGCAGGGACGCAATCAACGCGAGCTGGTGACTCGCTTTTACTAGGAATTCCTCGTTCATGGGGGAGAATTGCAAACCCCAATCCCTATCACGAAGGGGTTTCATCGGGTTACCCGGGCCGTTAGGCCAAGGAAGACACGCTGATCCCTTCAGTGTAGCGCGCGTGCGGCCCAGGACATCTAAGGGCATCACAGACCTGCTATTGCTCAATCTCGTGCGGCTATATATACCGCCGGTCCCTCTAAGAAGATTTTCATTGTACGCCGGTAGTGAAGACCGCGAAACGCACGACCGCGACGCGTTAACGCCACGGCACGCGCGCACGCGGGCCCTCGTGATACCGGTTGCACGTCTATTTAATAGGCTAGAGTTACGTTCGTTACCGGAATTAACCTGACAAATCGCTCCACCAACTAAGAGCGGCCATGCACCACCACCCACCGAATCGAGAAAGAGCTGTTAATCCGTCAATCCTTCCAGTGTCCGGGCCTGGTGAGTTTTCCCGTGTTGAGTCGAATTAAGCCGCAGGCTCCACTCCTGGTGGTGCCCTTCCGTCAATTCCTTTAAGTTTCAGCTTTGCAACCATACTCCCCCCGGAGCCCGAAAGCTTTGGTTTCCCGGGAGCTGCCCACCGGGTTAAAATTATGAAACTTCGGCGGATCGCTGGCTGGCATCATTTATGGTTAGAACTACAGCGGTATCTAATCGCCTTCGAACCTCTAACTTTCGTTCTTGATTAATGAAAACACCTTTGGCAAATGCTTTCGCTTTAGTCCGTCTTGCGACGATCCAAGAATTTCACCTCTAACGTCGCAATACGAATGCCCCCAGTTGTCCCTATTAATCATTACCTCTGGTATCAGAAAGCCAACAAAACAGAACCGAGGTCCTATTCTATTATTCCATGCGTACAATATTCAGGCAAGTGTTAGCCCGCTTTGAGCACTCTAATTTGTTCAAAGTAAACAGCCGCGACGGCCCGCCTCGGTGCGCGGCCTACTGGGTTACAGAGACCGACACACGCCGGCGGTGGACGCACCGGCGAGAAGCCCCGCAGACGTGCCTGTCGTACCGCATTCGGTAGACCGACACCGCAGGACACAATTTCAACTACGAGCTTTTTAACCGCAACAACTTTAGTATATGCTATTGGAGCTGGAATTACCGCGGCTGCTGGCACCAGACTTGCCCTCCAATGGATCCTCGTTAAAGGATTTAAAGTGTAATCATTCCGATCACGAGGCCTCGGACGAGTCCCGTATCGTTATTTTTCGTCACTACCTCCCCGTGCCGGGAGTGGGTAATTTGCGCGCCTGCTGCCTTCCGTGGATGTGGTAGCCGTTTCTCAGGCTCCCTCTCCGGAATCGAACCCTGATTCCCCGTTACCCGTGACAACCATGGTAGTCGCATAAACTACCATCGACAGTTGATAAGGCAGACATTTGAAAGATGCGTCGCCGGTGCTAGACCGTGCGATCAGCTCAAAGTTATCTAGAATCATCTCGAATGGCGGCGGACGGGGCGCGAACCCCGACCGCCGATTGGTTTTTGATCTAATAAAAGCATCCCTCCCGTTACCGGTCAGGACTTCGTTTGCATGTATTAGCTCTAGAATTACCACAGTTATCCAAGTAACCGTGTACGATCTAAGGAACCAAAACTGATATATTGAGCCATTCGCGGTTTCACCTTAATACGGCTTTTACTGAGACTTGCATGGCTTAGTCTTTGAGACAAGCATATGATTACTGGCAGGATCAACCAGGGAGCTGCTGCTGCCGATCCGCCCGCCGCCCCGGAGGGGCGAGCGAGACGGACACGGAGAGAGCCCGGGCGCGCCCCGAGAGGCGCGCCGGACGCATAGCGTTTCAAGTTCAACGCGGCGGAGTCACCCGCCGCGCCGACGCCACGTCATCCATTCGGAGAAACGAGACAACAGACACGCACGCGCGCACGACAGCACCGAGCGCGACACGGCGACAACACGGCACAGCGCACACGCGGCGCGGTCTATTTCAACATTTTCTCTTCTCATTCAATCGCCATACGCATAAATACGTAAGCAATATCATCGTTCACGGACCGATACGGAGCGCCCTGTCAAAGAACGCCCGCCGCCCGGCGATGTGATTCCCATTCGTAAAACGTGTACACTGAGAGCTCACGCCTGCGGCGCGGCAACGGTGAGACGGGGACGATAGCCCTCCGCCCGTTCGTTCTCTATAGTGTGTTTAGGTCATTCTGCTCGCGCGGAACGCCAGAGTGTATATTTTATACATTAGCGCCGACGCCCGCACATAAGCCGGGCGCGACGTACCATCTCGCAAATACACCGCCGACACGGCCGTGCGGCCACCGCGGTTTGCGAACGCCGAGTATCGAGAGAGCTGCCCCAGCGGGCAGCCCATGATGTTACGCCGGCCGCGCGCCTCGGCCGCTTCGCTCGGTTCGCTCTCTCGCCGGCGCAGACCCGCAGGCCGCGGTGTGAAGCGATCGCGCAAACGCGTACGGGCGCACGCCGCCCGGCAGATTGTTAAATCTGATATTCCCGTCGGCCGTTATTCTTTTAATAATTTGCAAGACAAATAATATTTAAGGGAATTATTAATTATTTGTTATTATTAAAATTGCTTTTTTATATATTTTATATATATATATATATATATATATTTTTTTTTTTTGTCTTTTTTAAAGATAATTCTTTCTTTCTTTCTCTCTTTCTATTCTCGTCTTTCTTTCTTTCTTTCTTTCTTTCTTTCTTTCTTTCTTTCTTTCTCTTTCTTTTATCTTTATGTATGCTTGGGTTGGTTTCGCGAGGATTTGGTTAGGTTAGGTTAGGTTTTAACCTACGGGGTTAAATACGGGGGCACACTTTTCGGGGCTGACTGCGACTTCCGCAGTCTCGGCGTATCTTTTCGGCACGAAATAAATATATGCATACCGGAAAAATAAAACTCGTCATATTGGAAGCCCTTTATATTCAACTAGCTGACCCGGCAACGCTTCGCTATTGCTAAATTCGAGTATATAAATAAATCCATTATATAACAATAAATCCAATATATAACAATAATCTATAAAACAATGTTTTAATCCAAGCGAACTCGCTGTGAATTTTAAACTTGAATACATATTACTAATGTAATTGAAAAACATTTTTTTGAATATTTTATATGAAATTTAATAATCAACAACACAACAACAACAAACCATCACGCCGTTTCCCCGCAGGGGTAGGCAGAGAGAATGGACCGCCACACTTCTCTATCCTGGCAAACCTCTCTAGCTTCCTTCACATTCATACAACGAGTCATACACGCACGTCGATTCCTCCGACTTCTAACATGACCAACCTTTAAAATTTGATTAATTTGGTCATGCCATGTTTTCCTCGGTCTGCCTCGACTTCGTACCCCATTTACATCATTAACGTATACTTTCTTAACCATTCTTTCTCCATCCATGCGTTCCATATGTCCGAACCAACGCAGCGATCCTTTCATAATTTTGTTCATTATACCTTCTTCCGCTCTACATTCCTTTCTTATATCAGCATTTGAGATTCTGTCATACATCGTTCTACCACACATACGTCTTAGGGACCTCATCTCTACCGCATTTATTCTACTCTCATCCTTCTTTTGCCAGTTCCATGCTTCGCTTCCATACATTAAGGTTGGGACCAGAACTCCATTGTGAACGGCCGTTTTCGCTTTCATTGATAAATTCTTGTTTCCAATAACTATTTTTAAAGCTTCATTCACTTTGTTACCCGCACCAACCCTTCTTTCGACGTCACTATCCGTTCGGGCATCTGCTGTGAACATGCTACCTAAATACACAAATTCCCTCACCTGTTCCAAGTTCTCTTCGTTCACACTTATATTACAAACTGTCATTTGCTCTTCCCTTTCAAAAACACACTTTCAGACAATTCGGACATATGGAACGCATGGATGGGGAAAGAATGGTTAAGAAAGTATGATGTAAATGGGGTACGAAGTCGAGGCAGACCGAGGAAAACATGGCATGACCAAATTAATCAAAATTTAAAGGTGATGACCAAATTAATCAAATGTTAGAAGTTGGAGGAATCGACGTGCGTGTATGACTCGTTATATGAATGTGGAGGAAGCTAGAGAGGTTTGCCAGGATAGAGTAGTGTGGCGGTCCATTCTCTCTGCCTACCCCTGCGGGGAAACGGCGTGATGGTTTGTTGTTTTTGTTGTTGTTGTTGTGTTCCTATATATAAAATGAGTTCTTTCTCTTTCGACCTAAGATATGCGTTCGCTGTCCGTCACGAGGTCGACTTTCCAGTATGCCCGATAAAAGACTAAAATTGCACATGGCCTTACAAGCACTCGGCAAATTTCCAACGCGAAAAAAAATTTAAATTGAAACCGTCATGAGCTCAAAAAAAAATTTTTTTTTTTCGAAACCGTCATGAGCTTCAAAAAAAATTCATCTTGAAACCGTCATGAGCTTAAGAAAATGTATTTTATCAAAACCTCCTTGGGAGGGTCCCCCGTCCGTCCACTCCGAACTGCAGTTTCTCATTAATAGAAACGTAATCCGGCTACGCGACCGACCGCAGCCTCGTCTCGTCTAGTAGGGATCTTTCCGTGTCCTGTCAGGTCTCTCCAACGTTACCCTTGAGTAGGCGTCCCTCCCTGTCCTGGGCAGCTCGAAACAGCTCCTCCACTCTCGGATGTTCCTCTGCCAGGAAAACCTGTCTTCTCCCACTCGTCGACCCTCACAATCTTATACCCCCTACCCTAGTAGGGATAGCGTTAAATATTATTTGCATCTTTCATTACATACAACTATTGCGTCACTTCTTCGAGTGCCATGTCAGTCAGGTCCCCTTAGCATTGGCGGCTGTCATAACAACAGCTGTCTTCGCCCACTCCTTGACTGTGTTTTATATAATATTTACTTCTGATTTTATTTAATAATAAAGAGATGTGAGGTCGCGCGGGAGATATATAAGGTTAAAAGAATAGATTAAATGTGGTCTGTCACCCTTTTGATTGATGACAAGAAAAGGCTAAATTAAATTAACCCAAGTCCCGGATGGACAAAGAACAGGTCTAGATAGTGCAGCGAGACTGATGGAACCTTATATATATACTCCCGAACATCAGTCAATAAACCAACCTCCGACAGTAAACACGTCTTTCATTGAGCACACCGACTAAGCATCCTATAAACTTAACACATTAGTGTTTATCAGATTACATATCCGACTCTTGCGGCACTCTGTCCGATGAAGATGCCACCCAGAGCAACGCTTGCAGGTCTCCGTAAAGTGCGCCCGCAAGCAGCGCAGCGCCACCCGCGCGTACGATCGTATTATGTCATCTCGACACCCGCCCGCCGCCGGCGAGCGGTCTGTCTGTCTGCCTTTGAGGTACTTGCGCGGCGGGCCGCGGCCGTGGCGAGCTCTCGACGCGCTCGCCCGCGCTGACCTCGCGGCTCCCCACTGACGTGATCGCTCGCTCCGGTATCGGATAGCTTCCGATGACAAATGTAAATTTGAAAAAACAAATACACATATTTATACATGTACACCATTTGCGTGTTATCTCTGGATCATGACTCGAGCATCCAAATCTGATTCCAATTCAATTTGTAGTTTAATCTATCTCGCCACCTTTGAAGGCACTTCGTCAAATTGTTTTGTTTTCAACGTCGGATACAATAGTTTTGACCCTTTTTGCGCGGTGGTTTGTTTTTTAGTTCATCGTGTAGTGTATGTGTGTGTGTGTGTGTGTGTGTAGGTATATTATTCAGTGTCGAGCGCGCTCAGGAGTAACTCTAGTGCCGCAGCCGGCCGCCAGGCGGTGCGGTCCAAGATGGCGCGTTAGTTGCGACTTTGGCCGCCAGGCGCGATCGCAGATGGTGCGTCACCGTAACGTTTACTTTACGAAAGTTTGCTTTGTGTCGGTCTCGCAGTTTGGAGTTAATATAAACAGAAAAGTGTCGCGTAGTGTGCGGGAGTGAAAGATAAAGTGTTATAAATGTGTGTAAACGATGAGTTGTGCGCAGAAGTTAAATTTCGACGCTTGTGACAGCGGCTTCGTGTGGAACCTATCGACGGGAAGCTCAGGTTATGACATGACCGACTCGCTCAACAGCTCGGGCGATTGCCTGAGCCCCGTGAAGGGTCCCCCGCAGCCTCGCCGCCTGGACTTCTCCCGGGACGAGGACATGGACGCCCCCGTCGGCCACAGCAGCCCGAGCCCGCCGTACAAGCGGGTCCGAGCACTGCGGTGAGTGGCGCGGATCCCGTAGCGACTGCCGTACCGGCGGCGGACGTTCCTAATGCCCCGTTTCTGTTGCAGGCTGTTCGACAGTCCGGCCACACCGAAGACCATCCTGCACAAGTGCTCCACCCCCGGCCTGACGCAGGTGCGGCCCTCGCGCCGCGCCCCTCGCGCCGTGTCCCCGGCCGCGCCCCCGCCGGAGGACGAGGAGGGGAGCCTGCCGTGCAACACCAGCGCCGGCAGCCTCCGGCTGTGCCAGGAGGCCAACGTCAACCCCTTCACCCCGGACGGTAAGTGCCCCTTCCTCTGTCAGTGTGCGCGCTGTCTTGCGCAACAGTTGTCCTGTTCTCACCGCCGCCCCCCGGCAGCCATGCTCCTCAACAGGAAGAAGCGCAGCCTGGCGCGGGCGTCCCCCGGGCCGGAGGCGTGCCCCGGCGAGGCGGCCGAGCAGCCGTGCAAGAAGCTGCGCGAGTCCAACATCTCGCGCTACCACGAGGAGTTTGTGGAGATGGAGCTGATCGGGCGCGGGGCCTTCGGGTCCGTGCACCGCTGCGTGAACCGGCTGGACGGCTGCCAGTACGCCGTGAAGCGCTCGCTGCGGCCCGTGGCGGGCAGCGCGGGCGAGAAGAGCGCGCTCAACGAGGTGTACGCGCACGCCGTGCTGGGCAAGCACCTGCACGTGGTGCGCTACTACTCCGCCTGGGCCGAGGACGACCACATGATCATCCAGAACGAGTTCTGCGACGGGGGCTCGCTGGCGGACGCGCTGGCCCGGGGGCCCCTGGCGCGGCCGCAGCTGCTGCGCCTGCTGTCGCACGCGGCGCAGGGCCTGCGCTACATCCACAGCGTGGGGCTGGTGCACATGGACATGAAGCCCGGCAACATCTTCCTGGCGCACGAGGGCCGCGAGCTGCTGTACAAGGTGGGCGACCTGGGCCACGTCACCTCCAGCAGCTGCCCGCGCCTCGAGGAGGGCGACTGCCGCTACCTCAGCACCGAGGTGCTGCAGGAGGACCTCTCCGACCTCAGCAAGGCCGACATCTTCTCCCTGGGGCTGACCATCTACGAGGCGGGCGGTGGCGGCCCGCTGCCTCCCAACGGGGACGAGTGGCACAGCATCCGGCGCGGGGAGCTGCGCGACGTGCCCAACATCGGCCCCGACCTCACGCAGCTCATCAAGGTGAGGTTCCATATTAATAGGAATGGCATTGCATTGGTTCCAGCCAATACACGCTAATTAGTTCATATGCAATTGATTCAAAGGTATAGTTTTTATCAAAAGATTGTCCATTCCATTGACCTGAAAACTAGTTCCTCTCCGCCACACTACTCTATACTTTAATTATTTACTTCAACTAGTACACAACACATGTTCTAAATAAAACAATTACATTACAATAATAAGGTTACATTTTTATTTAATTCTATTTTATATTTTTTTATACTCTGCACACTTTTGACATCCTTTGGTATATCTTCATACATTTTAAATGCTTTATAACTAACTAACTAACCATCACGCCACACTGTTCTGTCCTGTCATACTTCTCTCGCTTCCTCTACATTCATACATCTTGTCATGCACGCACATCGATTTCTCCGACTCCTCACGTTACCGACATTCAATATTTGATTGATTTGATCGTGCTACGTTTTCCTCAGCCTTCCTCTATTTCTAGCTCCGTTCACGCCATTTACATATACCTTATTTACCATTCTGTCTTCACTCATTCTTTCCATGTGTCCAAACCATCTTAATGACCCTTTCCTTATTTTGTTCACAACATTTTCATTCGCACCACATTCACTTCTTATACTTGCATTTGTCACTCTTTCATATACAGATTTTCCACACATTCATCTTAGAGATCTCATTTCTACTGCATTTATTCTACTTTCATTCTTTTTTTGCCAGTTCCATGCTTCACTTCTATACATAAGGGTCGGTGCAAGAACACCATTATGCACTGCTATCTTAGCTTTTTTGGATAGGCTTTTGTTTGCGATGACAACTTTAAGTGCACCATTTACTCTGTTGCCTGCCCCAACCCTTCTTTCAATATCCTTCTCCACCCTTCCATCCTTTGTAAACATACTTCCTAAATAAACAAATTCATCCACTTGTTCCAGATTTTCACCGTTTACACTAATGTTGCAGACTGTCATGCTTCCTTCTTTTTCGAAAATCATTACCTTGGACTTATTCACATTCATCATCAAATCGTGTCGCTTGCATACCTCATACATACTAGACACCAGGGCTTGCAGTTCGTGCTCGTTGTCTGCAAGTAGCACAGCGTCGTCCGCATACAACTAACAGCTTACTGACGCACCGTTCATTTTTGCACCTGCTTCCAACCCTTTCAGCTCTTTCATACACTTGTCCATATCGCACCGGGAGTGTAAAACCGACGTAAGTGCAAATTTACAGTTTGGAAATATGGGAGTTTAAAGATTTCGCATTGCTTGGAAAACCTGTTTGTTTTTTTAAATAAAACGATGATTTTTGGTTTATAGGTATATTATACCATGTTTTATTAATTAAACACATAAATTTTTTTTTAAATTATCTTTACCTTTAAAATTTGCAGTTGCTATACGAGTAGTTTTACATTTTCAGGGCATAAAAAACACCTTGACGTTTTAGAGCCCCCGCTGATTGTTACAAAAAGTCATAGTAACATTTTGTCGCCTAGCCTTACAGTTACAATTTTTCAATTACTAATTCTGACTAAAGTAAAGCCGTCTTACCTTATTTAAATACTGATTGTCTCCTATTAGAACTCAATTATCCAGATCCTACTCGGTGTTTTGGGATGCAAGATTTTTATAAAATGGATGGTGAATGTCTTGACGTACATAGTGATATCGGGTCAGATATTCTTGGTGGTTCTATGAACGCTTTACGTAACTGCGGCTCTACTGGACGCCCACGCTGGCGCTGTCGTAGATAGAACTCTTCCTGGGCATAGCTACTTTTATAAAAACTGTGGTATGGACTACATTTTCTGAATTCCATTATTCATCCTGTAGACCATTTGCGTTTTTTTTGATAATTTGTGCCCATTTCATTAGCCAAACTATGAAAGTCAAAAACCTCTCCAGTGCTCAACTCCATAACCTTGTAAGGTTTTTTTTTGTTGGCCATCTGTATCACAGGAATCCACTGTGTTGGCCCAGACTTAAGGGATCTCTTTTTTTGTTTCTCTGTGCACAAATGCATGGAGTCTCCCTTATTTTGGGTATGGGGATATTAACATTTTTCCAGCATGTAGGTACATCGCAGCTATGAATTTATTTTTATTTAGCCCAGGACAAATATCAGAGTAAAAAATTACTTCATTTCCATTGGACTGCTCTTTCAAAAAATTTAAAATACAATCTCATTGGTACCTGTATTTTTAATGAATCCCTTCGTAACCACTTTTGTTGACTATATCGTAAACAGTGAAATTAAATGTTGAAAGCTTTCTTTTGTAATACAGAACTGATATCTGTGCATTGGGAGTTGACAAAAGGGCTTGCAAATCATAACAACAAACTATTTTATTTGTTGCAGGTGCGTTCTCTCGATATTTATTTATTGTTTTGGTGAATACCTTTCTCTTCATAGTTCATATTTTTATACTTTTCACAAAATTCTCATTGTTCTTTTTTGGGCTGAAAAGATCCAATATTGTATTGAATATTAACAAATATATTCTAATGTAGGCAATGTGGCAATGTTAAGGAACCGTCAATATATTCCCCGGTAGTCTGGGCTCTCTAGTAATGATCGTTGGAGATACTTCTGGGCCTGTTATCGTGCTTTCCTTAAAGTGAAGGCTGCTGCACCCACTCAAGTTTTCTGAATCTCCCGTATCTAGTAATAGCCATGTCGTCTATTTCAAAGTGACATTGAAAATTTGGAGATCGTGTACTTATGTACATGGTATTTGAGAACAACAGATTTCATGCAGTTAGTTGACATAGTTACACAGTTACACATGTAACTGTGTTATGTTAACATACAGTTAGTTTCACAATAAGCCAGAAACAAAACGAAAAATGTAAAAGTGAGTTAAATGCAAATACTCTGGTTTTAGGATATTGTGAAGTCAGATTATCTGCTTTTTAATAATAAAAGTTTGAATTTACACTTACTTCTCTTTTACACTTTGAAGCTTGTGACAAATGCAGTTGTTTCAAATCTCAACAATTATATCTAACCAGGCTGTAAGATCCCCATTTACTACAGCCATGTACTTGCCGTGATCACTTTTGTGCTTATTCCGACAATATTTCCCACAGTTTACCTCTATCTACGCGATCATATGCTTTTTGCAAATCGACAAACGCACAGAAGAGTTTGCGGTTTTTGGCCAGAAACTTCTCCGTCACTGTACGAAGTGCAAAAATTTGATCCATACATCCTCTGTCATTCATAAAGGCGCCTTGCACATCCCAAACTCTATCACTCGTCGTCTTTCTTACTCTTTCTATTAAAATTCTGCCATAGATTTTACCAACAAAATACTAATAGCTCTGTAGTTTCCACATTCCATATGGGATCCTTTTCCTTTGTACAGAGGCAAGGCCTTCCTCCAAGCATTGGTTGAACAGTTTACATATCCACGCGGAAACTACTTCGCCACCGTTTTTGATAAATTCTATAGCGATGCAGTCATACCCTACAGCTTTTCCACTTTTCATTGCTTTCACAGATCTTTCAATCTCATTCATACTTATTTTTTCTGTATTGTCATTTATACCAATCGCGCCTACACCAGTTCTAATGCTTTCATCAACACTTGTATCACCACCATACATTTCCTTAAAATACTCCATCCATCTCTCTTGTACCATCTTACTTTCCGTTAACATTCTTCCCTCACTATCCAAAATTGCTTTCACACATCCGCTTTCAGGAGGATTTCGGGCTTTCTTCACTTCCTTCCAAAACATTTTTATATTGTCCTGGAAGTTGTTTGTCATGTTGAGCCCTTCTTCCTCCTTCACTCTCTTCTTGCATACCTTATACAAATCTTTTGCACTTTCATACTTACCTCTGTCATTCTTATTTATCGAAAGCATATTCAACCAAGCATCCTTCTTCATAACTGCACTCTTTACGTCATCATTCCACCACGCATCGTCAACATTCAACACACTCACATCACGCACACTCAATCTTTCCACTGTTTTGCTTCTTCTGGTTCGCCATCCCCGGAATAAGAAGAGCCTTAGTTTATTTTTCTTTCTTGTTCCATATTGATGTTCATGTTGGTTAACAATTTTGTGAATTAGTAATAAAAGGTTGTATGTAATTATTTTTTTAAATGGCGTAATTTTTAGCTCTTTAAGCATCACTTTAATCCGGGCATATCTGCTTCTTCTCAAAATTATTCTCATTGCCTTCTTCTGGTTAATCTTCTCATATCTTCTTCATTTGCTAAGAATAGAATGCTGCTACAGTGATGTGATGATACAGTCTTGCATGTTTCTGCGCTGATAATCCTGTGTCTAATCCTGCCCACAAGTGATATTTTTTTAGCCATTTTCTTAGTAACATATTTGGTGAAAAAGTAAATATTTGAATTTGTGTATTTCTTCTATAGTTTCATCGCCTATCATCACTGTTGATGCCACGGGTATTATTTTATTGCCAACATTCATGAATTTGTCACATTCAATTTGGAAATAAGATCCCCATTTAATTTATTCCCCTGATATGTATGCCAATGCATCAGTCTTATTTTACAATGTTTTTAACTATGTCATTCATATATAATATATGATGAAGATGTGGTACACCTATAGATATCATAATCCCCAACTTTAGTGACTTGATAACGGTTGCTCAAATATTCTGTTCTCGTCCGTATCCTCCTTCCAGTCACCAAAACCAGGTTAAGGGTCACATAAAACATTTCCAAAAAGTCCACAAGTTAATAGTATTTTCTAATATCTGTTCATATTTAGGTCTAAATTCTTCCACCATCGGGGGAATTCTCCTAAAGTGATGGAACTATTTACTGTGTACTCTCCAATTACAGGCATCGTATAGTTACTCTCATTTATCTCTTGTACACTTGTAATGAAATATTTGCAATCTCTCTCATATTGTCTAATCTTAACAAGTCCAACAGTTTCACCTGCAGTTGGATGGTAGCCGATGTTTGCGTCACTGTCGTTTCATCCCATTTGAATTAATAATATTTGTCTCCCTATCTCTAATGTTTTCTGCACAATCTGCTTTTGCTTGAACTTGGTGAACCGGGTTCCATACACTCCTTTGGAATTGATCCTGTCTATTCATATCTATCTCATATTTTCTCTAATCTTATAGTGTTGTATCCAGGAAAATACATTCTTCTATATCCTCCGTGATTTGTGTTTCACTCATCACCATTATTTTCTCTCTTCTCTTCCTTGTGTGCCTGTTCAACACACCCACCTCTAACTAGCTTCCTTTCCCTCAGTTGTCCTACTCTTTTTGCATTCTTTCTCCATCCGTGCGCTCCATATGTCCGAACCAACACGCCATCTTCTGTAGTTCACATATCTATTATTGCTAACCGAGGGTTGTGAACTACTTCCAGGCCATAGCCGTACATTTCATGAACCTTCTTAGACAATCTCCCTAACACGTAGGGATTGTTTTACAAATTACTCTTCTTCCGATTCTTATTACTGTTATTTCGGACATCAGAGTTATGATATACACACCGGGAGTGCACCATCTATTTTGTTATCATGCTTCGCAGATAAATAGATTCCCCAACTCTCGTGTCGTACATTCATCACGAGGTTCATCTTGCCTCGATATGGATTGAAGGAGTCTTCACATTTATTTGGTTTTGTATTTATGTACTTACGTTTACTATATTCATGGAGTGGATGGCGCCCTTCTCCCTTCCCGTCACATTCAAGTGTAATTGTACGATACAACAAAATAGTTTATTTCTATTAAGCTTTTGAATGCAACAGTTAATTTAAGGTTAGAGATAATGTGATGTCTGTAAGGTGTCTGCCGTTCTCGTTGTACAGCGCGAGCCAAGGGTGTCATATAGCTATCATATCGATAGGTAGCCAATCAGACCAAAGTCATTTGGTGTGCCAGTCATAGCATTTGCCATTCAGAATATCGGAGGGTTTTTAATTTTATTTATTGTATAGATTGAAATGTTTTCCCCAATTTTAATGGTCATACGGAATATTTCTATCGAGATCTAATTTTAGTAATCGTTTATTTTAATCAAACATCGCCCTCTATGTCTCCTTTTCCTCTTCTTTCCAGGCTGCCTTTCCGCTCGGAAACAATTCTCCGGACCAGAAACCCCAGTAAATTCAACACAAAATGCCCAATAAATATTATATTTACACTAATCATAAATGGGGGGTATTCTTCTTCACAAAAAGGCTTTAGAATAGTCTCTCTTTAGAACTTAGGTTTGTGGCTCTATCAAACACCATATTAGCCCTTTGCACTTGCGCTTTACTTTTCAATATAATTTTACCAGAATTTGATGGAGAAACTATGTTGTTTTAGTTATGCCATATCTGTTTTATTATAAATGCTGCTCTATATGGGGTTGCAGCTGATGATCCACCCGGAGGCCCGGCGGCGTCCCTCGGCGGCCGGGCTGCTGCGCCACGGCCTGCTGCAGGGGGCGCCCGCCTCCCCGCCGCCGCCCTCCCCCTCCCCCTCGCACGCGCAGCTGCGGCGCGAGCTGGAGGCCACCAAGCTCAAGAACGAGCTGCTGGAGGCGCAGCTGCTGGACGCCTCCCGCTGCCTCAAGTCCATCGCGCCCACCGTGGCCTCCGCGCTGGGCCGCTCCGGGCCCGAGCCCTCCTCGGCGCTGCTCTACCGCCGCTCCACGCGCTCCTTCAAGCTGGCGCGCTCCTCCAGCAACGTGCACTTCTAGTGCCCTATATTGTACATTATACTCTATGTGATAGCCTCCTTATTATTTCCTAATAAAGTGATAAGACAACTTCTCTTGCAACTCCTTTATTATTACAATAACACAACACATACATTCATTACATATTATTAGTGAGGCCCAGCCCGGCAGCTCGAGGAGCTCCATGCGCGCCACAACTTTTTGAACGTATTGTCTTAAATAAAATTGAAGTTCCAATTAACACACCGTTTGCGGGAGACACCTTTTCCATACTGTTGGTAGAGAGCGTATTTGTATACTAGTGATAGAGCTCTTTCAACTAAAAATTAGGTCCTTTGAGATGTATAATACCTGTACCGGGTACATTAACCGGGCCAACTGTGGTCAGAAAACATTTAGTTTTTGTCTTTACATTTCTTCAGTATAAAGAATAAAATACCTATCATTGCATGATATATTCAAACCTGTTTGAAGTTATTTGTTACATAACCTTATAACAATGGACTACGTTAGTGATGTGAATGACGAAGAATTGTGTGCTGATAATTTATCAAATTATTCTTGTGATAGTGACGTTGAGAAACATGCAGATGATGAATTTGAATTTAGTGATGATAAAATTATGATGAATATGAAGAAGAAAAGGAATGGTCATCGGTAGATAATTTATTTATTTACAAATGAGACATAACAAACGATAACACATTTAGGCGACTCATTTGGACACAAAACGGTATTATAAAGATAAAAAAACAAAACAACATGAGACCAAAAAATCATACATATCAGAAGGAATCCAAATATGTCGACGTCAGTGAGGCAGTACTCTTTCCAGAATTTGCAATATTTTTTTATGAATACTGCCTCACTGACACTGAAAATGTCCAAATCCGAGATGATTAGATTCAGCGTCCGAATTGCTCTTCCTACTGGCATCACCAAAGGCAGGTTGGTTCTGCGTGACGGAGTAAAGAACAATTGATGTCGGCGCTGTCGCAGGTAGTTATCAGGAACAAAAAGACCTATTTGCTCCAGAACATAGGGGTTCTCAATAGAGCCCCGAATCAGTTTGTAAAAATGTGATGTTAATAATCCTGGGAGTTATACCCCAGCATACCCAAGAGAAATGCCGTTGGATAGAGCCAAGGATATACCCCGTACTCTCTCATGTAGAATAATACACCAGTACTGGAAGAGTTTTTAGGTTGCCCAGGTATAAATACCGATAATGCTCCGAATAGTGTAACGGAAGCAACAAATTTATTCATAGGAGAGGATTTTTTTACATTCCTTGTACAAGAATCTAACAGATATTATTATCAAAATATGCACAAATTTAAAATATACAAGAAATCTCTCAAATGGAAAGAAATTTTTGGGACTTATTATTCTTATGGGACAAGTCCTAGAGGACAGAAGAGACGATGACTGGAGCTCAGATGCGTCCACTTGGCACTTCAACAACAATGAAAATATTGAAGATGGATCAGATAAGCTATGTAAAGTCAGACCAGTATTTCCTTCCGAAGTTTACAAACCTCGACAGCAACTATCTTTAGATGAGGGTATGGTGCCTTGGAGAGGGAGATTATTCGAAAGAACATAGTGCAACCCACCGCCATAATGGATTACAATAAATATATGAAAGGCGTTGATAGAGCAGACCAATATCTTTGGTATTATTCCATGTATGTAATAAATTGTGCATTATTCAACTCATTTGTTGTGTATAATTCTGTAAAAGAAAGGAAAATAAAATATAAACAATGTTTAAATGGACATGAGAAAACATACATTGGAAAAGATTGAAGGCAACAGTAAAAATAAGAAACCCGGTATACATATGTGTAAAGTCTGTGCTGTACCATTACATAAAGGGAACTGTTTCCAACCATATCATACTTAATATTCGATATATATTATATTTAACCTTGAATATTATAAACATTGATGACCAGATAATAATACAACATTTCATTTAATGTAAAGTACTCACAATTTTATTTAAATATGTTCACAAGTTATAGCTGTTTTACGTCAAACGTAATTTGGCGCGCCAATCTGACAAAATTGCCCGCTTTACGACTTGGTTTTGTAACTGGTAGGTCGACTCTTACAAACCTGACACTATATGAGGACTACATCTCTAAGGCTTTCACCAATAAAACTCAAGTAGACTCCATCTATACAGATTTCAGCAAGGCGTTGGACAAAGTAAGTCATGACATTCTCATTCATAAACTAAAACAGCTGGGATTTTCTATTGGATTGGTTTCACAGCTACCTATCAAACACTGTCAATTCCTTTTCCTATAAATTTAAAGCCACCAGTGGGGTCCCGCAGGGTTCACATCTTGGCCCTATCTCGTTTATTTTATTTATCAATGACATGGTTGATGTATTTCGCCATGTCCAGGTATTGCTCTTCGCAGACCATCTGAAACTGTCCAGAACTATGAAGGATAGTAATGACTGCAGAACAATACAAACTAGCCTTGAAATAAACTTTACCTAAATCATAGTAAATGTCAAGTGGTTAGATTGCTCTTCAATCTGCATTACTGCTCCGAGATTTGGGTATTCTATTTGATCGTGAACTCTCATTTACTAACCATATTAACCAAATTGCGAATGATGGAATGAAAATGTTGGGTTTTGTGATAAGATCGACAAGAGGTTTCAACAGTGCTTATTGTGTCGGACTACTTTTTACTGTTCTTTTGTTGCAAGTCGTATCGAATATTGTTCTCCTGTCTGGTCGCCTCATTATGATTCGCATTCAAAGACCCTGGAGAGTAAACTTAATATTCCCAGAGAACAAAAAGATCTTTTACGATCAGAAATGAGACGATATTTGACCTCCTACTGTTGTACAACATTTTAAACTCGTTGGTCGATTGTCCTGAAATTGTTGGCCTTATTTCTCTACCAGCTAGGCTAGCCAGCTGCAGAAGATTTCCCTCCCCTACCATGCGGAGAGCGACCACAGATCTGATGCGCGCGAATCTCCGATCCGCCATTGAATCCCTTGTGAGTGATCTCCGGGGAGGCGGAGAAGGGTATCGGCGCGGCGAGCTCGTGTTAGTTGTGGAGCGAGCTCTAAGTGGCGAACCCATAGACCAAGCCTTAACATACCCGAAGTGTAGTAGGTGGAAGAGCACAGAGCAAGTGGTATAGCTCTCCGTCCATGATTGCCAGAGAGATTTTAAACGGAAAGGAGGAATCACCGCCAGCTACAGAGCTTGGGCAATCATGGACATCCCAATCACCAAAAATGAGGCCCACGCTTGCCGAGTGCGAGTGTCTACAGCGGCTGGCCCCGATATGATCTCTCCGAGACAATGGGGCAAAGTGCCTCCCTCCCTCAACTTAATACTGTGGTGTGGTAAGCCACCTGTCTTGCTCACCAAAGCTAGAACCGTGTTTATCCCGAAGAGGGATGATGACGAGGGGCCTCTGGCGCCCCCGTGGGGTGGTGCAAGGTCACCATTCCAGATCGTATATCCGCACCGTGCTCGCCGAGCAGGTGCATTAGCGCCTGTAAGGTTGGGACGTCTGCGGACTGCAAAACTGCAACTTACAATGGATAACGAAATAGCTGGCCTCGGACGTTTAGGCGTTACGACAAACGCCATTACTAGAGTTGCAGGTCCGGGACTTGGTGCCGTCTTCGCCGCAGGGCAGGATGGCTCCGCCAGGTCCCGGGCGGGTTTCGGCCTTGAGCCGAGCACCTGGAATTGGTCAACCAGGAGGACAATACGTATGCAGTCTGTGTACCACCGCTAGCGGGTTAGGACTGCACAGGAAAAGTCGACACAGGGAGGAATACAATAGTGGTATCCGAGTGGAGCGCGTGAAGGCACGCTACTCTGAGGAGCAAAGATTGAAAATTGAGAAGTAGGCGGAGCAATCTCGCCGCCCATACCAGATGGACCCACCGTCGCCCCTGCTGTTCAATCTTGTGATGGATGCAGCACTCTTGTTGAACGTGGGGGGGAAGAGCCGTGCGATGTCCTTGGTGTCTTCGGGTCGAGAAAAAAAGGTCAAAGTGGCGAGTGGTGCGTTTACTGTGAACGGAACACTCATGCCGTCAACCCAAGTACTCGAGACCTGGAAATACCTCGGACTCGAGAGAATAACTAGTGAACCTCTCAAACCGCAATAGCGTCTGCGAATTTTAATAACATATCCATACCTCTATTGAGGAAAACTCGTCTCGAGAGCCTCAAAAATTCGCAGGTCTCTCTCATGCGGGCGTGTTTCGATCTGGATGTGCTCCAGGGACAGATGCGCTGGTGTGAGAGCCGGATTAGAGCTCTGGGCCCAACCACGGCTCAACAGACCGCTGTGTGCCATGGGGAGATGCTGCATGCGTCGGTGGACGGCTGCAATTTGTCCGAATCTCGAGTTACTCGACAAGCTGGATTCTGGCCAACTCCAATGGCATGCCGGCGCGTGACTACGTCTGGTACCATAAGGTTCACATTAACTCACTGCCCACACGAACCCGTGTTAGCCGGGGACGTGGAACAATTAATCAAAAATTATGCCGAGCTGGGTGCGCAAGCACCGAGACTGCGGCCCACATTATACAGGTGTGTCCACGTACACACGGCAGCAGGGTGCTCCGCCATGATGCAGTGGTTAATTGTCTGTCGCAGTCATTGCGAGGTAGAGGATGGAATGTCGAGTCGGAGAAGGTTTTCAGCACACAAGCTGGGAACCTGACCTGGTAATAAGGTATTAATCCTGGATGCGCAGATTGTATCCGCCACGTACGGTATTAGGAGGGCGCACGACAACAAGATCCGTAAATACGATCTACCGCCGCTTAAAAATGGGGGAGGCGTGCGGAGGAAGTGAGTCAGGGCAGTGACCATCTCAAGGCGCGGTGTGTGGGACCGCAGAAGTACCCGTGAGCTCGAGGAGCTCGGGATCAGGTGGCACACCATCCGCGCCATCACTGGGTCCGCCCCAGCATAGCCCCTTCAGGGCTCCTAGCTGTAGGTCCTCAGCGCCCGAGGGTATATTGTTTGCCACCCTTTATGTGGCTGAAATCAGATAAATATGTGTTTTACATTTTCTTCCCGTGGCCTGCGGGCGGGCGCGAGCCGCTGTCAAGATTAACAATTGTTTTCTTGAACAAATTCTAATAAGTGGGTAACTCCTATAATGTGCCAACTTTGGACTCATAATAATAATTGAGGTATTCTACCTTCAGGAACTTGTCACAATCAGATCTTATGCGGGAGTTGTGGATTCATCTTCCTCGGTGCCTGATGTCCCATACCTTCCTAAAACGAACATCGTGGCCGGTCAGGCTAGACCAGCTATTATTGTTTACCCTGAGGGCACAAGAGAGGCCCTCGTGAAGGTGGTTAGTCCTAAGGAGGACGGCAACCAGCCAGTCCGCACCAGGAAAGTGAGACTACCTCCAAGGGGGGCGCTGGATGTCATCACGACTATAACATCCAGCGGCCCCAACAAACTGAATCTAGAACAGAAGGGGCGTGTGGCTGAAAAGAAGGGCCAAGTCAGCTATCGAGGGCGCGCTGGATGTCATCACGACTATAACATCCAGCGGCCGTAACAAACTGAATCTTGAAAAGAAGGGCCAAGTCAGCTATCGAGGGCGCGCTGGATGTCATCACGACTATAACATCCAGCGGCCGTAACAAACTGAATCTTGAAAAGAAGGGCCAAGTCAGCTATCGAGGGCGCGCTGGATGTCATCACGACTATAACATCCAGCGGCCGTAACAAACTGAATCTTGAAAGAAGGGCCAAGTCAGCTATCGCGCTGGATGTCATCACGACTATAACATCCAGCGGCCGTAACAAACTGAATCTTGAAAAGAAGGGCCAAGTCAGCTATCGAGGGCGCGCTGGATGTCATCACGACTATAACATCCAACAAACTGAATCTTGGCCGTAACAAACATGACTATAACATTGAAAAGAAGGGCCAAGTCAGCTATCGAGGGCGCTGGATGTCATCACGACTATAACATCCAGCGGCCGTAACAAACTGAATCTTGAAAAGAAGGGCCAAGTCAGCTATCGAGGGCGCGCTGGATGTCATCACGACTATAACATCCAGCGGCCGTAACAAACTGAATCTTGAAAAGAAGGGCCAAGTCAGCTATCGAGGGCGCGCTGGATGTCATCACGACTATAACATCCAGCGGCCGTAACAAACTGAATCTTGAAAAGAAGGGCCAAGTCAACCATCACGACTGTAATATAATTGGAGGCTGCTGCGGTGTTTGGGTCCACCAGCGATGTGATTATGCGGAACACCATGCCTCGGACGGAACACACGTTCCGAAATACACATACTGGCGGGCCCACTGGCCCGTCATCGTCGCTGGGACGGATTTGACGACCCCTGAACTTCCACGGAATGGACAAAGAGATTCACGGCTTAGAGAGGACTGTTGCAACCCGGCATTTACTACAGCCAACGGCTCAGGTCTGACAGTCTGACTAATACTGAGAAAATTGGATTGTGGGCATTAGCTCAAGTGCAGCTTGTTGAGGGTCTCAAAGATTGCGTCGCGAGACTTCACAGACTTGTGTGGAACCCGTGGTATCCTTTTGCGAATCCCAACCAGTTTCTCTCCCGTCTAGCTCGGAGAGACCTATCAGGTCCAACGCCTGGGTGATCAGTTCGCCTCTGGCCTGACTCGGGTCAGACAGCGGCCGCGGTCTCCAAGTTGCGCCAATGCCAAAACTTCAAAGACTGCGTGTCGCGACACGTGCTCGAGCTGGCAAACCACAGAGAGAAGTTTCCCTCATCTACCGGGGTCTTCCGATGGTGCGGTGTGTGGGACCGCACAAGTACCCGGCGGCACACCAACCGCGCCATCACAACCAGAGTCCTCTTTGGTTCGCTTCTGAACTTCAGGAGGTTTAACCCTTCCACGGCTCGATTTGGGACGAGTTGTGGTGTAGAATGTGGTTCGTTCCGGGGAGGGAAGGAGTAGTGGCAGTAGGTAGTAGAGATTCCCATCTGTCCCTATCATCAGTTGATGGGGCAGATGAGCCTGAGGACATCATTAATCTTGAACCAGGATATGTTACAAACCTATTGCTCACTGGTGCTTTGATACCCACAACTTCTCGCAAACAGACCAAGAAGGTGAGGACTGTTGGTGATGAAGTCATCCTGACAGCATCGAGAGGACTGTCCCGCCGACCTGGAGGTGCTTGAAGCTGTCGCCAAGAGGCGCCTCAAACGGGGGGAGGGTGTCACCCATCTGGGCGTGCCATTCACCCCCGTCGAGGACGGATTCACCGCCTGGTGCAGGGCCTTGAGAGATGTCTCAGTGGCAGTATGGCAAGAGAGATGGAACACCTCTCCGAGAGGCAGGTGGACTTACTCCTTCTTCCCCTCACTGAGCAGGAGGATGGGCAGTAAGTGGCTGAAATTGGACCACCACGTCGTACAAATGCTCTCGGGACACGGCAATTTCCGTGCCAGGCTTCATGATCTCGGCCTGGCGCCGGACCCGGAGTGCGTGTGCGGCGAGGGGCCCCAGACGGCCCACCACATCCTCTGGGAGTGCTGTCTCCTACAGAGCGAAAGGAATGTCCTCTTGGAAAATGTGGAAGCAGTCTCCCGCCCAGTCTGGAACTGCGACCTAACCAGTAGCGAGAGAAATTTCAGCTGTCTACGAACATTCGTACGCGGATGGACGGACCGCTTCAGCGAGTTAGACCTCTAAATGCCCAGCCACTGTGGCTCAAATTCACCACACGGCTCTGCCGCTGGTCTTGCGTGCTGTCCGCCTCATGACCTTCTTTGCTCCCTGTAACAGGGGCACGCAACAACTCCCTTGATTCCCTAGACTAAACCTCTTTTATGTCTCTGTGTATTTTTTTCTGCTGCTTATGCTTTTTGTATTGTATTGTTTGATGTTTTTCTTTCGTATTGTATCGTATTGTCTCGTACTTTTTATTTCAGATTTTCCTCCTTTAACTGTGTCCTGCATTGTATTTTATTTTCTGTGTGTTTCTTGTTTCCCCACTTGCGAAGTCACTCTGTGATATCTGCCTCTGCGCGTACTGCTTCTGTTTCTTGAGGCCTGAGTCCCTGGGGCGACGGCCATTGCCGGCTCCTACCCGAAGTCAAGACTGCCCCCTGGTGGGGCGTGGGCCCTATGTAAACATTTATGTGTTGTCTTTATTTTGTATAACTCTGCTCTGTAAACCATCTGCACTCCTTGCCTCTCCGTCCTTCCCCTCCTGCCCCCTCATCCGTCCTCAAATTGTTAATATGTGTTGTAATTTTTCTCAGTGTAAGATTTCTGTATGTATGTGTTTTATTTTATACGATGTTACTTGTGTTTATTTTTACAATAAAAATGACGAGGTGGGGCGGGAGATAGAAGGAAAAAAAATATGTAGATTAAATGTGGCCTGTCATCCTTTATTTGATGACAGAAATTAACGTAAAGTCCCGGAAGGACGGAAACAGGCCTAGGCAGTGCAGCGAGACTGACGAAAGGGCGTCGCTGCGTCCTATAACGGTCTCGGGTGGCGGTGGGAACCTTCTATGTCCCTATCATCACTTCGGGTTCGGCAGCCGGGCCGAACGGTTGTGTCTTTATCCCTCGCTGCGCGCTCCGTGTCGCTCCGCGATAGTAAAGTGTGCTACCAACTTCCTAACTGTTTCTGTGCTTTTCTACCTCGTGACAGTTTACTCGCAATGACAGTGACATTTTAAATTTAAAAGTGGCAAAGTAACAAATAAACTGTGTATAAAACTAAAAATGTTAGAGTTAAATAAATATGTAATGTAAATGTATTAATATCTGTGTTTTAAATGTCAAATGTTTGTTTCTAAAATCCGTGCATCGCCCAACTCGTTTTTGCTTGCTTCTCTGCTTTGTTTGGTGAGTGCGCCTGTACCCGATAGGCAAACACGGCCGCATTCCAGGCGAGCTGCCCTGGCGCGATCCCTCTCGCACTCGTGTGTTTGGACAGCGCACTCGCTCCCACTCGGCGATCACGAAAAGAGAAAGCGGCCACATTCCTCAAATTCCGGAATTGTTTGCATAGCCGCCGGTCTGCCCGGCGGCGGAGTAGCGCGATCTCTATCGCACTCGTGCGATTCGGCGCGCCGTCCCTTTCCGAGCGGAAAGACCCCGCCCACCGGGCGTGTCCGGACTGTGATTCGCTGCCGTTGCCGCCCGCCATCTTGTGCGCCCGGCCAATAGGAGCCCAGCGGGCGAACACCAGTGACTCGGCCGCCATCTTTGTGCACTGTGCGGCCGCCATCTTGTCGGGCTTCTGAAGTGAGTACCTAGTGAATTTAATAAGTACAGTAATCCTGAGGTTGGAATGTTTCCCTCCGGCTCACCGGTGCGGAGGAAGGCCAAAGTCGGGGAGGAGGCAAAGAACAGGATGCCCCCACCCCCGCCCGGAACCCCGAAAAAGCGGGAGGGGGCCCGCAGCCCCCGCAGGCGCCTTTCGCCCGTGGCTTCGACCTCTGCAGCGGGTGGAAGGGCTGCACCCGAGCTGACCGCGACCGACCCCGAACTGAGCTCTGATCCTGGAGGGGTGGACGCGGGAAGCGCAAGGGCGAAAAAGAAAAAGAAGAAGAGGCGGCGGAGGAGACTGCGGTGAGGGGAGACCCCGGCGACCACCCGGTCGCTCGAGTCTCTGACTCTCGGGGGGACCCGCCCGCCTACAACTACAACGAAAAAAACCTGGAGATGCTCCTGGCCACGCATGAGGAGGCCATGGACGCCATCTCGCTAGAGACGAACCATGGCCCCAACAAACTCAACCTGGGGCAGAAGGGAAGGATCGCGGCGGCCCAATGCGGCGCCTGCGAGGTGTTGAGGGAGATAATGGAGGTTACCGCGGCGGCGCTGCGCGAGCTGCGCGAACTGAAGGGAGACGGCGGTGGACGCGTTGCGACTCCCGCCGGGCCCTCCTTCAACGAGGAAATGGCGACCTTCGTCCGCGCGGCGGTGAGGGGGGGAGTCCTCGACGCGTTCGAGCGCGGCAGCGAACCCGCTCTGCCGGCGGGGACCCCTCCCTTGCCGCCCGCCGTAGGGTCTGCCAGGACCTACGCGGGAGTCGCGGCGAGGACGGCTGTGCCCCTGCCCCCCAGGAGACAAGTGGAAGAGATACGTAAAGAGGTAGGCCCGGCTAGACCGGCTGTTATCATATACCCGGCGATCCCTGAGGGCGCAACGTCCGAGGGAACCAGGAGGGCACTCATGGAGGCAGTAAACCCCAAGGAGGACGGCTTCCAGCCTGTCAGAACGAGAAACATACGGGGAGCTGGCCTGGTAGTGGAAACTGCCTCCAAAGAGGGCGCCCAGAGGCTTGGCGCGCTAAAGGAGCGCTTGAGGGCCAAGGGCCTCAACGTAGTGGAGCCGAAAGGGAGGCTGCCGAGAATGGTTGTGTACGACGTCCCGGCAGCCCTCGAGGGCGAGGCCCTAGCGAGGGCTGTGTACGAGGAAAACGTGGCGGGCCTGCCCTCGACCTCTTCCCTCAGCAAAGAGGAGTTTGTGAGCACCTTTAAGAGGGTGGCCGTGTTCGGCAAGAGGGACGGTGACAGGGTGAATGGTGTTTACACAGTTCACCCGGTAGCCAGGATCCCCCTCAAGGAGACGGGCCACCTATTCCTCGGATGGGACTCCTGCAAGTGGCGGGACTACGTGGGCGCCGTGAGGTGCTACAAGTGCCACCTCTACGGACACATGTCAACACGGTGCCCGCAGAAGGAGGAGACGTGCCGGCGCTGCGCCAAGAAAGGCCATGAAGAGAAGGAGTGCCCGAATAAGGACGGACCGAGGAGGTGCGCCACCTGCACACACTTCAGGAGGCAGGCGGACCACCCCACTGGAGACCAGGGTTGTCCAGCGTACAGGGTTGTCCCTCCCTACGACCAGGACGTTCGATGTCTGGAAATATCTGGGCCTGGAATTTGGCTACGATGGCGCTCAGAAAATGAGCAACCTGACCGGCAGTCTGGCCGACTGTATCATGAAGGGGCCCCTTAAACCTCAGCAGAGATTGAGGGTGCTTACCACATACTAGCTGCCGACATTTACCCACGGGCTAGTGTTTAGCAGAATACTTCCATGCGGCGTGCGCAGACGGTGGGCTTGGGATCCCCTCACCATTCCGCTACTGACAAGGTCCAGATTGGAGAATCTCAGGAACTCGCCGGTCCCTCTCATGCGGGCGTGTTTTGATCTGGACGCGCCGTGGTAGTTGATGGGCGACGGCGTTGGCCTCCGCCGCTTCGCCGTTGCGTCTTCGGTTTTCCTATGCAACATACATATTTCTAGCGTTACTGTATTATCCGCGCCTAATTGGGTTCAAATATGGTTTGTTTTCTTTAAGCTTGGATGCGACGGTGTTGCGGTGTAGGGCTGGTGCCGCTTCTTGGATGCTGCTACGGCGTGTGGGTCGCCAGCGATAGTACAATGCGGAACAACACCATGCCTCGGACGGTACATGCGTTCCGATATACGCATCCTGACGAGCCCACAGGCTCGTCCTCGTCGCTGGGACGGGGGTCGGCGCCGACGGATTTGGCGACCCCAGGAATTTCACGGACTGGTCATGCAGATCAACGGCTTACAGAGTATTGTTGCAACCTATGTTCCCCTAGCCGGTTTTTCAATACAGCCACCGGATTGGGGTTGCATCGTAAACGTAAACACCCTATTGAACATAACAGCCAGATCAATACTGAGCGTATCAAGGCGCGTTACTCTGAGGAGGAAATCGGATTGTGGACATTAGCTGAAGTTCAGCTTGTGGAGAGCGGTGTTACCACCGGTATACTTAAGGAGCTGGTACGTCTTCGTCCTGACTCGGGCAGGTCCTTTGACGCAATCAAGAAGGCGAGGCAGCGGGCCTCATATAAAGATTGTGTCGCGAGACTTGCTGAAGAGCAACGACACGTACCTGACGCTCCTCTGGTGGAACCTACGGTATCTGTTTGCGACCCCGCACCCGTTTTGGCCTCGGAGCGACCTACCCGGTCCAACGCCCGATACACAATAGAGGAAACCAGTGCGTGGGCGCTCTCAGAAGCACGACTCGATGGGAGATCAATTCGGCGGCAACATGCCAAAAGAGTTGGTTCGCCTCTGGCCTGACTCGGGTCGGACTGCGGCTGCGGTCTCCAAGTTGCGGCAACGCCAAAACTTCAAGGACTGCGTGTCAAACAACAGAGTTCCGGCTGGCCAACTGCAACAACGCCGACGATTTTCATGGTCAGCGGACTAGTGTGTCTGCGTCGGAGGAGGCCATTTCGGAGGGCAGCGTGGAGAGTGACCACGGATCTGATGAACCCGATGAGCGCGCGAATCTCCGATCCGCCATAGAATCCCTTGTGAGTGATCTCCGGGGTGGCGGTGAAGGGTATCGGCGAGGCGAGCTCGCTCTGCTTGCGGAACGAGCTCTAAGTGGCGACCCCATAGACCAAGTCTTGACGGACTGGCTCTACAGGGTGTTCCCCCCGCCCGACGAGCAGCGCACATCGGAGGAACATACCCGAAGTGAGAGGCCACGGTAGAAGGTGGAAGAGGCGCGACGAACGACGGAGAGAATATAAAAGAGCACAGAGCAGGTGGTACAGCTCTCCGTCCATGATTGCCAGAGAAATCTTAAACGGGAAAGAGGATTCACCGCCAGCTTCAGAGCTTGTGGCCTTCGTGGATGCCTGGGGGAGTGTGTTTGGGACCCCCAGTCTCCCCAATGTAGGCAGGAGTATGCCCCCGCCGGTGAACAATAGGCTTAAGGCAATCATGGACATCCCAATCTCAAAAAATGAGACCGGTTCGACGCGGTGTTAGACAGGGGGACCCACTGTCGCCCCTGCTGTTCAATCTTGTGATTGACACAGCACTCAGGGCGATACCATCTCCCATCGGGTATCGTGTTGGTGGAGTCGTCGCTAACGCCCTGGTGTTCGCCGATGACGTATGCCTTCTTGCCAGCACTGCCCACGGCCTGCAAAAGGCCCTAGATGGCTTTGCGGATCAGCTTGCTGTTCGCGGCCTCTTTTTGAACGCGGGGAAGAGCCGTACGATGTCCTTGGTGGCTTCGGGACGAGAGAAAAAGGTCAAGGTGGTGAGTGGTACGTTCACTGTGAACGGAACGCTCCTGCCGTCGACCCAAGTACTCGAGACCTGGAAATACCTCGGACTCGAATACGGTTTCCATGGACTTTTACGGAAGGACGGCATCCTGACCGGCGTGTTGTCTGAGAAGCTCGAGAGAATAACCAGGGGCCCTCTCAAACCGCAGCAAAGACTGCGCATACTCGTCACTTATTTATTGCCGACGCTGACCCACGGGCTGGTGTTCGGCAGAGTTACCGCGCAGTTTCTCAGACGCCTTGACATGCTGGTCCGCTCGGCCGTGCGGAAGTGGTTGTCCCTCCCCAAAGACGTACCAACTGGATACTTTCATGCGGCGTGCGCTGACGGTGGTTTAGGTATCCCGTCAATGACATACTCCATTCCTCTGTTGAGGAAAAATCGGCTCGAGCCTCAAAAATTCGCAGGTCCCTCTCATGCGGGCGTGTTTCGATCTGGATGTGCTCCAGGGACAGATGCGCTGGTGTGAGAGCCGGATTAGAGCTCTGGGCCCAACCACGGCTCAACAGACCGCTGTGCGCCATGGGGAGATGTTGCACGCGTCAGTGGACGGCCGTGAGTTGTCGGAGTCTAGGGCGTCGAGATATTCGACAAGCTGGTTTCTGGCTAACTCGAACGGCATTCCAGCTCGCGACTACATCTGGTACCATAAGGTGCACATCAACTCACTGCCCACGAGAACCCGCGTTACCCGGGGTCGTGGTACAGACGATCAAAAGCTTTGCCGAGCCGGTTGCGCAAGCACCGAGACTGCGGCCCATATAATACAAGTGTGTCCACGAACACATGGCGGTAGGGTGCTCCGCCACGATGCAGTGGTTGATTGTCTGTCGCAGTCGTTGCGAGGTAGAGGATGGATTGTGGAGTCGGAGAAGGTCTTCAGCACACAAGCTGGGAACCTGAAACCAGACCTGACCGCGGCGCGCGGTAATAAGGTTGTAATCCTGGATGCGCAGATCGTATCCGCCACGTACGGCTTGAAGAGGGCGCACGATAGCAAGATTCGCAAGTATGATATACCGGCGCTACGAAATGTTGTGGCAGAGAAATGGGGGAGGCGAGCGGAGGAGGTGAGTGTTAGAGCAGCGACCATCTCAGACAATGACAATGGGGACAACTCGAGACAATGGGGCAAAGTGCCCCCCTCCGTCGTTCTGACAACCCTTAATTTGATACTGTGGTGTGGTAAACCACCTGTCTTGCTCACCAAGGCGAGGACTGTGTTCATCCCGAAGAGGGGTGGAGACGAGGGACCTTTGGGATGCCGACCCATCACTATTCAATCAGTGGTGCTAAGGCACCTCCATAAGGTCCTGGCCCGGCGATTGGAGTCTGCGGGCGTTGTGGATGAGAGGCAGAGGGCCTTTATTCGTGCGGACGGCTTAGCCGATAACATTTATGCAATGCAAAGCCTTGTTTGGCATGCCCAGCGGAACTGCCGTACTCTCCACATCGCCCTAGCGGACGTCGTTAAGGCCTTCGATTCCGTCTCCCACCCCGCCCTGTTGGACGCGTTAGTCGGAGTGGGGGCGCCGCCCATGTTCGTGGAATATGTGCGATGCCTCTACACCGATGCGTCCACTTGTCTTCAGGTGGGCGGAGCGATCTCGCCGCCCATACCGGTTCGACGCGGTGTTAGACAGGGGGACCCACTGTCGCCCCTGATGTTCAATCTTGTGATTGACACAGCACTCAGGGCGATACCATCTCCCATCGGGTATCGTGTTGGTGGAGTCGTCGCTAACGCCCTGGCGTTCGCCGATGACGTATGCCTTCTTGCCAGCACTGCCCACGGCCTGCAAAAGGCCCTAGATGGCTTTGCGGATCAGCTTGCTGTTCGCGGCCTCTTTTTGAACGCGGGGAAGAGCCGTACGATGTCCTTGGTGGCTTCGGGACGAGAGAAAAAGGTCAAGGTGGTGAGTGGTACGTTCACTGTGAACGGAACGCTCCTGCCGTCGACCGAAGTACTCGAAACCTGGAAATACCTCGGACTCGAATACGGTTTCCATGGACTTTTACGGAAGGATGGCATCCTGACCGGCGTGCTGTCTGAGAAGCTCGAGAGAATAACAAGGGGCCCTCTCAAACCCCAGCAAAGACTGCGCATTCTTGTCACCTATTTATTGCCGACGCTGACCCACGGGCTGGTGTTCGGCAGAGTTACCGCGCAGCTTCTCAGACGCCTTGACATGCTGGTCCGCTCGGCTGTTCGGAAGTGGTTGTCCCTCCCCAAAGACGTACCCCTCGGGTACGTCTATTCATGCGGCGTGCGCTGACGGTGGTTTAGGTATCCCGTCAATGACACACTCCATTCCTCTGTTGAGGAAAAAACGGCTCGAGCCTCAAAAATTCGCAGGTCCCTCTCATGCGGGCGTGTTTCGATCTGGATGTGCTCCAGGGACAGATGCGCTGGTGTGAGAGCCGGATTAGAGCTCTGGGCCCAACCACGGCTCAACAGACCGCTGTGCGCCATGGGGAGATGTGGAGTCCAGGGCGTCGAGATACTCGACAAGCTGGATTCTGGCAAACTCTAATGGCATTCCGGCGCGCGACTACATCTGGTACCATAAGGTTCACATTAACTCACTGCTCACACACGACCCAGTGTTAGCCGGGGACGTGGAAATACTGATCAAAAACTATGCCGAGCCGGATGCGCAAGCACCAAGGCCCATATCATACAGGTGTGTCCACGTACACACGGCGGCAGGGCGCTCCGCCACGATGCAGTAGTTAATTGTCTGTCGCAGGAAGAGGAGTATGGGTGTATTTATGCGCTCATGCTCCTCTTTTTCATGCAAATATTTACAAATGGCAATACTTTTATGATGCGTTACTTCCTACCATTAGAGGAGTGGGTGCATTCATGTGCCCATGCTCCTCTTTTTCATGAAAATTTTAATAAATCTCAAACCACATAGGGGGGTGTGAGTGTATTCTGCACTCACACTCCCCTTTTTCATGCAAAATTTTATCTGATCGATGCGACGAGGTGTGTGTTGCGGGACTGGTGCCGTCCCTTGGATGCTGCTGCGTGCGTAGAGTCTACCTTGTAACAAATAATGGATAATCAAAGTGCTGGCCTCGGACGCTCCGGCGTTGTGACAAACGCCATTACTGGCGAGCCCTCAGGTTCGCCAGAGTTACAGGGCCGGGACTTGGTGCCGTCTTCGCCGGTGGGCAGGATGGCTCCACCAGGTCCCGGAGGGGTCTCGGCCTTGAGCCGACTACCTGGAGTTGGACGACCCGGAGAGTATGTATGCAGTCTCTGTACCACCGCTAGCGGGTTGGGACTGCATAGGAAAAGTCGACACAGGGAGGATTTTAATAGTGGGATCCGGGTGGAGCGCGTTAAGGCACGCTACTCCGAGGAGGAGATTGGTCTGTGGGCTCTTGCTGAAATCCAGCTTAGAGAGAGCGGTGTCACCTTGGGTATGGTGAAGGAATTGACGAATGTGCGGCCCGACTCAGGGAGGTCCGCCGATGCGATTAAAAAGTTGCGGCATAGAGCCGACTACAAAGATTGCATCGCGCGACTGACCGAAGAGCGCAGCCACACTGTGGAAGTTCCCGACCCTGTTGCTGAGGTGTCCGTCGTAAGCCCACCGACCATCTCGCTGCCTACGAGTACGGAGGCGGAGCGGCCGACTAGGTCGGGCTCGCGCTACTCCACGGATGAAATTGAGGCCTGGGCGCTCATGGAAGCGCGTTTACTGGGAGCCCAATTCGGTGGAAGCATGGCAAAGGAGTTGGTCCGTCTCTGGCCTGACTCGGGCAGGACTGTGGCCGCAGTTTCGAAGTTGAGGCAACGCCCCAGCTACAAAGACTGCGTGTCGCGACGCGTGCTCGAGCTGGCAAATAACGGGGAGACCCGACTCGCCGTAAGCTTCAACACCGATGATGAGAGGCAATTCCCACCCCTACCGGGGCCTTCCGAAGGTGATCAGCCTAGTGTGGCTGCACCTGAAGAGGCCGTTCCGGAGGCTCGTGCTGAGAGCGTACCAGACCTCGTCGACTTCCCTAGAAGCGACACTACCGACGCACGTGCAGATCTCAGATCCGCCTTGGAAATCCTAGTGATTGATCTCCGAGGAGGCGGTGTTGGGTATCGGCGTGGAGAGCTCGCCGACATTGTCGAACGAGCTCTCGCAGGGGTCCCAGTAGGCCAAGCCCTCACGGACTGGCTCTACAAAGTGTTCCCCCCACGCCCGACGAGCGGCGTGCGTCGGGAAGAAAGAATTGAACCTAACAGGAAAGGACATAACAGGCGTTGGATTCGGCGCGATGAGCGACGCCGGGAGTACCGAAGGGCGCAAGCCAAGTGGATCACGGCACCATCGGTCATTGCGAGAGAAGTCCTCAACGGCAAAGATGATCCGCCTAGTGCGGATCAGCTTGGCGCTTTCGTGGAGGCTTGGGGACCAATCTTTGGTCAACAAAGCCTACCATTTATTAGTCGTGGTGCGCCGCCAGAGGAAAACCCCTCTCTCGCGTCCATAATGGACCAACCGATTTTAAAGTTGGAGGCGCATAATGCGCGGGTGCGTGTTTCCACAGCGGCTGGCCCGGACGGTATAACAGCCCGCCAGTGGGGCAAAATGCCACCATCAGTCGCTCTGACAACGCTGAACCTTATCCTGTGGTGTGGCAGTCCGCCTGATCTGCTCACGAAAGCGCGGACGGTTTTCATCCCGAAGAGGGGAGAGGACGGCGGGCCTTTGGGCTGCCGACCCATCACCGTTCAATCGGTGGTGCTAAGGCACCTACATAAGGTCCTAGCCAGACGCCTCGAATCTGCGGGCGTTGTGGATGAGAGACAGAGAGCCTTCATCAGTGCCGACGGCCTTGCTGACAACTTGTTTGCCATGCAGGGCTTGCTCTGGTACGCCAGAACTAAGTGCTCCACTCTCCACATCGCCCTAGCGGACGTGGCTAAGGCTTTTGATTCCGTCTCTCACCCCGCCTTGTTGGACGCGTTGGCGGGTGTAGGGGCTCCGAGACGATTCGTTGAATACGTGCGGAGCCTCTATGCCAACGCTACAACTTGTCTTCAGGTGGGCGGCGCCACATTGGCGCCGCTCCCAGTCCGACGCGGTGTCAGACAGGGGGATCCACTGTCGCCCTTGCTGTTTAATCTAGTAATGGATACAGCGTTAAGGGCGATTCCGGCTCCTGTTGGGTTCCGGGTGGGTGACGTCGTGGCTAATGCTCTCGCATTTGCTGACGATGTCTGCCTGCTTGCCTCTACTGCACATGGCTTGCAGGTGTCACTAAGTGCTTTTGCACTAGAATTGTCTCGACGTGGTCTCCTCCTAAATGCGAGGAAGAGCCAAACGATGTCCATGGTGGCCTCCGGTCGTGATAAGAAGGTGAAGGTGGTGGACCGTGTGTTCTATGTGGACGGTTCACCACTCCCTACGACCAGGACGTTCGATGTCTGGAAATATCTGGGCCTCGAATTTGGCTACGATGGCACTCATAAAATGAGCAACTTGACCGGCAGTCTGGCCGATAAACTTCAATGCATATCGAAGGGGCCCCTTAAACCTCAGCAGAGATTGAGGGTGCTTACCACGTACTTGCTGCCGACATTTACCCACGGGTTAGTGTTCGGCAGAATAACTATGAAGTTGGTCAGGCAGATGGACTTGCTGGTCCGTGCTTCAGTGAGGAGTTGGCTCTCTCTTCCTAAGGACGTACCGTTGGGGTACTTCCATGCGGCGTGCGCAGACGGAGGTCTTGGGATCCCGTCACTGACGCACACCATTCCGCTACTGAGAAAGTCCAGATTGGATAATCTCAGAAACTCGCCGGTCCCTCTCATGCGGGCGTGTTTTGATCTGGACGTGTTCCAGAGACAGATGCGCTGGTGTGAGAGCAGGGCCCAAAAACTGGGTGTCAGCTCCACCTTACAGACTAAGTCGGTATTCCGCGATATGCTACATGCATCAGTCGATGGTAAGGAGTTGGCATGCTCCGGGGAGTCTCGTCACTCGACGAACTGGATCATGGCCAACTCTAATAGAATCCCATCCAGGGACTACGTGGGATATCACAAGGTTCACATAAACGCTCTACCAACGAGAACCCGAACCAGCCGTGGACGAAGGCACCTGGGACGGAAATGTGATTGCCGGGCCGGATGTGATAGCACCGAGACCGCGGCTCACATCATCCAGATTTGTCCCAGGACGCACGGGGGGAGAATAAAACGGCATGATGCCGTGGTGGACTGTTTAGCCCAGTCATTGCGAGGACGCGGATGGCGTGTCGAGTCGGAGAAGGTTTTCCGGACCAATGGCGGAAACCTGAAACCAGACCTAACCGCTGCGCACAATAACAAGATCCTCATTATGGATGCGCAGGTTGTATCAGCCACGTACGGGCTGAGACGCGCGCACGAAAATAAGGTGCGAAAGTACGATGTAGAAGCCCTGAAGCAGACAGTGGCGGAGAGGTGGAATGGGCGTGCATCAAACGTAGATGTGGTGGCGGCCACGATCTCATGGCGCGGTGTGTGGAGCAAAGAGTCGGTCCGGCAGCTCGAGGAGCTCGGAATCCGACGGACTACCATGCGCGCCATTACCACACGTGTTCTTTTGGGTGCGCTTCTCTCTTGGAGCGCGTTCAACAGGAGTACGGCCCGCTTTAATGGCGGCCGTAGGCGAGGGCGGGGACCCCTCCGGGGCAGGGTAGGAGTTGGATAGCCCTCCCCGGGGTCGTCGGCACCTTTTGCCGTCCCTTTTAGAACCCCTTCTGGGTTCTCCTATTTTTTAGGTCCCGATCGCCTGCGGGAGTCGAGTCACTTTGGCTTTAGATTGAGCGACAAATTAGATTCTTTTCATTAGTGTAGGAGTGGTGGTCTCCGCTAAATTCGATGGAGTAATCGCCATGATGGGGGTTGGCTCGTCCTTCCGTCATTGTGGGCCACACTAATAATTTGCGCAGAGGCATCTTTTCTTGTCGCTCCGGGTAGATTTTAAAGTAACTTAGCCAAATGCCTCGTCATCTAATTAGTGACGCGCATGAATGGATTAACGAGATTCCCATCTGTCCCTATCTAGTATCTAGCGAAACCACTGCCAAGGGAACGGGCTTGGGAGAATCAGCGGGGAAAGAAGACCCTGGTATTGTAAGGTGACACGAGGGGTGGCGTGTCGAGTCGGAGAAGGTCTACCGGACTAGTGCCTGCTAGTAGTAACCTGCTAACCGCGGCGCACAATAACAAAATCCGCGCACGACAATAAAGTGCACAAGTACAATATACCGGCCCTGAAGCAGGCAGTGGCGGAGAGGTGGGCCGGGCGAGTAGAGGACAATCTCATGGCGCGGCGTATGGAGTAAGGATTTGGTCTGACCTGCTACCACGCGCGCCATAACCACGAGGGTTCTTTTGGGTGCGCTTCTCTCCTGGAGCGCCTTTAACAGGTGCACGGCCCGCTTTTATGGCGGCCGTCGGCGTGGATATACAGAAGTGGTTGTCCCTCCCCAAAGACGTGCCTATCGGATACTTTCATGCGGCGTGCGCTGACGGTGGTTTAGGTATCCCGTCAATGACACACTCCATTCCTCTGTTGAGGAAAAATCGGCTCGAGAGCCTCAAAAATTCGCAGGTCCCTCTCATGCGGGCGTGTTTCGATCTGGATGTGCTCCAGGGACAGATGCACTGGTGTGAGAGCCGGATTAGAGCTCTGGGCCCAACCACGGCTCAACAGACCGCTGTGCGCCATGGGGAGATGCTGCACGCATCTGTGGACGGCTGTGACAAGCTGGATTCTGGCCAACTCCAATGGCATGCCGGCGCGTGACTACATCTGGTACCATAAGGTGCACATCAACTCACTGCCCACAAGAACCCGTGTTAGCCGGGGACGTGGTACTATTGATCAGAAACTATGCCGAGCCGGTTGCGCAAGCACCGAGACTGCGGCCCATATTATACAAGTGTGTCCACGAACACACGGCGGCAGCCCGCTTGTTTTCCTCTCCCAGGAGGGGAGTGCTATCCCACTTTCACCGGGTAATACAGGACTTCGGGGGTGACTGCCCCTGGTGCGGGAGACGGTCCGCACCAGAAATGTGAGCGGAGCCGGACTCCTTAGAGGAGCCAAAAGGAATGCTGCCAAAGCTGGTGATTTGTGACATCCCGGTCGCCCTTAAGGACAAGGCCTTGGCCAAAGAGGTGTAGGACTTTATCAGAACATTTAAAAGGGTGGCCATCTTCGGGAAGAGGAGTGGGGATCCAGGGCCGGGCACGTCTACATGGGCTGGAGTGCCACCTGTACGGCCTCATGGTTGGACGGTACAATAGACACAAGGTTAAAATATTACATTAAATGTTGGCCTGTCATCCTTAACTTGATGACAAGGAAAATATCTACTATAGCACGCTGCTGGACATCGGTGCCTAATGCTGTCCCATCCCTGCCCGAGAAGAAGAACGTGGAAGAGTGCTGGTCAGGCTAGGCCCTACAAAGCCAGAGGGGGCTCCTGGTTGAGACCACCTCCGAGGAAGGCGTTCAAAGACTGAGAGACAAGGATTGTTCCGAAAGGAAAGTTGCCTAAGATCGTTGTTTTCCATGTCCCTGGCCAAGGAGAGTTTCGGGACAAACCTGGCTGGCCAGTGCACCCTTTCTTCCCTCAGTGAAGAAATTGTTCAAGAGAGTCTCCACTTTTGGAAAGAAGGGCTATAATATGGGCTGGAGTGCGTGCAAATGCCACACGGTGGGACACCTGCCGTGGGTCCACTGAGACGCCACCAGGAGAAGGACTGCCCGGCGTATCTGACGGCTGTACAACACACACCAGAATGCGGCAGGGGATAAGGAGCTAGACTTGGTTTTGGTTGGAGGGCCTCTCCACCGAGGATGTCGTCTGTGCTACGGTTGTGATCGGAGAAAGATCTCCGTTTACTTCAAGTACGGCGACCCTGCAGGGGACTGGTGATCGCCTAGTATTAATTGGTGGTGACTTCAAAGTGCACTTTCCCCTCTGGTATGATACCACGAGAAACCATGGAAGTAGAGAGCCAACTGAACAGGTTGAGCAATTTGTGGCCTCTTCAGGCCTACACCTGGCCTTAATGGGAGAGTCGCGTTGACGTCACGTTCTGCTCAAGCCCGCTGTGTGGACGGCGCACGAGTGCAAAGTCCCGAGTGATCATCGCCTTTTCCATCGGGGGAACTGACTGGGACGCTCCGACCAGGCTTGATACGGCCCTATTCTCAGAAAATGTACTAAAGGCTAAATGCGGCGCATGAACCCTGGAAGATCTGTATGTGACAAATCCACGCTACACAAGTCTCTGTCAGCATTGCCAACTACATAATAAAGACAAGGATGAAATGATAGCGTCAGTACAGCATAGCAATAATAAGTTACAACACAGACAATACAACAGTGAATATGACCACTTGCAGTCGGGTATTACAGTCAACAAACTGATGGTAGCCTAGTGGAGCGCAGCGGGCCAGTCCAGGTTGACGGAGAGCACGTCCAGCGCGAGGATGTCCACCCGGAAGCCCAGGATGTCCCCGAGGCTGGGCGAGGTGCGGCCAAAGTCCCCGTGGACAAACTCCTTGATGTAGGTGCCCGCCTCCGTGGTCAGCTCCAGCGTGAACTGGTGCGGCGACGACCCTGCTGACACACCATTCCACTATTGTATTGGACCATTCTACTAGCCTTCCTTCTTTCCATGTAATAATAATCCCTCGACATCGCGGCCATTGTTTCATTCGCCCGCCATTTGCGTATAATTAGTTCAGTCCAGATATATTTTATTATTAGCCCATTTTACGTTATTTTTCCCGCAATGTACGAGGCATCTCCAGAAAGTAAGTTTAGGGCCACGATAATGTATTCTTCCGGATTAGAAGAGTTTTATCTTTCTAAATTGATTAATTTGAATCCCATTTTAAATGTACACAAAACCAAACTCATGTACTTGCATAAAATAATAATGTATTTACAAATACAATAAGAAACGGCTGTAAATACATTTGTTAACACCCAAACACCAATAAATGTTGGTAAAGAAATGACATAATCTTTGCGGTATTGACTTTATTTTGTTTCAGTCGGCACTTGACTTGGTGGGTCAACCAGAAGGGCAAGCCCAATATTAGTAGAGGGTCACTCGTATATAATATAATAATGTATACAACAAGAAATAACCTGCAAGTAGACCAACAGAAAGGGCTAGTGTAGGTACCCCCCCTTCTCCTTTTATGGATTGCCACTCATGGACCATGATGCCTGATCCAACTCTTCCGAGATTTGTGAGCCAGTGCACATACACGTAGGTCATTTCTGCGCATGCCGGCGAGTCACTCGTAATGCAACAAATTCGCTATTCCTAGTTTTCCTTTTATTATAGATTTGTTAAGGCAAGCCCTGCTCTAGGGGTCCACATTAAAACATAAGCTAGTCACCAGGAGCCGGGGCGGCCTTCATCTCCAGGATCCTCCTGGAGCGGAGCAGCAGCGGGCGCCGGTGCAGCACCCGTACGGGGGTCTTCTGACGCAGCAGCACGCCGCCCTCGGGGTCGTTGGAGTAGTGCGCCAGCGCCTCCAGCTCCTCGGCCCCCACCCCCGGCCCGCCGCCCAGCTTCACGCACAGCGCCAGGTACGTCTTGGTCTTGGTCTCCTCGCCCTTCTTCAGCACGGACAGCTCTTCCCTGCAAACAGCCACAACACAGCTTCTAATTCAATTCAATTTATTTATTTTTTTAATCATAAACATTACAGTGTATAACCGAAGCGCTTATGACTATACAGGTAGGTAAAAAATTTAAACATTAAATACAATAAAGAAATTTAAAAATAGACAAAAACACAAAAAACACGAGATAATTAAAAAATAAAGACCAAATAAATAATTAGAAACAATAAGAAGAACAACATATTATTTAAGAGATAGATGTTTTCTGAGGGAAGCCTCACTATCGTGGAAGATGTCCACATCCGAAGAGATGCGGTTTAGAAGGATTATTGCCCTGCCCACGGGCATTACCTTAGGTAGATTGGTTCTACACAGTGGCAGGTGAAATAATCTATGTTGCCTTTGTCGCAGATAATTGTCAGGGACAAACAAAGTCAAGTCATTCAAAATATCCGAGTTATGTATTCGACCGCGAATCAGTTGAAAAAAATGAACACCCAAATGTATGATAGTTGGTCTAATTTCCAATGGTGGGTAATCCAGCATACCCAGCAAGAAATCAGTTGTACCTTTTGTACCTTTTCAATCAACAGGCAATATTTAGTTTCATGTGGTGCCCACACCAGTGTACCAAATTCCAACCGACTTCTTACCAAAGAGTTTTACAATAACTTCAGAACTTTTGAATTGGTAAAATCTTTCCCATTCCTAAGAACAAATCCCAGAATCTTATGGGAGCTATTACTTACTGAAGTAATATGAAGACTGAAAGATAATTTAGGATCGAATGTATCTCCCAAATCTTTCGAAGACGTAGCCTATATACCAATAATAACAATACCCTAATAACAATACTATTCCAACAGGGCAGCCAATCTTCCCGCTGCGGGCCTCACCTGGAGACGAGCTGCAGGTCCCTGACCCTGAGCAGAGCGCTCATGCGGCTCATGCGGCGCTGCAGGTCGCGCAGCACGGCGGCGTCCAGGCGGGCCCCGCGCGGCTCCGCCAGCTCCACGGCGAAGGGCCGCCCGCGCCCCAGGCAGCGCACGTCCGAGTCCTCCCGCCCCGAGGACAGCAGCTTCAGCCTCGCCCCCCTGTCTTCCTCCGCTATCCTGCAATTACACACTATTGGATCACTGCAATTGTTAACTATTGGATCACTGAAGGCAGTGGTGCAGAGACTCACTTGAAGAGGTGGGCTATGGGGGCGAAGATGATGTCCTGGATGGAGCTCTCCATGAGGCGCCGCCCCTCCAGCAGCCAGGGCGTCTGGCACAGCTCCCGCGAGTACTTGACGTAGCGGCCGGCCAGGTAGAGGGGCTGGTGGGAGCAGGACACGCCGGAGCAGTGCGCGGGGGCGGGGGGCTCGGCGGGCGGGCAGGCCCAGTGGCGGCGCAGCAAGCTCGGCCCCACAGACTCCAGCATGCCCTCCACGCCCTTGCGGGTGAAGGTCTTGCCGCAGAACTTCCAGGGCCTCTGCTCCCGCTGCGCCACGCTCTCGGGGCACATCAGCTTCAGGGCCTCCAGCTCCTGCAGGTCGTGCGGGTAGGCCATGTCCACCTTGACGAGGAAGGGGCACACGGCGCCCGAGTCCAGCGTCCTGCCGACGGCGGCCGCCATCCTGGCGCCGAAGGTCCACTTCCAGGCCTCCTTCAGGGAGGTCACCCCGCCCGGCCTCCACTTGGGGAACTGCTCCTGCAGGTACACGTTGACCGAGTGCTCCCGCAGCGAGATGCAGATGGGCGGCGTGAGGGCGCAGGCGAAGGTGGGGCTCTCGTACCTGTCCCACACAAATACAGACGCTCAGCTGGCGATACAGGACAGTGGGACAACTACAATTATTTTTAAGGCATCTATTGAGAACAGGTCAAATAGTATACTACCAGAAACGCACGAGAGATGGTTCAACATTAGGAAGACAGGACAGCCCGGATAATATGGAGCCTCTATTATAGCAGCAATCCGTGGAGGTATTCAAGGACAACGTTGGGCTCTTCCCTGCGTTCAATAGGAGGCCATGAGCCGCAAGTCGAGTGCTAGGAGATGGTATCGCCCCGAGTGCTATACCAATCATAAGATTCCTAATACATGAGACCAGTTCACAGTTGCGAGATTAACAGCCCTAAGGCAGTGTGATCCAATAATGTGGCACTAAACGACCACCTTCGTATTGGACCTGAACTTCAGCAGACACTGCAGACGTTAGCAGGACTAGAGAAACATCAGTTTCCATTAGCAGCGCAGATAACAGAACTTGGTTACTGTGTGCATGATCTCACGGCAGGTTGTGAAACTGGGTTATGTTGCAAAACAGAGTGCCTTATACACTCTTCAAGAATCATCCGAGTAGACTAATAATGGCAGATGCTCATAAGAAGGTGGACCTCAAGTCATGATGTATTTTTTGAGATCCAAGTTCTGGATATTGAGAGCACGAGAGATGGTTAAAACTAGGACTTGTACACAATGTTTGAGATATTCAAAGGCAGCAAGCAACCAATTGATTGAGCCGACCATTCAAGACCGCAGGAGTGGACTACGCAGGTCCTATTAACATTAGATTTAAACCAGGGCGAGGAGCTAAATCTTATAAGGGATATATATGTTTGTTTGTGTGCATGGCGACCCACGCAATCCATCTCCAAGGGTTTTATTGCTGCATTTAGGCGATTCGTTTCACGAAGAGGTCGCTGTCAAGATCTCTTCAGTGACAACGGTACAAATTTTATCGGAGCCGATGTTATGTTAAGGGACATGTTCAACAGCGCCAACTCTGAGGTATTCAGTTTGGAATCAACAAAATGGCATTTCATCCCTCCAAGAGAGGGAGGCGGGTGTTGGCTCTGTGAAAGCTCATTTAAAACGAGTCATAGGCGATAGTATTTTAACCTTTGAAGAGCTTTCTACTTTGTTGCCACAAATGGAGGCGGACTTAAATTCGCGACCATGCGGAACCATTAAGAAACATAAGTGACGTGGGCCAGTCAGATCGCAATGTCAATGTTTTAGATAGATGGAAAATGTTCAATTCCTTTTGGAAACCATGGTCCAAAGAGTTTCTAACCAATTTAAATCAGAGAAACAAATGGTGTACCAAGAAACCTGAAGTTGAGGTAGGTGATACAGTTATAGGCCAAATGGCTCCTAGGGAAAATAGGAGAAGAGAAACACGCCGGACCTGATAATGTGACGAGGGTCCTAACTGTAAAACTCAAGGGAGGTTCTTTTAAACGTCCTGTTTATAAGCTTTGTGTACTGACTAGGTCAGTATGATTACACACACATTGTCGCGGTGGGTGGTAAAAAATAAGAAAATAAATTGTATTTTTGTTAGTTAGCAACTTAGGGTGGAGGTATTAGTTAAGTCCTTGGTGGGTGGCATGTGTAAAACGTAGAGCAGGATTAGTTACAAAGGTTTTCATAGATGGCGCCAGTATGTGTATTAACCAGTTGTACTTATATTTTGTTTACACCAATAAACTTGTACCTTCACGAGTGCGAGTTATTCATTTTTAACAATCAGTCTGTTTCCAGCTAAAAATGAGACCCAGACGTTTTTAGAGGCTCAGATTTTGCTTCTGCGTTTAAAAAAGAAGAATGGGCAGTAAAACTTGCATATCTGGCGGACATATTCGCTCATTTAAATGAGCTCAACAGAAAAATGCAAGGCAGGAATTCTAATACTTCAACGTCTTCAGATAAAATTGAAAGGTTTCGCGCCAAGTTGGTGTTATGTATCAGCCACGCTGTCAATGGTAGTAATGAAATGTTTCCAAATGTCGTGGCTGCCCATTCAGAAAAAAAAAGTGCAGGCTTTGATAGTGAAACAACTGTTATTTTCCCAAGTGTGACCTGCAACCTATGGACTGGGTACGAAATGCATTCTGGGATAACATTTCCCTTGGACATGGAGTTAAAAACTGATGGGACATTAAAACTAAAATGTTCCGAAGAAGAGCCATATAAAATATGAGTATCCACTCCTTTCAAAGCTTGATGGTGTAATTCTATTACCATTTGCCACAACCTACTTATGCGAATTGGGATTTTCAACTCTCACTACTATTCTTCTTCTTCTTCTTTTTGTCCTGTCACACCTCCGTGGTGCATAGGGCCTCAAGGAATCTTCTCCACCCGACTCTATCGTATGCCTGATGCTTAACTTCGTCCCAAGTGAGACCTGCTGCCTTAACCTCGTCCTGCAGGGTTCTTCTCCAGGTGGCTCAACGCCAGCAGCCTTATCAACGATTGCTCCAAATTTTGATCGCCTGTGCTCAGTTCAACAGGCTCACATTTCTCACTAAACATCTTTTCATATTAGGTATACTGATTTTAGTAATAAATAAATATTAAATGGTTTTTTCTTTGGTGTACCTCTAAAATTTCTTGATTTGATAGGGGTACCTTGAACACAAAAAGTTTGCGGAACACTGCGCTAGGGCTAGGTGGAGAGTGGAGCACTTGGTCTTGGCTTGCCGGAGCAGGCCCCGCATGCCAAACAAATTATCAGCGAGGCCGTCGGCACTGATAGAGGCTCGCTGTCTCTGATCCACAACGCCCGCAGACTCGAGGCAGGACCTTATGGAGGTGCCTTAGCATGGGTCACCACCCCTCTTCGGGATAAATACTGTAAATCAGGCGGACTACCACTCCACAGAACGAAGTTCAGCGTTGTCAGAGCGACTGATGGTGGCAACTTGCCCCACTGGCGAGCAGTTATACCGTCCAGACCAGCTGCTGAGGAAACACGCAAAATTATGCGCCTCCAACTTCAAGATCGGTAAGTCCATTATGGCACCCCGCAGTATCCTGGTGCGGACTGGCATGTTAGTAGATAGGGACAGACTCCCATCTAAACGAGGGCGAGCACCACTTCCAAGACTACAAGTCCGAGTGACTCGACTCCCCTGGGCGCTGAGGACCTACAGCTAGGAGCCCTGAAGGGGCTATGCTGGGGCGGACCCAGCGCGGGTTATCCTACCCCTACCCACCCCAGGAATGGACCACCAAACCGAGCCGTGGAAGAGTTAAAACGCCTGAAGTTTAGCAGAGAACCAAAGAGGACTCTGGTTGTGATGGCGCGGATGGTGTGCCGAGCTCCTCGAGCTCACGGGTACTTCTGCAGTCCCACACACCGCGCCATGAGATGGTCGCTGCCCTGACTCTCACTTCCTCCGCACGCCTCCCCCATTTTTCAGCCACAACATTCAAGCGCCGGTAGATCACTTGCGGATCTTGTTGTCGTGCGCCCTCTTGATACCGTACGTAGCGGATACTATCTACGCATCCGGGATAATCACCTTATTACCGCGCGCCGTCGGGTTTCCAGATTCAACACTCCATCCTATTCCTCGCAACGACTGCATCGTGGCGGAGCACCCTGCCGCCGTGTGTACGTGGACACACTTGTATTATGTGAGCCGCAGTCTCGGTGCTTGCGCACCCAGCTCGGCATTTTTTCTGATCGATCGTTCCACGTCCCCGGCTGACACGGGTTCATGTTGGCAGTGCGTTGATGTGTACCTTATGGTACCAAATGTAGTCATGAGCGGGTATGCCATTGGAGTTGGCCAGAATCCGATTTGTCGAGTAACTCGACGCCCTGGACTCAGACAACTCGTAGTCGTCCACCGACTCGTGCAACTTCTTCCCAAAGCACACAGAGGTCTGCTGAGCCGTGATTGGACCCAGAGCTCTAATCCGACTCTCACACCAGCGCATCTGTCCCTGGAACACATCCAGATCGAAACACGCCCGCGTGAGAGGGACCTGCAAATTTTTGAGGCTTTCGAGCCGAGAATTCCTCAACAGAGGTACGGAATGCGTCATTGACGGGATACTGAGACCATCGTCAGCGCACGCCGCATGAAAGTACCCCAGAGGTACGTCTTTGGGGAGGGACAACCACTTCTGTACGGCCGAGCGGACCAGCATGACAAGCCGTCTGAGAAGCTGCGCGGTCACCCTGCCGGATACGCAGACGCTGCTGCGGTTTGAGAGGCCCACTGGTTATTCTCTCGAGCTTCTCACGTCGGTCAGGATGCCGTCCTTCCATAGGAGTCCGTGGAAACCGTATTCGAGTCTGAGGTATTTCCAGGTCTCGAGTACTTCGGTCGACGGCAGGAGTGTTCCGTGCCAACTCCTTTCCATCGATCGATGCATATAGTAGATTGCGGAATACTGACTTCGTCTGTTGGGTGAAGCTGACACCCAATTTTTCGATCCGGATCTCACACCAGCGCATCTGTCTCTGGAACACATCGTGGAACACACCAAGTGTCGGCAGCAAGTATGTGGTAAGCACCCTCAATCTCTGTTGAGGTTTGAGGGACCCTTTAGTGATACTCCGAAGTTTGTCGGCCAGACTGCCGGTCAGGTTGCTCATTTTCTGAGCGCCATCGTAGCCGAATTCGAGGCCCAGATAGTTCCAGACCTCGAACGTCCTGGTCGTAGGGAGGGGTGAACCGTCCACATAGAACACTCGGTCCACCACCTTCACCTTCTTGTCACGACCAGAGGCCACCATGGACATCGTTTGGCTCTTCCTCGCGTTAAGGAGGAGACCACGTCGAGACAGTTCGTGTGCAAAAGCACTCAGTGACACCTGCAAGCCATGTGCAGTAGAGGCGAGCAGGCAGACATCCCACCCGGAACCCAACAGGAGACGGAATCGCCCTAAGAGCTGTGTCCATAACTAAGTTGAACAGCAAGGGCGACAGTGTCTCGTCTCGGAGCCCCTACTCCCGCCAACGCGTCCAACAAGGCGGGGTGAGAGACGGAATCAAAAGCCTACGCCACGTCCGCTAGGGCGATGTGGAGAGTGGAGCACTTAGTTCTGGCGTACCAGAGCAAGCCCTGCATGGCAAACAGGTTGTCAGCAAGGCCGTCGGCACTGACGCACCCGCGCATTGTGCGCCTCCAACTTCATGATCGGTTGGTCCATTATGGACCCGAGAGAGGGATTTTCCTCTGGCGGCGCACCACGACTACTAAATGGTAGGCTTTGTTGACCAAAAAATTGGTCCCCAAGCCTCCACGAAAGTGCCAAGCTGATCCGTACTGGGCGGATCATCTTGGCCGTTGAGGACTTCTCTCGCAATGACCGATGGTGCCGTGACCCACTTGGCTTGCGCCCTTCAGTGCCGAATCCAATGCCTGTTTCGTCCGTTTCTGTTAGGTTCAATTCTTTCTTCCCGACGCACGCCGCTCGTCGGGCGTGGGGGGAACACTTTGTAGAGCCAGTCCGTGAGGGCTTGGCCTACGAGAGCTCGTTCGACAATGTCGATACCCAACACCGCCTCCTCGGAGATCACTCACTAGGAATTCCAAGGCGGATCTGAGATCTGCACGTGCATCGGTTGTGTCGCTTCTGGGAAAGTCGACAGGGTCTGGTACGCTCTCAGCGTGAGCCTCCGGAACGGCCTCCTCCGGCGTAGCCACACTAGGCTGATTACCTTCGGAAGGCCCCGGTAGGGGTGGGAATTGCCTCTCATCATCGGTGTTAAAGCTTTCGGCGAGTCGGGTCTCCCCGTTATTTGCCAGCTCGAGCACGCGTCGCGACACGCAGTCCCGGTAGCTGGGGCGTTGCCTCAACTTCGAAACTGCGGCCACAGTCCTGCCCGAGTCAGGCCAGAGACGGACCAGCTCCTTTGCCATGCTTCCACCGAATTGGGCTCCCAGTAAACGCGATTCCATGAGCGCCCAGGCCTCTATTTCATCCGTGGAGTAGCGCGAGCCCGACCTAGTCGGCCGCTCCGCCTCCGTACTCGTAGGCAGCGAGATGGTCGGTGGGCTTTCAACGGACACCTCAGCAACAGGGTCGGAAACTTCCACAGTGTGGCTACGCTCTTCGGTCAGTCGCGCGACGCAATCTTTGTAGTCGGCTCTCTGCCGCAACTTTTTAATCGCATCGGCGGACCTCCCTGAGTCGGGCCGCACATTCGTCAGTTCCTTCACCATACCCAAGGTGACACCGCTCTCTTTTAGCTGGACTTCAGCAAGAGCCCACAGACCAATCTCCTCCTCGGAGTAGCGTGCCTTAACGCGCTCCACCCGGATGCCACTATTAAAATCCTCCCTGTGTCGACTTTTCCTATGCAGTCCCAACCCGCTAGCGGTGGTAAACGCACGGGCAGGGGTACAGAGACTGCATATATATTCTCAGGGTCGTCCAACTCCAGGTAGTCGGTTCAAGGCCGAGACCCCTCCGGGACCTGGTGGAGCCATCCTGCCCCGCGGCGAAGACGGCACCAAGTCCCGGCCCTGTAACTCTGGCGAACCTGAGGGCTCGCCAGTAATGGCGTATCTCGTTACGCCAGAACGTCTGAGGCCAGCACTTTGTATATCCATTGTAGTTACAGGGTTTTGACCACACGGACGCAGCAGCATCCAAGGGACGGCACCAGTCCCGCACACCACACCTCGTCGCATCAGAGTTAAAAACGGACCTTATAACCCAGCTAAAACAACGCATGAAAAAAAAAATTGCATAAAAAAGGGGAGTGTGAGTGTATGAATACACTCCCCGTATAAAACAAGACCTTATATTTGAAACCCTTGTATTCTGCGGGCACCGTGTTGCCATGTGCCCATAGAGGTGATACTTGTAACACCTCACGGCGCCCACGTAGTCCCAGTCTGCTCCAGGTTGAGCTTGTTGGGGCCAACAGACGTCACGTGTGTGATGACGTTCATGGCCTCCTCAAGCGTTGCCTGGAGCAGCTCCATATTTTCCTCCTCGCTGGTGATCGCCGGATCCTCCCGGGAGTCGGAGACTCGGGCGGTCGCCGGGGTCGCCCCTCACAGCAGCCTCCGTCGTCTCGGTTCTCCTCTTATTTTTCTTCTTCGTTCTTGCGCCTCCCGCGTCCCACCTTCCAGGGTCCGAGCTCAGCTCACGGTCGGTCGCGGTTGGCTCGGCAGCAGCCATGCCACCCGCCGCAGAAATCGAGGCCACGGGCAAGTCGCCTGCGAGGGCTGCGGGCTCCCTCCCGCCTTTTTGGGGTTCCGGGCGGGGGCGGTGGCATCTTTTTCTTTGACTCGGTTCTCCTCTGTGCCGGTGAGCCGGAGGGAGACATCCTTGCCTCAGTTTGTTGATACTCGCGATGATTTTCTATAGCAGCAACTGCCCTGCATCTCACAGTTGGGTCGATTCCGACAAGATGGCGGCGGCTCGGTATCTTAGGCAACCAGTTCCCGTAAAGATGGCGGCCGTTGCGAGTTGTAGTCCGGGCACGCCCAGTGGGCGGAGCGGCGCAGACCAAGCACACGAGTGAGAGAGAGATCGCGCTAGGGCAGCCTGCCTGGAATGTTAGGAATGCGGCCGTTTGCCTATCGGCTACGGGCGCATTAACCAAACAAAGCAGAGAAGCAAAAGCGAGTTGGGCGACGCACGGATTTTAGAACATTTGACATTTAAGAAACTCTAATTATTTTCAAACACAGATATTAATACATTTAAGGCTCTAATTTATACACGTTTTATTTACTAGTTATTATAGTTACACTCAATTTATACACTCAAAGCGTCACTGTCATGGATCCCACACATTTAGTTTTTCACTTATTCGTTTATTAATTTAACTCTAACATTTAGTTTTATACACATCGTTTATTAGTCACTCTGCCACTTTTTTAAAATTAAAATGTCACTGTCATTGGGAGTAAACCGTCACGAGGTAGAGCACAGAAAACAGTCGCGAAGTCAGTAGAACAAAAACACTTTTAAGATACACACTATCGCGAAGCGACACGGAGCGCGCACCGAGCGATGAAGACACGTCCGCTCGGCCCGGCTGCCGAACACGAAGTGATGATAGGGACATAGAAGGTTCCCACCGCCACCCGAGACCGTTATAGGACGCAGCGACGCCCTTTCGTCAGTCTCGCTGCACTGCCTAGGCCTGTTTCCGTCCTTCCGGGACTTTACGTTAATTTCTGTCATCAAATAAAGGATGACAGGCCACATTTAATCTACATATTTTTTTTTCCTTCTATCTCCCGCCCCACCTCGTCATTTTTATTGTAAAAATAAACACAAGTAACATCGTATAAAATAAAACACATACATACAGAAATCTTACACTGAGAAAAATTACAACACATATTAACAATTTGAGGACGGATGAGGGGGCAGGAGGGGAAGGACGGAGAGGCAAGGAGTGCAGATGGTTTACAGAGCAGAGTTATACAAAATAAAGACAACACATAAATGTTTACATAGGGCCCACGCCCCACCAGGGGGCAGTCTTGACTTCGGGTAGGAGCCGGCAATGGCCGTCGCCCCAGGGACTCAGGCCTCAAGAAACAGAAGCAGTACGCGCAGAGGCAGATATCACAGAGTGACTTCGCAAGGGGAGAAACAAGAAACACAATACAGAAAATAAAATACAATGCAGGACACAATTAAAAGAGGAAAATCTGAAATACAAAGTACGAGACAATACAATACAAGCAGCAAAATACACAGAACAACAAGAGAAATGTAATGCAGGGAATCAAAGGAGTTGTTGGGTTCAACACCCCTCGTCTTTCCCCCCCACGCGTACTGCTCCTGGATCAGGACCAGGTCCAACTCCCTCTCCCTCATAATTCGCGGCAGGAGCAGTGTCGCGGCGCGCGACCTGCCCAAGTTCAGCTGCCCCACCCTGGTGTGCGTCCTAGCAGCCATAGTCGGTGTTCTTTACGACAACCGCGACAGCCGCCAGGTACGCTGGGCAACCCTAGTCTCCAGTGGGGTGGTCCGCCTGCCTCCTGAAGTGTGTGCAGGTGGCGCACCTCCTCGGTCCGTCCTTGTTTGGACACTCCTTTTCTTCGTGTCCCTTCTTGGCGCAGCGCCGGCACGTCTCCTCCTTCTGCGGGCACCGTGTTGACATGTGTCCGTAGAGGTGGCACCTGTAGCATCTCACGGCGCCCACGTAGTCCCGGCACTTACACGAGTCCCAGCCGAGGAATAGGTGGCCCGTCTCCTTGAGAGGGATCCTGGCCACCGGGTGAACTGTGTAGACTCCATTCACCCTGTCACCGTCCCTCTTGCCGAACACGGCCACCCTCTTGAAGGTGCTCACGAACTCCTCTTTGCTGAGGGAAGAGGTCGAGGGCAGGCCCGCCAGGTTCTCCTCGTACACAGCATTCGCCAGGGCCTCGCCCTCGAGGGCTGCCGGGACGTCGTATACGACCATCCTCGGCAGTCTCCCTTTCGGCTCCACCACGTTGAGGCCCTTGGCCCTCAGGCGCTCCTTTAGCGCGCCCAGTCTCTGGGCGCCCTCTTTGGAGGCAGTTTCCACTACCAGGCCGGCTCCCCGTATGTTTCTTGTTCTGACGGGCTGGAAGCCGTCCTCCTTAGGGTTCACTGCCTCCATGAGTGTCCTCCTGGTTCCCTCGGAGGTTGCGCCCTCAGGGATCGCCGGGTATATGATGACAGCCGGTCTAGCCGGACCTACCTCTTTGCGGATGTCTTCCACTTGTCTCCTGGGGGGCATGGGGACCGCCGTCCTCGCCGCAACTCCCGCGTAGGTCCTGGCAGACCCGACGGCGGGCGGCAAGGGAGGGGTCCCCGCCATCAGAGCGGGGTCACTGCCGCGCTCGAATGCGTCGAGGACTCCCCCCCTCACCGCCGCGCGGACGAAGATCGCCATTTCCTCGTTAAAGGAGGGCCCGACGGGAGTCGCACCGCGTCTACCGCCGTCGCGCTTCACTTCGCGCAGCTCGCGCAGCGCCGCCGCAGTAACCTCCATCATCTCCCTCATCACCTCGCGGGCGCTGCATTGGGCCGCCGCGATCCTTCCCTTCTGCCCCAGGTTCAGTTTGTTGGGGCCATGGTTCGTCTCTTGCAAGATGGCGTCCATGGCCTCCTCATGCGTGGCCAGGAGCATCTCCAGGTTTTCTTCCTCGTTGTAAGCGGGCGGGTCCCCCCGGGAGTCGGAGACTCGAGCGACCGGGTGGTCGCCGGGGTCTCCCCTCACCGCAGTCTCCTCCGCCGCCTCGGTTGCCTCGGTCCTCCTCCTCTTCTTTTTCTTCTTCGACCTTGCGCTTCCCGCGTCCACCCCTCCAGGATCAGAGCTCAGCTCGGGGTCGGTCGCGGTCAGCTCGGGTGCAGCCCTTCCACCCGCCGCAGAGGTCGAAGCCACGGGCGAAAGGCGCCTGCGGGGGCTGCGGGCCCCCTCCCGCTTTTTCGGGGTTCCGGGCGGGGGTGGGGGCATCCTCTTCTTTGCCTCCTCCCCGACTTTGGCCTTCCTCCGCACCGGTGAGCCGGAGGGAGACATTCCAACCTCAGGATTGCTGCACTTATTGAGTTCACTAGGTACTCACTACTTCAGAAGTCCGACAAGATGGCGGCCGCACAGTGCACAAAGATGGCGGGCGTTAGGTGTCCGCCCGCAGCGCTCCTATTGGCCGGGCGCTCGAAAGATGTCGGGCGGCCTATGCGAATCACGGTACACAAAGACTGCACACGTATTGACCTGGTTGACCTATTCCGGTGCTCGGCTCAAGGCCGAAACCCCCCCGGGACCTGGCGGAGCTATCCTGCCCTGCGGCGAAGACGGCACCAAGTCCCGGACCTGCAACTCTGACAAACCAGAGGGCTTGTCAGTAATGGCGTTTATCGTAACGCCTAGATGTCCGAGGCAGCTGTTTCATTATCCATTAATAAGTTGCAAGTATTACAGTCCGCAGACGTACCAACCTTATAAGTGCTAATGCACCTGCTCGGCGGGCACGGTACGGACATACAGAGTGGGGTGGTGACCTTGCACCACCCTGTCACCTGAGTTCTAGCCCAGGCTCCAGACGGTGGCACGTGGAGCCCAGCCCTTGACTTGACGTACGGGTACGCCAGACCCGCAGTGCTACGCCCTCAACCATCCGAGTATCGGTGTAGAGGCATCGAACATGGCCGGCGCCCTCACTCCGACTAACACGTCCAACAAGGCGGAGTGAGAGACGGAATCAAAGGCCTTGGCGACGTCCGCTAGGGCGATGTCGAGAGTGCGGCAGGATTTCTGGGCGCGCCACACCAGACCTTGCATGGCGTATATGTTTTCGGCTAAGCCGTCCGCACTAATGAAGGCCCTCTGCCTCACATTCAGGACCTTGTGGAGGTGCCTTAGCACCACTGACTGAACAGTGATGGGCCGGCAACCCAAAGGCCCCTCGTCACCACCCCTCTTCGGGATAAACACGGTTCTCGCTTTTGCTGATTGGGACGTCCATGATTGCTTCCAATTTGTCATTCACCGGCGGAGGCATACTTCTGCCTACAAAGGGGAGACTGGGGGTCCCAAACACACTCCCGAAGGCCCCAAGTTCTGAAGCGGGAAGTGATTCCACTTTGCCATTTAGTATTTCTCTTGCAATCGTGGACGGAGATTAGTTCCACTTGCTCTGTGCTCCGTTGTATTCTCTCCGTCGTTCACCGCGTCCTCTCACATCAAGTATGTTACTCCGGTGCGCGCTGCTCGGGGGGAACACCTGATAGAGCCAATCCGGTAAGGCTTAGAGCTCGCTCCACTACATCTACGAGCTCGCCGCAATCCATGGAAACCCAAGTGGAGGCCGAGGTATTTCCAGGTCAGAGACGGAGTGTTCCGTTCACGGTGAACGCACCACACATAACTTTGACCCTTTTTACTTGTCCTGAAGCCACCGAGGACATTGTACGGCTTTTCCCCGCATTCAATAAGAGGCCACGAATCCCAAGTTGGTTCGCAAATGTGTCAAGTGCCTTCTGTAAGCCATCATTTTTTTTCACACACTTGTATCAGTAGATAGGGACATAGAAGGTTCCCACCGCCACCCGAGACTGTTACAGGCCGCAGCGACCCCCTTTCGCCAGTTTCGCTGCACTGCCTAGGCCCGTTTCCCGTCCATCCGGGACTTACGTTAGTTAATTTTTATTTTTGTCAACGCGTACGCGTGGTTAGAGCGAGACGGAAGGCGAGATGGATATGTAGACGGCATTGTCGACTAGAATACACACAGCGATGTAGGACACCATTATCTATAATCACATAAAGCGTTGGTTCACTCCAAAAGCACATGATATGGCACTGTTGAAAGTGTAATTGTTAAAGGGTGTGGGACACTATCATATCATGTGGCTCCACTAGTAGTTTTACAAAAATGGGAATTTTGATATTGGAGCCATAAAACATATCTAGATCAATATTTATACAAAACAAATGTTAACACCACACCACTGACGACACTTGCAAACTTTTTAAAATAGTTTCATAACACAATTATGGAGGTAGTAGATAGGGACATGGAAGGTTCCCACCGCCACCCGAGACTGTTATAGGACGCAGCGACGCCCTTTCGTTCCCGTCCATCCGAGACTTACGTTAATTAATTTGCTTTGTCATCAATTCAAAGGATGACAGGCCAACATTTTAACCTTCTATCTCCCGCCCCAACTCAAGATCCATTATTACAGAAATTTAAAGATACAATACTTGGCCCAGACACAAATACAGGGTTACAACATATATTTGGTAGGACGGGCACGAGAGGGGCGGGAGAGGAAGGACAAGCGATGAAATGGAGCGTTATATAGGCCACGCCCCACCAGGGGGCAGTTGGACTTCGGATCTATCGTCCCTGGGACTAAGAACCAGAACACAGGAACAGTACACGCAGAGGCAGAGGCCAAGTATGAAGCGAAATCACAATAAAACAGACAAAAAAAATAGCAAATACAAGATAACAAAGACTGTGCTGTGATCACTGAAATAAAGTGGAGAAACAAGCAGAACATACAATAGTATAGAGAGCGCACTATGATGTCGCATAATGAAAGGTAGACGCTTGTTTCAAACAAGGGAAGGACACGAGGCAGACTGGCAATAGAGCTGTGTGATGATCCAACTCGCTGAAGCCGTCCGTCCATCCGCGTACGATTGTGCGCCGACAGCTGAAGTTTCTTTCGCTACTGGCGAGGTCGCAATTCTAGATTGGACGGGAATCAACTTTCCCTTTCAGTCTGTAGGAGACAGCACTCCCAGACAATGTGGAGGGCCGTGGAGCCCGGCACGGAAGTTGCCGTGTCCCGAGAGCATCTCCCGCTCAGAGAGGGGAAGAAGGAGTAGGTCCACACTAGCAGATACTACACTAGCATTCCACTCGCAGGTGAACTATTGGAATTAAAATGTCATCTAACAGGAACAATTATGACCAATACCAAATGATATCAAAAGGCCAAAATTCACACCACGTAAAATTATTGCGGTCAAAAAACGCAGGATCCACATCCGTTAGAAGGATGGCAAAGGGTGGTGGCGTCATCCCTAAGGATAAACCAAACGTTATCATCCATTACACTAAATCCACGGATCAGTATGCATCGTCATATTGCTTCTAAGGAAATGGTGGCGTCAACTCTTTTTTTAGGGGATGGAGATATGTTCTACACTATACTCCTATATAAATGTAGTAGACCATCTACTTCCACTTCATCAGACTAGGCTCAATGGAAAAGGTCTCAAGAGGGCAGTAAAAGGTGGCAGTGGCGACTGCTTTTCAAAATACCACACTTTAAACAATTATAAAGATTAGAATACGACAATTTTTCTTTTATTAACAATCTTATATGATAATATATATATATATTTCTCAACATAACTACATCTTCTTATTTACTGCCTTAACAAAACACATCTTTTTCTAATTTTCCAAAAATTATAATTTTTACATTACACTCTATGGAGTAGCTGGTTTACCATATTGAGTACAAAGGGCTGAGTGTGCCAATTGAATATTTAATACTTGTGTATATCTAATATTATAATATTCATAATCTTGCAGGTGAAGTAAATTGACATTTGAAAATATAAATAAAATGTTATTTTTACTCTCCTATTTGACATGCTAGGGACATACAAATGTTAAAAGGAATGTACAAGTCTAAGTCTATTACACCAGGTGCATAAGATTACATCCGCTGTTTTTAGTATATTCCAACTACTGGATGATGATGATGAGGTCCTCTTGACTGCGGGTGTTGTAGGGCAGCCTGTTCCACGCCGTCGGTCCCGCCAAGTTGAATCCTAGAGCTGTTGACTGCCCAGGGTTGCAAAGTTCTGGGAGGTGGTGGAGTGCTTGTCCATGTAGGGCTTTTATATGTTTCGCTTCTTTTGCACACGATGCTCTGCCGGACAACCTCTAGTAACCCGCGCCCTGATCCATCACTTTTCGTCACTGGTCATCGGCTTTGTTTGGCTGAAAATCTATCGTGTCAGGAGTTTTGATTGTGCATGCAATGTGTTTCATCATGCAATATGCTGGTACAGCGGTCCAAGTCCATTGCCCCCACTCATGTAGCGTCATGCATTTCGTACTTTGCCTGCGAGGTCAATGACCTACAAAGTCTGAATGGTGCTGCAACATTCATTATGGATTGCAGTCTATCCAGTTGCTTCTAGGGTTTTAATGGCATGGGGTGAGGTAGCACCTTCCAGTGGAGTCTCTCCGAGTTGTTTGGGAGCATTGCTGATGTGTGCAATGGTATGTTATCGTGATATCTGGTCTGATTTCATCAATTGTTGGTGATAGCGGGCGGCGTGATTCCACCAAACAAAGTGATTTTCTCTCGGGGAAGATGTTGATGGTGATAACATTTCACCTGTTTTGGCATCGCACCATCTGCCCCTATCCTTCAATTAATGCGCCACCCATTTTCCCATCTTTAGACAAAACCAGGCACTGCCCATACTACGCATTCAGAGTGACTGGGCAGCCCATTTCTTCAAATGAAAGTAGAAATGCAGAGCTCTTCTTCTGGCATAGTAGAGTAGACATTGGTTGATACGCTCACTAACGCCACCCGTGAGCAAACAGCGGATTTAAGCTTACACACCTGGTATATCTCTAACCTAACCTAACCTAACCTGTTCTCCTCGATGGTCCGCTTGACGAGCTCGAGGCAGTCGGGCCACGTGGCCTCCTGCAGCAGGCCCAGGCAGCAGCAGCACAGGGCTTCCTTCCTCCTCTTGCGGGGGGGCCCGTCCTCCTCTGCGCTGCTGGCCCCGGCCCCAGTCTCCGTCATCTCCGACTGGAAGGTGTTGGAGATGTCTTGTTATAAAATATGAATGGGAAGCGTGTCCGCAAGACACAAGGGACTTTGCAGCATCTTGGTAAATAAATAGTACAGAAACTCCAACTAGCGGGCGGCGGAGAGGACTCGTATGAATGTGGATAGAGTAGCGAGAGTATTCTTCATTCATACATCAAGATTCTACAATACATTTCAGATAAGGTATATTGGCATTCCATCCTACACCTGTTGACAATATTAAATGTTAATTCCATTGGTTGCGGCAAACAACACAGAGATTTTCTTTCAAAATAAAAGGCCAATTCTTGACTAGCCTTGGTCCACTGAGGAAGAGATACCCTCATAAGAAGAGATACCCTCATAAGAAGAGATACCCTCATAAGAAGAGATACCCTCATATTAAAAATATTTTTTTGTTTTTTATACATTCCATTTTTCCGCACGCATTTTGCACCCATCGTATTTTGTAGTTTAACTTTGAAAACGTATTTATATGGCTGTAAATTTAGTTACTGATATATACATATATAAACACTTCGTTTATACCAAGTACTAACGTAAAACATATTTTAATTTTTTGATTGAAACTTAAAAATAATATCTATAATAAAGATTAACGTCCACGACCTTTGCATGGCTCTTGTGGATCACGGAAAACATATTTCAACGGCAGAAACTTTTTTGAATAATATATTTTTTTTAAAAACTAACTAACTAACCATCACGCTGTCTCTCCGAAGGGGTAGTCAGAAAGAATGGACTGCCACACTTTTCTTTCCTGACATATTTCTCTCGCTTCCTCAACATTCATACATCGTCTCATGCACGCGCGTCGATTTCTCTGACTCCTCACATGCCCGACATTCAATATTTGATTTATTTGATCGTGCCACGTTTTCCTCGGTCTTCCTCTATTTCTGGTTCCATTTACATCATTAACATATATTTTTTTACCATTCTTTCTTCATTCATTCTTTCAATATGTCCAAACCATCTTAATGATCCTTTCATTATTTTGTTCATGACACCACCATCATTCGCACCGCATTCACTTCTTATATTTTCATTCGGCACTCTATCATACACAGAGAATCTACACATTCTTCTAAGAGATCTCATTTCAACTGCATATATTCTACTTTCATCCTTCTTTTGCCAGTTCCATGCTTCGCTTCCATACATATGGGTCGGTAGAAGAACACCATTGTGCACTGCCATCCTAGCTTTTTTTGATAGGTTTTTGTTTGCGATGACAACTTTAAGTGCACCATTCACTTTGTTGCCTGCCCCAACCCTTCTTTCAATATCCCTCTCCACTCGCCCATCTCTTGTAAACATACTACCTAAATACGCGAACTCAAATACTTGCTCCAAATTTTCACCATTCACGCTAATGTTGCAGACTGTCATGGTTTCTTCCTTTTCAAAAATCATTACCTTGGACTTATTAACATTCATCATCAGATCATTTCGCATGCATACCTCATACATACAATTCACCAGGACTTGTAGTTCATGCTCGTTGTCTGCAAGAAGGACAGCGTCATCCGCATACAAGAGACAGCTTACTGACTTTAACTTAACAGTAATTTAACTTAATAATAATTTTAACTGAACAGAAACGCAATTTACCTGCGTCAAAGCGATTCAAAAAACTCTATTGCCTCAATTGAAAATGAAATGGGCTGCAGCATCAAGAAAGAGGGATCGTTTTATTGTTATGAATCAAGTCTGGTTAAATACAGAATTTATCATTAACTTCAAGGATCCAGAAGCATCCACACCTCCCGATCAAAAAGAGGTAGACCATGCGAGTCTTATTAATACAACATTCTGGAGTAGATCAAATAGGTTTCTCTCATTTACAAGTGCTGAGGTCCATTGGAGATATGACGCAAGCAAATATTATCCAAAAATTGGGAGATTCATCCCCACAATTGAAAAGCAGCCTGTAACTTGGCTTCATAATGATAGGCATGCCGCAATAATTTTTTCTAAAGATGAGGCCCGGTCTATTTATGTAGACTTAAACATTTCTAAAGACAGATATCAATTATTAAAAAATGTAAAGTACTCCCATCTTACAAAATAATATGGGAAGCAAAATCAGATTGCTACCCCGACGGGATCACTAAAGCAAGTGTTAATCTTCAGAGTTAAAAATTGACTGTCAATACATCAGACACCTTAGAAATGATACTATACGTAAAATGGGAATGTGATGGACAGGCAGACATCTTTTGATTGCCTCTTTAGTTCCTCTCAAGTTAGTGGATATATAACTCCATCATCTAACAGATACTCCTAGAGGTTACCTAAGAAATACCACCAAAAACACGCAAACTTATTTCAGACCATACTACTACTTCTGTAAGGCGTCAAATGTTTATGATTGACGGCAAAGTAACACAAGTTTTGACAGACACTCCGTCTTCATCAGGATGTACAATATGTAAAGAAGACAGACTTTCCACTGCTGGATCAGATTTATGGAATGTATTTTGCATTTATCTTACAATTTAGAATTCAAAAAATGGTCTGTTCGGAGCGAGGAAAACGAAAATAAAAAACAAATAAAGAAGGCAGAAGTCGGAATATTTATTACAAACCTCGTCAAGGAAGTGGTAATTCCAACGACGGGAATACTGCAAGGAGGTTTTTTTCTAATTACACATGTAGTGCAAATATAAAGAGGAACTTATCAAGACATTTTACAAACTATGGCAAGTGGAAAACCTATAAAGGCACAAAAATAAATATTTAGTAGGAATGGTACTTTATGCCTGCTTCTGTACATAAGGTCCTAATACACGGAGAAAATGTTATAAAACATCACTCTTCACTACCATCGGGACAGCTTTCGGAAGATGCTCAAGAAGCAAGAAACAAGGATTACAAGTATTATGGCCTCCACTACGCAAGAAAATGTTCACGGCCATCAACAAATGAAGATGTTTTTCACACTCTATTGTACACTTCAGATCCATATATTTCTAGCAAAAGTAATGGAATTAGAAGACGAGGCTAAAGCACTTAAATACACAATTATACAAATTGAGTTGAACAGTGAAACAGTGAGATGAAAACATGAGTGTATTTTTTTAACATCTTTGTTAAAAAAATACACTCATGAAAGTGGCATAATTTTTATAATGTAATGTTTTTTATAAACTAGTTTTTTTGTGTGTTATAGCGTATTTATTGCGATGGGCGGGAAATCGGAGCAAGTTACTGAATTTACATATCTGGGAAGCATGTTTACAAGGGACGGAAAAATGGAGAAAGACATCGAAAGGAGGTTTGGTGCTCGGAATAAAATAAATGGCGCACTCAAAGTCATTACTGCAAATAGAAATATATCCACAGAAGCAAAGATGGCAGTACACAATGGAGTTCTAGTGCCAACCCTCATGTGTGGAAGTGAAGCTTGGAGCTGGCAAAAGAAGGATGAAAGCAGGATAAACGCCGTAGAAATGAGATCACTAAGAAGAATGTGCGGGAAAACGTTGTATGATAGAATACCGAATGATGAAATAAGAAAGAAATGTAAGGCAGATGATTGCATCATGAATAAAATTAAAAAAGGATCCCTGAGATGGTTCGGACATATGGAACGAATGGATGAGAGTAGAATGGTTAAAAAGTTGTACACCAGCAGCGCGAGTGGGAAAAGAAGCCGAGGACGACTGAGGAAAACATGGCATGAAAAAAGGCGGCCACATTCGAAGTCGGAATAATCGACGTGCGTGCATGGTGCGATGTATGAATGTGGAGGAAGCCCGAGAGGTGTGCCAGGACAGGCCAGTGTGGCGATCCATCCTCTCTGCCTACCCCTCCGGGGAAATGGCGTGATGGTTAGTTAGTTAGTTAATCCATGTGTTTTTCTTATATAAGATAAAAAAAAAATTTGGTCTAAAAAGTGTATTTTTGCTGACCTATAATTTACACTAGGAATAAAATTATAGAAATGTTATATTAATTCACTATTATTTCCTCCAAATTTTGTGTCAATATTCATATTGGTTTCCAAGTTATTGAATTTTAGGATGAAAATGAGCTGTTCGCCCCATAGCAACGCATGGCCGGCCTGGGCACAGCTACTTTATAATAAAATAAACAAAAGAAGACACAATATCAATAAAACAAACCAAATTTATTCCAATTTACGATGGCGACATTTATTTCGGTTTATTAATAAAATAAATCGACATATTAACGGATAAAATTTAAACACGGGCGAAAAGATACGAAAAAACGTGAACCCGATTAAAGAAATTATTTTTGATGCCGAAAATATTGGCAGTATAAAAGAAGGAAAAAAAATGGCGATAAGATACGTAAATCAACTAATCTAATACATTTTTTTAAATAATTACCAATCCATCGTCACTTCTCGACGTCGAGCTGCCTTTTCACGGAAGACCGTCACTGCATCTAATGCTAAATGCAACCAAAATAATAATCTCGCGACAGTCTGCAGTCGGCTAATAAGAAACTTGTTCAATTGTCGGAAACAAAAAAGGCGCGGAAACAAACTACGGCCGCGCGCATTCGAAACAGACCAAAGACAAAATACCATAATACAAATACGCCGTTTGCGGTAGGAACTGGATGGAAACTATCATAGATATTTCTTACAAATCAATTTAACCTCCACAATAGGGATTTTAACACAAGTTAAGGGATTATGTCGAGTTAAATTACGAGTAGAAAGAAAATATTATTTTTCTTTTCCTATAAAAATATGATTATGTATGGAAGCGAAGCATGGAACTGGTAAAAGAAGGATGAAAGTAGAATAAATGCAGTAGAAATGGGATCTCTTAGACGAATGTGCGGATACTCTGTGTATGATAGTGTCGAATGAAAATATAAGAAGTGAATGCGGTGCGAATGATGGTGTCATGAACAAAATAATGAAAGGATCATTAAGATGGTTTGGACATATTGAAAGAAAGAATGGTAAAAAAATTATATGTTAATGATGTAAATGGAACCAGAAATAGAGGAAGACCGAGGAAAACGTGGCACGATCAAATAAATCAAATATTGAATGTCGGCCATGTGAGGAGTCAGAGAAATCGACGCGCGTGCATGACACGATGTATGAATGTCGAGGAAGCGAGAGAAATATGTCGGGAAAGAAAGGTTTGGCAGTCCATTCTTTCTGCCTACCCCTTCGGGGAGACGGCGTGATGGTTAGTTAGTTATAAAAATATTGAACTTGAGCAAAAATTATAATAGTGACACGGAATGTGACGTAATCCGTCGGTATTATAGTGAACTTGCTAAAAAAAAATTGTGACAATAAAATGGCGACGCGTAGCCTTGTAACAAATTATATTTCAAATCAAACAGGAAAATGTTTCATTAAGTACAGGTAAAATATTATAAAAATACAACAAAGTACCAGGAACGCATCAGAGATGGTTCGATGGTGCCCCTTGAACGTACTTTCACTAACACGAAAGATGCCGATCTCCGAGGAGATCGGGGAGTATTATAGTAAAGAACGAGAATCAACTAATAGTGGAATTCTAGTGTATGGAAGGTGAAGCTTGGAGCTGGCAAAAAAGGATGAAAGTAGGATAGATGCCGTAGAAATGAGATTGCTGATAATAATATGTGGGAAAACGATATATGATAGAATATACCGAATGACCCTAATGTATGGAAGCGAAGCATGGAACTGGCAGAAGAAGGATGAGAGTAGAATAAATGCGGTAGAGATGAGGTCCTTAAGAAGTCGAGGCAGACCGAGGAAAACATGGCATGACCAAATTAATCAAATTTTAAGGGTTGGTCATGTTAGAAGTCGGAGGAATCGACGTGCGTGTATGACTCGTTGTATGAATGTGGAGGAAGCTAGAGAGGTTTGCCAGGATAGAGTAGTGTGGCGGTTCATTCTCTCTGCCTACCCCTGCGGGGAAACGACGTGATGGTGACGGTTTGGACACGTGCAACGAATGGACGAGAGAAGAAAGCATGGCACGACCAAATGAATGTAGAGGAGTATGACGGTTAGTTAGTTATATTTTATAGATATAATTAATATTGCGATATGGATATTTGTTGCGACAGGACCAAGAGTAAGAGTGACCGCACCCACCTGATGCTCGTATATTAATACGGCGGTTACGGTACATGCGTACCGCGGGGCGACGATAATAACATGTAACAAAAACCTACTTCATATGACGCTGATGAGCGGTGTAACAATACTAACAAATGTTTTCGGCGGGAACCGGCCAAAGAAGAATGAAAGTTGGCAAAAGAAAGATGAGAGCAGAATAAATGCGGTAGAGATGAGGTCCCTAAGACGTATGTGTGGTAGAACGATGTACGACAGAATCTCAAATGCTGATATTAGGAAGGAATGTAGAGCGAAAGAAGTTATTACGAACAAAATTATGAATGGTTCGCTGCGTTGGTTCGGACATATGGAGCGCATGGGTGAAGAAAGAATGGTTAAAAAAGTATACGTTAACAATGTAAATGGAGTAAGGAGTCGAGGTAGACCGAGGAAAACATGGCATGACCAAATTAATCAAATATTAAAAGTTGGTCATGTCAGAAGTCGGAAGAATTTAGTGCGTGTGTGCCTCGATGTATGAATGTGGAGGAATCTAGAGAGGTGTGCCAGGATAGAGTAGTGTGGCGGTCCATTCTCTCTGCCTACCCCTGCGGGGAAACGGCGTGATGGTTTGTTGTTGTTGTTGTAAGTAGATTAAATGCAGTAGAAATGAGATCTCATAGACCGTATTGTATTGAATCATGTACTTTTTTTATTGAAATGATATTATAATGTTGTGTGTAATGTTAATATGACAAAAATGCGATAAATACATAATGTTTATAAAAATAATCACGTGTTTTATTTTTAATTATATATTTTATTTATAGTAGGAAATCGATTGTATAAAATAAATGTGGAGAAAAGTGTAAATTTTGAATTTCGCATTTTGTGAGGGACGATTCTTTCAATACGAAACGCTGTCATAGACAACGAAAAGGAACATTAAGAAGGTTTGGACACATGGAGAATGGTAAAAAAGTATATGTTAACGATGTAAACGGAACTATATAGAGGAAGACCGAGGAAAACGTGACACGATCAAATAAATCAAATATTGAATGAAGGAGTCGGAGAAACCGGCGTGCGTGCATGGCACGATGTATGAATGTTGAGGATAGAGAGAAGTATGTCGGGAAAAAAAAGTGTGGCAGTCCATTCTTACTTCCTACCCCTTCAAAGAGTTGGTTAGTTTGTTTTATATCTAGATATTTTTTTATTCACGATTAAAAATGAAGTTACAAGGTTAAACGGAGCGGTCTATCCAGACAGAAGAGTTGGCATTAGAACTCCATTATGCACTGCCACATCTTCGCTACAGTGAAGCTCGGAGCTGGCAGAACGATCAAAGTAGGATAAATGCCGCAAAAAATGAGAAGAAAACGACGAAATAAGCCAGATGATTGAACCCTAAGCAAAATTTAAAAAAAATGATCACTTAGATGGTTTGGACAAATGAAATGAATGAAGGAAGAATTTTTTAAAATTGTATACAAGCGGTGTGAATGGAAAAAGAAGCCGAGGAAAACATGGCAATGTCACGAGGAATCTGAAGACGATGAATAAATAGTAGAAATATTTTTTTTATAAAAAGCAAATTAATAAATATTATTATTTTTATTATATTACGTAACATTTCTCAACACTTGACCGGCGGTCGGCCATTTTATAATTAACTACTTTTGGCGAATTCGCAAAACGTTTACGTATCAATAATTTATTATTTTGTACTACCATTATAATATATGTAGAATCAATGTAACTATGTTATATTATTGTCACATCTTATAATTATTATCACTTACAAGTACGATATTCTTATGTTTTATGTTTGCGGAAAAAAATAGAATTATACAACAATTTTCTAGTGTGTGATAACTTCGAAACAGGTTCCTCTGTGTAGGGGGGATTATTATAAATTTAAAAAAAATTGCGAAAGTATCGAAGACATCAGTTCGTACTGAACGAAAGCATATTATACTAAACCGAATATGAATTATTTCTGTCGAAATCGTTATTTTTTAAATATATAGTACGAACTTTCAACCACAGAGGGCAGTAAAAATATTCAATAATCCGCAGACTACTTTTCTTTACACATAATATAAAATTAATGTTTTTTTTATAAATACTTTTCATTAAAGCTAAAAGTACCGAACACACAATGTAACATTACCAACCACCTATTTTAAAAATGTGATCTTTGAGAAGCAATTGAACTATACTGACCACGATATATTAACCTAACAAAACCGACGAATGAACTAAAGTTATCAATGTAAAACTTTGATAATCATAGCGAGTATTTATAATATTTTTACTTTATTTTTTAGATTTTTAAGATGTCGCGACACTAAGGTTTAAAATCGTTTTGTATTATTAAATTTAAATTTGAGCGAAAAACAATGGCGGCTTAAATTAAGAAGAAAAAAAGACGTAAAAATAATAAAACAGAGATGTTACAGACCAATTATTACAAAAAATTAATTAAACGGTTAAGAGACAATTGTATGTAAACAAATATATTTGTTTTCAAAATAATATTTACCCATCCATATTTGCAGTCGATGTGGGTGGCTATTTTTTTCCAATAAGAATAATTTTACGAGAAATCATGCTAACACAATTACGAAAAGGTGATTAAATCATACCTTGCATGGTGGGCTAGTCGTAAGGATGATTGAAATGTGGACCATTTCGATGGGCGACATTTATAGTTGTAGGTTAACAGTACTCAATGCACAAAACGTAAATAATATAACCTCACTTTAGTAGCTGCGCTTTCGGGATCTGCGTACAAGTCCGGATTCTCGGAGCCGAGATCTGCGTACAAGTCCGGATTCTTGGAGCCGATGTATCTCAGAATGCATGCTCGGCACAGCCCGATGGTGTGCAAAACTTTATTAATCTCGATCATACTTTGTGTTCAAGTGAAAACGCCGGCGAGAACAAGAAGGCGGCAAACCATGACGGCGCGCGCATGAGACCATAGAGTGACCATAGATATAATACTGAAATAGACAAAACGATGAAATGTTTTCGGTAGGAACTAATTACATTTCCCTATCCGCGCTGTGTAGCTGCAATACTTTTAATAACTTTAATATCTCTATAGATTATAGTAAAGAACGAGAATCAACTAATAGTGGAATTCTAGTGTATGGAAGGTGAAGCTTGGAGCTGGCAAAAAAAGGATGAAAGTAGGATAGATGCCGTAGAAATGAGATCGCCGAGAAGAATGTGTGGGAAAACGATATAGAATGACTAAATAAGAAATAAATGTAAAATTAAAAAAAGGAACCCGAGACGGTTTGGACACGTGCAACGAATGGACGAGAGAAGAAAGCATGGCACGACCAAATGAATGTAGAGGGGTATGACGGTTAGTTAGTTATATTTTATAGATATAATTAATTACCTATCCAGGATATTTGTCGCGGCCAATAGAGGTGATATCACGGACGACAGGAGACAGTGTATTAATACGGCGGTTACACGAGTATGTTATTGACGAGTGGCAGCGATATTAACATGTAACAAAAACCTACTTCATATGACGCTGATGAGCGGTGTAACAATACTACCCAATAAAATTACAAAAATACCAAATGTTTTCGGCGGGAACCTGCCTGTTATGTGCCTACTAGAATGCAGCACCAAAATTGTAATCAAGCAAATCTTTATCTTGGAGGAAGACCGAGGAAAACGTGACACGATCAAATAAATCAAATATTGAATGACGGAGTCGGAGAAACCGACGTGCGTACATGGCACGATGTATGAATGTCGAGTATCGAGAGAAGTATGTCAGGAAAAAAAGTGTGGCAGACCATTCTCGCTTCCTACCCCTTCGGAGAGTTGGTTAATTTGTATTATATCTAGATATATTTTTTATTCACGATTAGAAATGAAGTTACAAGGTTAAACGGAGAGGTCTATCCAGACAGAAGAGTTGGCATTAGAACTCCATTATGCACTGCCACATATTCGCCACAGTGAAGCTTGGAGCTGGCAGAACGATCAAAGTAGGATAAATGCCGGAAAATAAGAAAACAATGTATGGTAGAATACCGAACGACGAAATATGCCAGATGATTGAACCCTAAGCAAAAATAATAAAAAAATGATCACTTAGATGGTTTGGACATATGAAATGAATGAGGGAAGAATTGTTAAATATTGTATACAAGCGGTGTGAATGGAAAAAGAAGCCGAGGAAAACATGGCAATGTCACGAGGAATCTGAAGACGATGGATAAATAGTAGAAATAGTTTTTTTATAAAAAGCAAATTAATAATAATTATTATTTTTGTTCCGTAACATTTCTCAACACTTGACCGGCGGTCGGCCATTTTATAATTAACTACTTTTGGCGAATTCGCAAAACGTTTTATTATTTTGTACTAAAAATTTATTATTTTGTACTACCATTATAATATATGTAGAATCAATGTAACTATGTTATATTATTGTCACATCTTATAATTATTATCACTTACAAGTACGATATTCTTATGTTTTATGTTTGCGGAAAAAAATAGAATTATACAACAATTTTCTAGTGTGTGATAACTTCGAAACAGGTTCCTCTGTGTAGGGGGGATTATTATAAATTTAAAAAAAATTGCGAAAGTATCGAAGACATCAGTTCGTACTGAACGAAAGCATATTATACTAAACCGAATATGAATTATTTCTGTCGAAATCGTTATTTTTTAAATATATAGTACGAACTTTCAACCACAGAGGGCAGTAAAAATATTCAATAATCCGTAGTCCGCAGACTACTTTTCTTTACACATAATATAAAATTAATGTTTTTTTTATAAATACTTTTCATTAAAGCTAAAAGTACCGAACACATAATGTAACATTACCAACCACCTGTTTTAAAAATGTGATCTTTGAGAAGCAATTGAACTATACTGACCACGATATATTAACCTAACAAAACTGACGAATTAACTAAAGTTATCGATGTAAAACTTTGATAATCATAGCGAGTATTTATAATATTTTTACTTCCTTTTTTATATATTAAGATGTCGCGACACTAACGTTTAAAATCGTTTTGTATTATTAAATTTAAAATTGAGCGAAAAACAATGGCGGCTTAAATTAAGAAGAAAAAAAGACGTAAAAATAATAAAACAGATGTTACGGACCAATTATTACAAAAAAATAATTAAATGGTTAAGAGACAATTGTAAACAAATACATTTGTTTTCAAAATAATATTTACCCATCCATATTTGCAGTCGATGTGGGTGGCAATTTTTTTCCAATAAGAATAATTTTACGAGACATCATGCTAACACAATTACGAAAAGGTGATTAAATCATACCTTGCATGGTGGGCTAGTCGTGAGCGTGATTGCATCGCTCATGTTATTCACACCATTTCGATGGGCGACATTTATAGTTTGTAGGTTAACGGTACTCAATGCACAAAAACATAAATAATATAACCTCACTTTAGTAGCTGCGCTTTCGGGATCTGCGTACAAGTCAGGATTCTCGGAGCCGAGATCTGCGTACAAGTCAGGATTCTTGGAGCCGATGTATCTCAGAATGCATGCTCGGCACAGCCCGATGGTGTACAAAACTTTATTAATCTCGATCATACTTTGTTTTAATACCAATTTCGTTCAAGTGAAAACGCCGGCAAGAACAAGAAGGCGGCAAAACATAACGGCGCGCAGGCGCACATGAGACCACAGAGTGACCATAGATATAATACTGAAATAGACAAAACGATGAAATGTTTTCGGTAGGAACTAATTACATTTCCCTATCCGCGCTGTGTAGCTACAATACTTTTAATAACTTTAATGTCTCTATAGGTTCAGATGTTTTATATGGTATACATATATCAATCTGTTATAACATATCTTATAATGGGATAAATTAAGACGTTTAACATATGACTGATATCAACCAAAGATATTAAAAATACGATTGCTTCTCTAAAACCTCAATACACTGCCTGGGGAAGACTATGCTAGTCGAGCTATTTCAAGAAGTATTATTATCTCTTCTAACTCGTCTTATCAACCCCGTCAACGGCAATAGGTTTATTTCAAATGCTTTAACGTTCTTTTGCCAATCACCACCTGAAATTAAATGACCTAATAATGATATCTGTATGTAGAAATTTCTGACGACGCGCGACGGAGGGAATATATTCACATTCCAATATGTTTCTTTTGGATAACATGTCCACTATGGCAAATAATTTTTGTTAATTAATATCAATCGCAATACCTTTTACCTATAAAATGCTGTTAAACAACACCTTGCATGACTCCCTGGCCCATGGCGTCCTAGGCAGGTCCTCGCGGTTCCCATGCGATGTAATATTTCATTTCATTTCATTTATTTTGATAATAATCACAAACGTTACAGACATACAATTCCAAATCGTTTGCAATTACATTATAAACAGAGAAGCATTAAAAAATAAAAATTAAGCTTAAGAATAAGAAAAAATCATAACATTGATATTGCATCCCTGAGGCAACTCACACTATCACGAAATATGTCCACCTCCGAGGCGATCCGATTAAGCAATAAGATTGCCCTACCCACAGGCAAATCAAACAATCTGTGCTGTCTTTGTCGAAGGGACAAATAGACCTACATCACTCAGGACATCCGAGTTCTGTATACGGCCGCCAATCAGCTGAAAGAAGTGAACTCCCAAGTGAATGTTCCTCCTTCTCTCCAATGATTGGTAGCTTAGCATACCTAGCAAGAATTCAGTCGGAAAGAGCCACGGGTAATAACTGCGCTCCCTGAGGTAAAGAAAGCGCAGAATTTTTTTCTGCACTCGCTGATCAGTGATCGCATATGTGATCACTGACCTCACCGTCGGGTCATAGCACACAGGGAGAGGGCGTATGGCATATCTTCACCATCTAAGGGAATGTAACCATTACAGAAAATCTCTAGAGAAGGCAAAGGGAAAAAAAATCGGGTGGTGGTCTAGGGGATAGAACGCTTGGCTCCTGATCCAGGGGACATGGGTTCAAGCCTGGACACGACCAGATTCCTTCTTCATAATAATGAGCTATTTTCTGCTCACATTGAAGATTGTAAAATAAATTCTAATATCATTGATGTAAATCCTTGATATTAGTCTTTTAAAAAAAATATATATATATATGAATCTGCGTCCATACTTATATCTTTTAGACCCTCGATTTTAATTGTTATTTAATTATGCGGTCGACTGTCTCGCCGGAAGTCGCCGTAATCGTGCTGTCTCCGACACCTCTGAGGATGTGCTGTGTGCTTCGTTGGGAGAGTGGGCTGCCTGCAGAGCTGGGCCTCGTCCGTTCCGTTTTCTGGTGCCGTTCGCCTATAACAGCTTCGGGTAAGCGGTGGGAATCCTCTATGTCCTATATTCTTTAATGAATGAACAATATCTGGCTTGAAAGACTTAGTAGCTCTTAGTGAGCTCCTTGGCGGGTTTTTGTGTACCAAGGTATGCGCTTACCACTTGCCAATTTATAAAATAGACTTTCGTATTTATATCATGTATGTGTGGTGGTACCCTCTCGTAGACCTTAGTTATTCCCGAACACCATTCAGTCAATATATGCTCTAGCTACAGAACTGACGTGTCTTTAATACCACTCCCATAAGAGAGCATCCCTAAATATGCTTTGAAAACTGACAAAACGAGATGAAAGTCATGTTTTGCTCCTTTTTCTGAAATGGGTCACTTGGAGAAAGCGCGGCAATGCTGAATTGTATCACGAGGCCTGCAAGCTGGTAGACTGCACCAATTTGTAGCACGGTTAAGAAGTCTAATAATAACATCATCACAAAAAGAATCACCACACCGGCATCGGCACCGGCCTTACCTCGCGTATAAATAGGACAATCAATTTAAATACTTGTATGTCAATGTTTTCATTTATTTTTAAATGGTACACTTCAAATTAAATCCTTCGTGCCATATTATATTTATATAAGAGAGCTTTGCGAGAGTACGTTTACAAAAACTAATCGCAGTTTTTTTAGTGAATAGAGAAAAATGAAATTGTTTTAGTAATATTTTATATTCAAAATACGGTTTGCTGCACCTCATCGCGAAAGGAAAGATTGGCTGGCCTCTCTTGGGACGTTGACTCTCAGCTATCCCCCCATCTCTTTGGCGGTCTCCCGGGGGGTTGGTTTGCCACAAATAAAGTGGTTTATTAGTAGTAAATAAATAGTGTTTTACAATTATATTTTTTTTTTTTTCATCTTCCTTGTTTAGACCTATGTGGTCTGTTCTACAGAGGGTTGCTATTTCTGTGAGGTGGATTTCCAGCTGTCCTTCCATCTTATGCAGTGCAATATAGGGCAGTCTGGTGGTGTCCATTCTTTGGACATGACTGCACCAGTCTCTCTCTCGCTGTCTACTCCACCTTATAAAGTCCTCAGCCTCATTACTACTACCGTATTCCTCACGCGATCTCCTGGTGTCTTGCCTGTTATCGTCCTCAATGTCTTCATCTCGGAAGTCCTCAAAACTTGTTTGATCCTGACTGTATCTGCCCTTGCCTCAATGCCATATGTTATTGTTGGTCTTTATGTATGCGCATGCTTTATAGATTCTCATTTTACTCTTAAAGGTCATGTCTTTGTTTTTCCATGTTGTGGATTTTAGAGCACCAGAGATTGCAGTTGCCTTGTTGACTTGGGCTTGTATTTCCTCCGCAGCTCAGTTCCTCCAACTAGGACTATGTCTAGATGTTTAGTAGAATGGGAGATGAACTCTTGGCCCGCTACGACTGACTCTAGTCAGATTAATAAGTCTTAAGGCCTTCATCAGGATCTCGAGGGTGTGTTTATTGATTCTTTGTTATTGGAGGGATTGATTTTGACTTATATCATCGATTATTGCTACGATGTTTTGTATGAAAATATACTTTTAAAATTGACACATTATCAAGGAGGCCCTTGACGACCTTTGTGGGAGAGTGGTAAGAGCTCTGACTGCCATACCGAAGGTCCCGGGTTCGATTCCCGGCGATGGCAGTGGGATTTTTTGGTTTGATTACTGATAAAAGTATTCACATGACAATAAAATGGCGATAGATTCTCTACCTATCACACGTCCGAGACTCAATATAACAGCTGAAAATAAAGTATACAGTAATTGGGTTTAAACGACTTGTTGTATATAAATACATCCACTTGGATCAATCTTATTTTTCTTTTGTACATATGTTAGGTTCCTTGTGTCCGGCCCAGTTTCCATGACCAGTGTTTTCTCTACTTCGCTCTTCCATCCCACACTCTGTCCCACCCCCACCGATATCTGTCTGAAGTCATTTTCTGATAGGCCATCAAATCATGTACCATCTTTTGTGAGATTGGGACATAGAAGTGAATAGCAATTAAACTAGATTACTAGTTCAGCTGATCATTATGGGCAAAGTGGAGGGAAGGCGACCACAAGGACGACCCATCAAATCAGGGAGCTGACGGGTCGCCGCTGCGTCCTATAACAGCTTCGCGTAAGCTTGTATGATTTGTTGTACGCTTCCTAAACCTCGTCCTTTGTCCTACATGCCAAAAACTGTACTCCAATTTTTTTTCCCCATCCCGCATTTGTCACCTCTGCCTCTCCTGTTCTTCCCGCTGTATATTCCTGTGGTGTATCATTATTTTTATCTTTTATATAATGTTCCTAAAATGTTCATGTATCATATATTATGTTTATTTATTCAATAAAATACAGCGGAGCATACTTACATAGGCACCCCCTTGTTGTTGCCGTCTTTAAATGTGGAATTGTGACAGATATCACTTACCGATTGCACGAACTAAGACAGGACAATCAAGGATATTGAACAATGGACTGAAACTTTACAATGAACTACCTAAAGACACAAGGAATCTCACTACAACTCAATATAAGAAGTGTCTGAAGCAGTACATAATTAGTGGTAGGATCTAGAAATGTAACCATATAACCCAATTGGGTTTTTAAAAAAATAAATTAAATAAAAAAAATAAAAAAAAAGTCCCGGATGGACCGGGGACAGGCCCAGGGAGTGTACGAGCGAGGCTGATAAAAGGGCGCCGCTACGCCCTATAACAGCCTCGGGTATGTGGCGGGAACTTCTACGTTCCTTAAAAAAAAAGCTTGTATGAGGAACGTGCCGCGATGCCAGACAGAGTAGGTACCTCCGTCTCTAAGGGTAAAGGTGAGTAGAGTCCCTCCTCCGGCGTGACCCACTTGGCAGGCGGGGGCCCGCAGAGGTCGATGCCCCTCCGCCCCTCCTTGATAAGAGCGCCAATATTAATACACGGACTTGACCGCACTCCTCCGCTATCTGCCGCGCCGCTCCTTGCCGCCGAGGGCAGGCAGCGCCATTATTTTTACTGCGGTTGACCTCTCCTACTGCCCAGTGGACTTGCGGCCATCTAACTAACCATCGCGCCGTCTCCTTGAAGGGGCAGACAGAAATAACATTTCGCTTCCTCGACATTCATGCACGCACGTCGATTTCTCCGACTCCTCACGTGGCCGACCTTCCTCTATTTCTAGATCCGTTTAAATCATTACATCCATGTAGCTATCATATTGATTCTTGTGACATGTAATAGGTAGCTAATTGTCACGTGACGACCTTCATGGCAGAGTGGCAATAGCTCTGACTGTCACATCGAAATTCCTGGGTTCGATTCCCGGCGATGGCAGTGTGATTGTCACACTGTCTTTGGTCTGGTGTAGAATTCACTGGACGATAAAATGGCGATAGACTAGAGAGAGTTCATTCACAAACCGAAGATCTGTTATATAGGTGTTAGTGTGGCGACATTTCTTGCAATTTGATTGGTTGCCGGGTCAAATGCGCCGAACGGTCGTTAGTATGTTGCGAGACGTTGAATGGGGTGCACGCGTCTGGCTGCTCATGTACTCGGTTTTTAAAATTTTATTTTTATTTTTGATTAATCGCAAATTTACCATGTCGAAATTAGGAAAAGGACAGCCGATTTCAGGGAAAGTAAAGGAGATTGTTTTAAATATGTACAAATATCTCGAGGAATTATATAAATCCCCCATGGGAACTTCCAGACACCATTAGCTAGGACACTAGATATTCCAAATAATTTAATAAAAACAACGGATGCTTTTGGATTTGAATATTGTATAGTATCATTATTGGAGTGAATCTCATCTCCACATTGTTTTAACCTACGTTAAGTGCACACAATTGAGGGCACTACTTGCAAAGTCCCTACCACTACCCCCACAAATTTTAATTTTGAGAAAAATGAAGAAATGTATTATTTTTGTTCTAGATATCAGATATAATATGTTTATGGCTTGTATGTGTTTAATTAATGGAGAAAACGAGGATCACCAAAAAAAGTATATTAAAAATAGAGATGGGCCGAGTACTCGTTTAATACTCGGTACTCGGTGTATTCGGCGTTTTTTTTATTACTCGTACTCGGCCGTATAACTCGGTCTAAATGACGAATATACTGGGTTTAGCTAAATTAATATAATATTTTGGGAAATATAATGAAAACAGTAGGATTAAAGAGTTGCATATATTAAAATTGAAGTTAAACAATTAATATTTAAAATTTAGCAAAGGCAAGTTGTGATGTAAGAATACAAAACAGCCTGTTCCTTTTTTTTTTCATAGACGTTACCTGCATCTGAAAAAAACGCTCGCTATACACAGTGCTCGCAGGTGCACAGAAAAACACTCTTGCTAAATGTGCTAACTCTGGATATCTTGTTTTATGTCTTGCCCACCACTCGAAAGGACTCTTATCTTTTGACAACAATCCTTCGTTTACATATCGATCCAATTCTAGAGCCATGGGGCTTTTAGGATCGCCGCGCCCCGGTGGCTGGGTAGAAGCAAGTTCTTGGAAGCAATTCCAAAATGATGCATGAGCATCTTGTGATTGTCTTAATTGGTTAAGGTTAGAATTAGATTAGTTTTCTTCACTGCTGCTGGTGCTCTCTGTAACGTCGCTTCTTTCAATGGATTCTAAAAATAGGATCTTCCTGATCAATTCGCATTTCTCTGGATTCAAAATTCTCATTCTGGGGCCGCCCCCGAAACGTCATTTTCGCCCCCGAACGCCCGGGTGCGACCCATCGTCTGGGACTGCCCGCCCCCCTGGGGAAGCGATCCCGATCAAAAAAACCGATTTCGGACGATCCCGACCGACTTTTCGAAGAAAAAACCGATCCCCGCCCACCGGAAAAAATTCCCGCCCACCGAACCTAACGCGGCCGGACCTCGCCGAACACGCCCCATACCCGGATAGGCCGAATTAAAAAACCCAGTAAAGTAGCCAAACAGTAATATGTATCACCTTCTAAGCCTTGAAAGCGATCCTGAACTTCATCTTTAAGCTTTTCTTGCATATCCGCTATGTTTGGGCAGATTTCACCGACTTGAAATTGAACCGAGTTATTCGGCCGAGTATTCGGTTTGGCAAACATCAAACCGAGTAATACTCGTACTCGGTAAAACTTGTACTCGGCGCATCTCTAATTAAAAACAAGAGTAAATCTGAGATAAATTGAATTATAGTTTGGATTTTGCTGACTGATCAATACATTTGGAGGTTACCGGGTTTGCAACACATAACTTTGGAATTTACCTACTTTCATTATAACATCAGAGAAAATAATGTTACTGCCAATCTCCAAAAATTCTGACAAACATTTATTTATTATTAAGGGAGTTTTTACTATTTAATAAAAGTATTTTAACACAACAATATTGTTTTAATCGGGGACTGCTATTGGTCGAGACAAAATCAAGATGGCGGCAAGTGGATGTTACTGATTTTGCAAGATACATCAAATTTCAAGTCTTATTTTATTTGCACACAATATAAATACAAAAATACTTTATTAATAAACTACCATTCAAAGTTGGAATTTTTTTGGAGGTAGTCCATGGACCCCAGAGCTTGTCTGTGTCAGCTCGGTACAGTTTAAATACATTATACAGAACGAAGTTTTATAATATTATAACTATTTATAATATCCTTCAGATAGACACCTGCAAGGATCAAAATTTGTAATTGAAACCAATTAAGGAAAAATAAATTATTATTAGTCGTCTAAAAATCAATAAACAAATTATAATTTTAATTTTTATAGTCTTCGCAATAAAAATTTATTTCAATTTTTGAATATATGATTGAAAATTTTTGGGTTTTCCAATCATAAAAAAATAAAATAAAAATACCCTTTAGATAGTTTGTAAACGCACTGTCATTCACAATATTGCAAACGATCTCCCTGTAGTGAACGGACTCTACCTATCACATGCCATCTCGTGGCGTCAATATAATAGATAGAACATGTACCCACCGCTTACTGTTAACCGAGGCTGTTATAGGTCGCAGCGGCGCCCTTCATCCGGGACTGACGTTAACTGTTATCGCATTAGGAGTCACTAGGCCACATCTGACTCAGTATAATAGCTAAAACAAATTGTATAGATACGCACGATATGGGTTAATATCGACTGAAGCAAAGATGGCAGAGCACAATGGGGTTCTAGTGCCGACCCTTATGTATGGAAGTGTGGCTTGGAGTTGGCAGAATATGGAGGAAAGTAGGATAAATGTAGTATAAATGAGATCACTAAGCAGGATGTGCGGTAAAACAATGTTTGATAGAATATCCAATGAAAGGAATGTAATGCGGATGAATGCGTTCTAAAGAAAATTAAGAAAGGGTCACTAAGATGGCTATGGAACGAATGGATGAGGGAAGAATGGTTAAAAAAATATATACAAGTAGTGTGAATGGAGAAATAAGTCGGGGGAGGCCAAGGAAGACATGGCATGACCAAGTGAATCAATGACCGAATTCAAGTAGGAACACTCGACAAGCGTACGCGTCACGGTGGGTGAATGTGGAGGAGGCGCGAGAGTTAGAGTCCGTTCCCGACAGGGAGATCATTTGCAATAGTATGAATTACAGTGCGTTTACAAAAAATCTAGAAGCTATATTGATTTTATTTTTTTATGATTACCAAACTATTTTTCAATCATATTTTCTATAATAACATTGAATTTTTATTAACAAAGCAGCTATCGGCTTAATTGCAAAGATTATAAAAATTAAGTTAAATTAAATTATAATTTGTTCATTGATTTTTTCTTGGTAAAGCGAATAATAATAATAAAGAATTTTTTCCCTTTCTTGTTTTCAATTACAATATTAGATCCTTGCATCTCTAGTATATCATAATTAGTTATTTAAACATTATTTAAACTGTACAGATCAGAGTGTTCTACCGTTTAAATTAATATTATAGTTTCTTTGATGTCTGCATGTACATTATTAAGTCTTGGTATTTTTATTATGAATGATATGGAAATTATAAATACAAGGCCATATTACTGAATTATCCAAGTCATCAACCTATACCTTATTTCTGTAAAGCTTAGTCTTTTCCAAGACATAATGGGATCCGACAACCCTTCTATTGTAAATTCATGTCCCTACAATAATTCTTTGTTCTGTTATTTTCGCCAATCCTGTTGTCTTGGAAACTTAATCAAATAACGGGGCGATATAAAATAAAATATTTGATTATTCTTAATTGTTATTTTAAAAATAATTCTGCCAGGAAATAACAGTGTAGCAATCCATCCTTAATGGGAAATGGCGCGGTGGTTAGTAAGTTTCGTTAATTATAAAATAAGAGTAAATTAAAAATTACTAACTAACTAACCATCACGCCATCTCCCTGAAAGGGTAGGCAGAATGAATGGACTGTCACACTTTTACTGATGCGGCACTCCATCCTTCTCTTTTCGCTCCGCGGGAGACGCGGTGTGATGGGTTGCGAACCTCATCGCCACCAATAGGCATCTCCCGCGCACACTCTGATCATGCAACACCCACAAAATAAATCTAAAACAAATAATATAAAATACAATGATATAAAATAAAATAACAAAATAAAAATAATTTAACACAAAATGTTCTTTTTAGATGGTGCACATATTGTCTATTTAATTTATGTTCCACGAATCCGTCGTTTATTTTAATTTAGCACATAATGTAATAACACATAATGTTTTTTTCGATGTTGCACATGTTGACATGGACGATCCGGACTTTTGTGTTTATTTAATTTATGTTCAACGTATCCACCGTTTTTTTAAATTAGCTGTAATTAGGCCCTTAACCAGCAAGAACTTTGAAATAATATTGAAGGAATTATTCAAATTGTCATTGGAACAAATGAAAAATTTATTTTTACAAAAATTACTATACATTTGATAATGCCTTAGAAGGGCGAAACATGTCATTCCCATAAAATATAGTGAAACTTGTAGTAAAGTGGCGTTTTCATTCGTATAAATTACTATTTAGTAATTTAAATAATTCATTTATTATAGATATTTGTGACCATTTAAAACAATCTCCTTTCCTTTTCCTTATTTCGACATGGTAAATTTGCGATTAATCAATAATAAAAATAATATTTTAAAAACACTTCTGCAAAACGAGTAATTTTCGAATCACCGAGTATTGGGTTAATAAGGTAGTATTGGGTTCAAATAACCTGTTTAATAACATTCTTCTTCTTCCTTAGCCACCTCTCTAATGCTGGATGAAGGGCTCTCCATTTTTGTCTATCCCGTGACTCTCATCCATTGTCTTCCCCCGCCTGGAACCAGGTCGTCAGCCCATCTTTTTTGGGGTCGACCGCTGCTCTCCCACGGCCTCCAAGTCAAGACTCTGGGTGACATCTCTGGCGACATGTCCTGCCCGTTTTCACTTCAGTTTGGCAACACGGTCCATTATATCGACCAGCTTTGTCCGGCGTCTGAATTGGGCATTTGTCTCTCCATAACCCGCTGTACACATTTTAGATTGTGTATGGTATTGGCTGTGAATACCACAGTTTCCAGTCCACGCGTAATTACCGGGAGGTTGCATGTCTCTTAGACTTTTCTTTTGAGGTTCATGGGAATGTCTTTGGCCTTTAGTACATGATCTGGATTTCCAATCGCTGCCCAACCCAGTCCATCTCTTCTGGATATTTCCGCAGTCTGGTTTTCCTTGCCTAATTTGATCTTGTGGCCGAGATAAAAATAACTTTCAATGCATAACATGTATGGTATTTCGATTAATAAAAAAATTGAATTCTACATTCCACAAGAGGCGCCAGAGTTACGTCAGGGAAGAACAGTATTGCAACAACAACACAACGACAAACCATCACGCCGTTTACCTGAAAGGGTAGCACCTCTCTAGCTTCCTCCACGTTCATACTTTCGACTTTTAACATGGCAGACCTTTAAAATTTGATTGACTTGGTCATGCCATGCTTTCCTCGGTCTTCCTCGACACTGCACTCCATTCACAACGTTAACGAATACTCTCTTAACCTTTATTTCTTCATCCACACGTTCTGTCGTCCGACACATATGTCTAAGGGGTCTTCTGCCAGTTCCACGCGTCGCTTCTACACAGAACTCCATTGCGAACGGCCATTTTTGCTTTCAGTATTGAGTTAAGAATCATCATCGGCTGTCCCTCGTGTCCGAGGAAGACTGTCTGACTGAATGTGACTGAAGAGCTCGATCCTGGACCCTCACATTCTGGGGCATCTGGGGAAGGGGAAGGTAATAGAGCCGTCACCGGCACCGTGTCGCAGTGGTCTCTCCTTTCTCCTCCTCCTCCTCCTCACTGTCATCATCATCATCATCACCAGCCGCCTGTCATGCACTGCTGAATGTAGACCTCTCCCAAAGCACGCCACCGCCCCCTGGCCATTGCCGCTCCCATCCATCTATGTCCAGCAATCCTCTTCAGATCGTCGGTCCATCGGGCAGGGGGACGTCTGTGGAATCCTGTACGCGGTCTCCACTCCAGAACCCGTCTCCCCCATCGGCCGTCGGTTCTTAGACAGATATGCTCTGCGTTGCGCTTCAAAGTATTGCGTGCCTTTATGTATTGAGTTGATGTACAACAAAGCTGCTGATTGTAGGCCGAACGCAACATCAGATGAGAGTAGTGATGTCAGGAGTTCCACTAAAGAACACCAAGGAGTTTGTCTACCTCGGGAGCAAAATAACATGGGACGGTCGGTCTAAGAGCGAGGTCGACAGCCGTATACATCAGGCTAGGCTTGCATTTAATAAAAGGTCGAAAATAATAGAATCAAATAATGTAGACCTAAAACTGAGAATACTCCTCATCGAGACCTATGTATGGAGTATTTTGATGTACGGCTGCGAGACATGGTGCCTATCCGAAAGAGATAAGTAGAGACTAGAGGCTTTTGAGATGTGGTCCTATAGAAGACTATTAGGAATTTCCTGGAGAGACCACATCACGAATGAGGAAGCTCTTCAAAGAATCGAAGGAGGAAGGCACCTGCTCAGGACCTTGTCCGAAAGGCGTGCAAGATGGATCGGCCATGTAATACGTCAGAAGGGCCTCTTGCATGCCATAATGGAGGGTATGACCGAGGGGACAAACTCTAGGGGACGCCCACGCCGAGAGTACCTGGAGGACCTGTTGGTGGACGTGCGCTGCTCATCATATGCAGATTTCAAAAGAAGGAAGAAATTGCTGCAAACCAATCCCAGGATTGAAACATTCTAACTAATGTATTGAGTGAAGAGATGGAAGTGCGGCAAGTGGAAGAAGCGCACTGGGCCGACGGCGTTTCCCGGCAGCTGCGGCCGCGGTGAGGCGGCAGCCTGCAGCAGAAGCCAGAAGCTAATCCGAGCCAGGCCGGAGTGGACGCGCGGGACAGTCGCCAGTACTATACAGGCACACTCAGTCATATTATACGCCCGTACCAGGACGACAGCGGCGCGCGCTAGCCGACCTAGCTATTATATTGTAGTTCCGACGTTTCTTACCATTTGGTGTTGGTTGGCGGGAGTTGCGCTATTTTGTTTGTGGCTTTCTTTCTATTCAAGTGACATTTACAGTGACTTACTATTGTGGACCTTATATTCCAGGTAAATATACCATTCATCTACAACTATTTATTTACAATATTGTGGACCTTTACGTTCGACGGAAATACGCTTTATCTTTTACAATCTTCTTTCTTTGATTCATTATTATCTATTTCTGTTATTATGGACCCTCATATTCGAGAAAATAATATCATATTTTTCATCAAAGAAGGATGAAAGTAGAATAAATGCAGTAGAAATGAGATCTCTTAGATGAATGTGTGGATACTCTGTGTATGATAGTGTCGAATGAAAATATAAGAAGTGAATGCGGTGCGAATGATGGTGTCATGAACAAAATAATGAAAGGATCATTAAGATGGTTTGGACATATGGAAAGAATGAATGAAGAAAGAATGGTAAAAAAATTATATGTTAATGATGTAAATGGAACCAGAAATATAGGAAGACCGAGGAAAACGTGGCACGATCAAATAAATCAAATATTGAATGTCGGCCATGTGAGGAGTCAGAGAAATCGACGCGCGTGCATGACACGATGTATGAATGTTGAGGAAGCGAGAGAAATATGTCAGGAAAGAATAGTGTGGCAGGCGTGATGATTAGTTAGTTAGTTAGTTAATTATTTTTTCTTCTATGGGTATAGAAGAGGCCTATATCTAATCGATGAGGAAAATGGTCTGAAAAATAATTATCTTTCACAATCTTCTTTCAATGATGAATGACTTGTATTATTGTGGATATATAATGGATGTATAATATAATATAAAGATATTATATTATACCTTTCATTTTCATCTTTTCAATCCACTTTCCTCGATTGATAACAAATAATTTCTATAATTAAACCCTACAAGTGTGAGACCTGTCATATAATATCTACAACATAACTGACGCAGAAAAGGATTTATACAGGCCTAAAATAGATTCGTATGTCATTTTACATACTGCTCTTGCATATGTAACATAATTGTCTTGTAAGCTACGTATTAAACAATTAATTGTCTCCGAAGGGGTAGGCAGAAAGGCACTGTTCTCAACATTTATACATCGTGTAATGCGCGCACGACGATTTCTCCGACTCTACCTACCATATTCCTCTATCTACCTATACTTCTATTTACCATAATATTTTATTAATTTGATGTCATTGAAAAAAAATAAAGTACGAGTATTATTTTTTAAATTTAAAATTCACTAATAGTTGTGTCTAGGCGACCAGAAGATGAAGACGAAACCAGGCGAAGACACAAACATTTGTGGATTTGATCTAAATATATACTGTACATGTCGTACAGCTAAGCAAACTTTCATTATTCACGTAAACTTTCTTTGCCATCCGTTCTTTCCATCCGTTGTGTCCAAACCATTTTAACTTTTTTTCTTTTTTATTATTTCTATTTTGCTAGTTCCATGCTTCACTTCCACCTTCTCTTTTTCTTCTTCTTCTTCCTCAGCCTATTCCCGTCCACCCTGGACAAAGGCTACCTCCATTCGCTTCCATGTCACTCTGTTCTGTGCAGACTGCATCCAGGTTATTCCGACGTGTCTGTTCAGATCATCCTTCCACCGTAGTTGCGGTCGCCCTGCACTTCTCTTTGCCGTCCACGGTCTCCAATACAGCAGTCTTCTTGTTCATTTTTCATCTGAGCTTCTGGCTACATAACCTGCCCACTGCCATTTTAGAGTCGCCACCCGGTGGATGTCAGTGACCTTTGTTTTTTCTCTCACCGTATCGTTTCTGACTCGGTCTCTTAGGCTTATTCCTAACATGGCTCTTTGGGTCACTCGTAGTTTCTCGGCACTTTGTTTGGACAAAGTTACAGTTTCAAGACCAAGACCAGTTCCACACACAAGGGAAATTATAATAGTTTCATATCAAAAGGCGCGAGGCACGCACGACCTACCATACGAGTAGGTATAATACACAGTTGAAGTGTTTCTTGTTGCATTGAAGTGTGGGTACACTGCATGTTTTACGTATGTTTACATTTGTTCACAAAGTGGCCATATTACAAATACATTTTCATTTTAAATAATAACGAAATAAAACGACGTCTTTAAATAACTTCTACACTTACACTTTTGTCTGTGTATCGACTGCCTGGCAATGACAGACTGTCTGTCTATCGAAACCGGTTACTGTCGAAATAAACACATAAGAGAAAGTACTATTTCCCTCCAAGCTCCTCGATCCTGCGCCTTTTGCTCCCAGCAGTCTGTTTCACCCTAAACCAACCTAGCCAGATCAGCCAGAACAATGTCCTCACACCGAGTCTGGGTCTCAGTATCCTTTCCTATTCTCAAACCAGTACATCCTTTGTTATCTTAAGATCATTGTCCACGACTCAGAATCATACGTCCGCACCAGTGGCGGTACTCCCAAAGAAGCCCAGAAGCCCGGCTTGCGTAAGAAATTTTGAAACAAAACCCCCAAATCTAAGAAATCGTGTCCCCGCATAAACCGACGACCCACCAAATCACCTTCCAATGATGTTCCCATCAGACGTAAGAGGAATAGCCACAAGAGCTGAACCTCTGTAACCCAGAAGAGGTTTTGTTTCAAAACTTCTTACGCAATCCGGGCTTCTGGGTTTCTATGGGAGTACCGCCACTGGACACCACTGGCTTTATGGTTAAAAAATATAGGTTTTCTTCATTATTTTTAAAAATGAACTTCCATCAAGAGATTTCAGTAAAATCATTATATTATCATTATCATTTTATAATATTTGGTTGTATGCTTATCTTCTATATATAAAAAAACAAAATCGTGGTGGTTACACCATTTGTAACTCAAGAACGGCTGGACCGATTTTGAAAATCTTTGATTTTTTGGATTTGTCTCCTTCCCGAATAAGAGAATAATTATTAAAACATCGGAAAAAATCGACCCGAGTGCATCCCATACCAAAAATATAAAAGTTTAACAGAAAGTAGTGCAATAAAGCAAATCCCTTGCTGCCACGTGAATTACATTCATAACAATGTAATTCAAATACTTTTATTTTGATTTTTGCATATTTAAGTTAATTAATTTTGAGTATTCATTTTTACTTAATAAAAAACTGAATTTAATTCAACTAACAGTTAACACAACATTTATTGATTCTAAGGCGGTACGAAGTTCGCCGGGTCAGCTGGTTAATACTAAAGTATTTCCTTCCATCTCATATAGATTAGTATTATCATATATTAACGTCTTTATTACATTATATCCAGAATAGGTACATACTCGTAGATTATTTTACCTGCCGCTGTGCAGAACCAATCTACCTGAGGTAATGCCCGTGGGCAGGCTAATAATCCTTCTAAACCGCATCTCTTCGGAATCTTCCACGCTAGCGAGGCTATCTTCAGAAAGCATCTATCAATAAATTAAAATGACATTGTTCTTTTTTCTTTTTTGTTTCATCTTTATTTCTATTTAATAAGGGTTTTTTAAATTATTAATTTTACGGTAATTATTATTATTTACTGTTAAAATTTATAACACTTTTATGATATCACAATTTTTTATTATTAAATGAGAGTGTCGCGACAGCTGTTTCGCCAACCGATGTTGGCATCATCAGGTGTTACAAAAAACAGTTTATGTGACATCTGTTTTATACTTGTTTTATAATTTTTGTGAGAATAATATGTTTCTCCCTACGCCAAGCGAAACATGTCATTCCCACAAAATATCTATAATAATATTTGTAGAAAATAGATAGATGTTTTCATTCGTATTAATTGAATTAAAATCGTTTCTAACTATAGACGCTATAACTATCTACGAAGTGAGTGATCTGTCTGTAAACTGTCTGCTTTACGCGGACGATGCCGTTCTCGTTGCGGATAGTGCGGACGAATTACAAGTCTTGGTGTCGAGAATGTATGAGGTATGCAAGTCAAATGATTTAATGATGAATGTCGGAAAGTCAAAGGTGAATGTTTTTTAAAGGGAAGAGCAAATGACAGTTTGTAATATAAGTGTAAACGAAGAGAACTTGGAACAGGTGAGGGAATTTGTGTATTTAGGTAGCATGTTCACAGCGGATGGCCGAAAAGAACTTATGTCATGAAAGAAAAGTGTGTCAGTGAGACGGCGTGATGGTTAGTTAGTTAGTTTATAATGGTTATAATATTGGCAACCCTATAATAGTGTGTCAGGAGAGTGTCGGGGATGTTATGCAGGTGTGAGAGGACTGTGAACTACTGTACTTGCTATTCTCAGCTATTCACCTCTGTTTACAACACTCGCCCCACTATACTCGCACTCGCCGCTCGCCGCTCTGTGCAAATCTTAAATATAAAAATCTCGTGTCGGGTGTTAGTGGTCGAACTCCTCCGAAATGGCTCGACCGAGTTTTATGATTTTTTCTATGTGTATTTGATAGGTATGAGAATCGATTGTAAAGTATATTTCATATCGCTAAGTGATTAGGGTGTCCCTATCCAAATTTTTTTTCTATTTTTTTTACAAAATATTTTTTTTGTACTTTTGTTTTATTTGGCATCAAAAAATAAATATAACTCCAAATTTTCACTCTCCTATCCCCACCCTCCATTTTTTTAATCGCAATTAAGAATTTTTGTATGATCGTATTTCAAACAGAACGAAATTATTTATTTTGTTGAATGACAGATGGCGCTGCGTCCACCTCATCGAACTTTCATCTACGCATGCGCAAGTTTCACCTACGTGAAGCGTCGCATCATTTCGACATTTCATTCGGCATTTGTTTTGTATCACAACGCAGTGTTATCTATTTGTGTGCGTGTATTACAGTGAACAATGCCAGCAAGACATAAGGGGGCCAATTTGGGCTGTCGAACGAATAAAGCAACAAACATGCGAAATAGTACAGAGTACCGACATCAACTGGGGAAACACTACGGCATTTAGCCGCTACCAGGTCTGGCCGGCCCCGGAGCAGCCGTTCTGCTGAGAATATCGCGGTTATGGCTGAAGATGTCGCAGAGGACTCCGAAGCATCGATTAGACGACGTGCCGCGCAATTGGGCATCAATCGGCGGTTTTTACAGAGAATTTTGATGAAAGACTTGAAGATGTTCCCTTACAAAGTGCAGACAGTGCATCGGCTGTTAGCCGTTGACTGCCAAGCGCGTGTAACCTATGCTCAAGCTATCCTGAATCTTGACCACGAGGAAGATAACTTTTTATCGAAAATCATCATGAGCGACGAGGTCCATTTCTATCTCTGTGGATATGTGAATAATAACCCAAGAGACTTTACACCTGCTCAAAGTTACTGCATGGTGTGGTGTTTACGCTGGAGGCGTCATCGGGTCTTATTTTTTCGAAAACGCCGCGGGCCAAATGAACGGCGAGCGCTACAGAGCCATGCTCAACGGATCAATCTTTCCTCAATTGGATGAATTGAGATTGGAGAACACGTGGTTCCAACAGGGTGGAACAACGGCGCATACTGCACGAGCCACAACCAATATTTTGAGGGCTACATTTCCGGGTCGCATAATCCCTCGTTTTGGTGATTTGCAGTGGCCGGCAAGATTGCCCGATTTATCCATTCCAGACTTCTTTTTGTGGGGTTTCTTGAAGTCACGGGTCTATGTCTACAAGCTTCAGACTCTTGAAGCCCTCAAAGAGAATATTAGTCAAGAGTGCGAGAACCTATCGCCGGAAGTTCTGGAAAGAGTGATGGAAAATGCCATAAATCGGGCCCGTATGGTCTTCAATTCCGGCGGCGGCCACTTGGCCGATATTATTTTTTCAACTTAATGGAAAAAAAAATTAGATATCAAATAAACACAATCCAAAAGCAGACCTAAAATATTTCATTCGTAAAAAAAATTATAGCCAAAGAACATCATATGACAACTTTAGCGTCACCCTATATTTACTGGGTGATTAAAAACAAAAGGTGAATGGTACCTAAGTGTGACGTCACCATTGGGAGATGTAAACATTGGTATCTTGAAATGAGCCTCGCCTCTCCGGTATCTATGTATGGGCAGTCTAATGGCTGGCTTCCCAGAGCGCGCGCCAAGCCGTGGAGTCGCGGAGTCTTGACGTGGAATTAATGTGACACAAATATGCACTTGTGACCCGCTTCCTCGTGGGCCGGCTGCACGTACGCTGGAACTCCTTACAGTTTCCGCCTTACACATTTCATATCCTAGCTTGTACACAATGCTTCTTGCAAACCTCAATTGTTAGCTGCACAGAAATAACAATTGAAATTCATTTATTCAATTGAATGACATGGTTTGATTTGTACTCGTATGTGAAAAATAATATCCAACTTATGTTGGCATTGTCATACACTCGTATACCAGTTTTCGCTTTATTGACTTGTTCTCGTACTTCGGTATGGATTTGTTGGATTATGGCTGTAGATCTCTACTCCCAACGATCTGAAGCTCATTACTTGCCCCACAGGTAGCTCCTGTACCTATATCATCAACAGTTAGTTTACACTTCGTAGGTTGTCTAAATATTGAAAATCTTTTTGTTCTGCTTACTGATATAGCCATATTTAGCCTTTTTGATACTTACAACATCTTTGCAAGTCATCTTCAGATTCAGCTATTATCGCGCCATTGTCTGCATAGCAAATGACGATGGCAGTTTTTTCGCCCATTTTATTTCATTATACTTGGACATCTCCTGTGATTTCGTCCATTATACTACAAATGTATTGAATAGAAACGGGTTCAAATTATCTCCCTGTTTTATACCATTGCTATCTGAAATTTCCCTGAACAATTAATCGTCAATCTTAATTTTTGTTTCGCAGTTAGTAAACAGATCTTGGACAGTATTTACCAATGTGTTAAAAAATCCCCTTTCCTGTAATTTTTATCCAATATCCTATAGCAGTACTCTGTAAAACATATAATATAGTCTAATGGAAATAATAATAAAATGTAATAAATTCAATCACCGTGGTTTTTTTCTGAACCGTTTGTTGCACATCGAACATGAAATGGGTTCCTCTTCTACGTAAATGACCATATGGGTTCGGAATGCAGACTTTTTAAAACCCTTTGCTGCAAATATACTTTTAGTATCCAAACAGTTTTAAATCAGAATTTGTGAAAGGAAATATATTTCAAAACTGATTTTGAAAAATGATGTTTGAAACAGCTTGTCACACATCGACTTTGACATGAAAAATTTAAAATGAGTAAGCAAATGTATTTATCAAAACTATTAATTTTCTTTTAAACTGAGTTTGTTTCAAACGGTATGTCGTCACCTGAGAGTAAGAGGGTTCCAACTAACAAAATTTCACATTTGGCTTTTTTTCGTGAAAAGGGTTCTTACTAACCTTATCTATTCGTACAATGAAAAAAAGCATGTAATAGTATCGTCATTTTGATGTTACGAAAATAATCAAGTTCCATCTGATCATTCAAAATACACGATTTACTGAAGAAGGATTCATTTAATCTTAGAAATTTATTATTCCAACTGTTGCCAGACAAAATTTACACGTTTCTCGGTAAAAAAAAATCTCTGGAAATTGGAATAAAACCCTTTTATTCCAAGATACACACCCGAAGCCAACAAAACTTTGACTTCATTTTTCTCAGCTTTTTACTTTTGTCAGTTGGAACCTTCTTACTCTCAGGTGACGATGTTGCAATTTGAACATTCAAATGGTTTTATATCTGCATACAAAGCGAATGTGCGTTTAAATGTAATTTTGATGCAAAGTAAATATTTTAAAGGGTGTTACGTTTTAAATCTCTGGGTCCATCCATCCACCTCTAAGGTTCTGATATTCTTTAGCTAATCTTTGATATTTACGTAGACCATAATGCTATAACAGCTTTGTACGAGTATAAGATATTCATAAATATGTTTCTACTCCCGTCAGTAAAACTTATTATTTTGTATTGGCATACTAAATTCGTAAACTTTGCATGTATGCCAATACCAAATAGTATGTTTTACTGATGGGAGTAGAAATATATTTGTTAATGTTTTATGCGTATATAAAGAATTATAAAATAATCGTATCATATTTCACCTCGAAGAAACTGAAAAAATGACGTTTTGACGTCTTGACGTTTTCAAATACCATAGAATTGCGATTCATGAGTGAAAAATGGATTTTAAATTTAGCTTAATAAATTGCATAGACAATATTCACAGACTTGCGATTCAGGTGATGTGTCAAACTGTTTTAAATCTGTATCAGTTACTTCAAGCAAAAATGGACTCTAAAAATTGGATTCAAGGTCTGAAGTAAGGTCCATATTCGCCTGCCGGAGTACTGATAAGTATTTACAGAGAAAATGGGATACACAATAACACACCTTGGCTTTTATTTATGTAGAAGACGATTTCTGCGTTACGGACACGATCTCAGAGAGTAATAGATATTGTCGAAGAAGAAAATACCAACTAACCATTACGCCGTTCAGATTTGACACACATTCGTCTCAGTTCTACTGCATTTATTCTACTTTCATCTTTCTTTTGCCAGTTCCATGCTTCACTTCCATACATATGGGTCGGCACAAGAACACCATTGTGCACTGCAATCTTAGCTTTTTTGGATAGACTTTTGTTTGCGATGACAACTTTAAGTGCACCATTTATTATGTTGCCTGCCCCAACCCTTCTATCAATATCCTTCTCCACCCTCCCATCCTTTGTAAACATACTTCCTAAATAAACAAATTCATCCACTTGTTCCAGATTTTCACCGTTTACACTAATGTTGCAGACTGTCATGCTTCCTTCTTTATCGAAATTCATTACCTTGGCCTTATTCATCATCAAATCGTATCGCTTGCATACCTCATACATACTAGACACCAGGGCTTGCAATTAATCGTATTAGCTTATGATACCCTTAAGCCGGAAACTTACTGACTTCTCGGAGAGTGCTATCAGTGGCGGTACTTCCATACAAGCCGAAAAGCCGGGCTTGCCTTAAAAATCTATATATAATAAAACGATGTTTTTTGCGCGTTTGAGCCGTCTACGAATAAAATAATATTTTGAATTTTCACGCGAGTTAATGAATTAGCATAGCGATTTAATTCGTTGCGTTGCAAATGACTCCGCTGACATGCGCAGAAATGACAAGTGTATGTTTTGTTTCACTCATACGTAGAAATTGCATACGTCCACATGTTTTGTTTCATGCTTTCGATGGGCTTGCAAAATGTAAAAGGGTCTTTGTCGCACTTATGTATTCTTGGCTTGTAATCTTATAGCTAGGTGCATAGGCTCGTATATACCAGAAGATATCTAAAAAATTTTGTATGGATTTGAAGCCGGGCTTTATCACTCTGAAGTATGTTACTATTCGATCTTGTCTGTCATTTACGTTATGTGCAGAAATGTTATGAAAAGAAAGATTGTGTAATTTCTTTACGAAAATTTATTTATAATTCGTACTTTGGTGTTAACAAATTTATTATAATTGTCCATTTAAAGGTTATTTCTTATTAATTATATTTCTTATTGTATTTGTAAATATATTATTATTATACATTATACAAGAACATGAGCTTGATGACCCAGAAAATTATTTTTTGTATATACTAGATTTAAAATGCGCCTAAATTGAGATTTAAAATGAATTAATTTAGAAAGACAAAAGTCTTCTAATCCGGAAGAATACATGATCGTGGCCCTCTACTAATATTATAACACACGGGCTTGCCTTACTGGTTGACCCTATGTAGAGAGAATAAGTGTTTATTATATAGAGGTGGCTCCGTGTTTGCGATTATCCCCGGTGCGGCGCCTCGTGACGGAGATGTCCGCCGCGGTCCAGAGGCGAGTCTGGTGCCAGAGAGAGGTCTAATTATAATAAGTTGAGCCCGAATTTGTGGAAATGTTCGTCTTTGTCCTGCCGAGTGCACTGCTTTTTGTTTTGTTTTCCGAGTCGTTCAGATTACACAAAGTGTCACTTGTTTATTTTTTAAATTATTTATTATTATTATTATTGTTTTTATTGCGGGATATTTATTTTTAACCACGATTTGCAAACATAAATGTAATTGGTATTGGACTTGGACTGAGCGAAACTTGTTGGTTATAATGACCATACCGTGGTTCAATACAAAGTGTTTTATTGTTTTATTTATTAAGGGTGACATACAGCGAACATATAAAAAACATCGAGCATAACTAAAATAAGGCCAATTACATGCTACCACAAATATAAAATAATAGTTAACAATCAACAAATGACAGTGTGAAACGAGATTGAAGTTAAACTAAGACAAAATAAGGTTTACATAATATTTAAGAGTTAAAATACTTATAGTACTGGATATAAAAAATAAAATTAATATAAATAAAAATAATAATATACGAGTATTATAATATCATCGTGGCCGAAATGTTGCTCTGATCATTTTCTTAAAATTTCGCTCGTTCAAATGAAATACATCAATGTCTCCAAAATGCTTGTTGTAGTTATCACAGATTCGATACAATGCCGCGCTCTGAGCGTAGTTAGTGCGATAAACAGGAAGATGGAAAACTTGGCTCGCGGTGTGTCTCGTGCGAGACATGGGGGTATTGAGTGACAATTTGCTGAGAAGTTCAGAATTGTCAATTTTAAAGTGAATTATTTTATGAAGCAACATCATATCACGAAGAGTAGGTACGTCTATTTTCAAGAGAGTCCAAGGAGTGAAAAATTAGGGCAGATTTGTAATCAGAGAACGACTTGCACATTTTAAAATTAATATGTTTAATAAACATTTTTTGCACTCTTTCAATGCGTTGGATATGTGCCGCATAATAAGGAGACCAAACGGTTTTATTATTTTATATCTATAAATTTATGAAATTTAATTGTATCTCAATAGAGACGAAGATGCAAACTGGAAACTGAATATGGTTGATCAAGGTGTTTACAGGACTTATGACCTGTCATTGGTTGGGTTAAGCGCACGCTTTATGTAATTACAACATTCCCCATTCCACCTATTTCTTTATGACCATGTAAGACAAATTTTTGGAGGTTGTATAATTGTATATATGCTACAAATCTATGCTTATCTTCACATACCATATTCAGTTTCCAGTTTGCATCTTCGTCTCTATTGAGATACAATTAAATCATGAATAGATAACCCACAGTGGGTGAAATCCAGTATTCGTATACAAGTATAAGTATACATTCACAAAAACATATTTATAATATCTAACCACAAAGTGAGTGCTTCATACCATATCAATCTTTATACAAATTGAATAAACAAAGAAATAATACAGGAAGGCCAATGACATGCTAGCACATGCTTTATATAAATGTTTAGTAAAATACGCAGAAATAATGGATCGCCACACGGTTATTTCCTTACATACTTCTCTCGCTTCCTCAAACATGCAAACATCGCGTCATGAACGCACATCGTCTTCTCCGATTCCATTTCAGAAATAGTTTGGGAAATCCTGGTCCAAGGGATCTCATTTCTAAATAAAATTAGTTTATTAACTCAAAAGACATTACAAACAGGAAAAAGTTTAAGGCATCTATTGAGTACAGATAAAATATTATAAAAATACAACATAGTACAAGGAACGCATTAGAGATGGTTCGACATTAGGAAGACAAGATACTTTCTAAAGTCAAGAGTATTATATAATTAAAAAACATCGTTTTATTTAATTATTATTCAAGAGTATTTGTTTCCTGAACGTACCTTCACTAATATGAGAGACGTCGATCTCCGAGGAGACCGCGTTCAGCAGACTAATTGCTCTTCCCACTGGTGTCACCAGAGGCAGATTGGTTCTGGTGGCCGGTAGGTAAAATAATCTGTGCTGTCGCTGTCGGAGAAATCTATCAGGGACAAAAAGACTAACATCCTCTAGCACGGCCGAGTTCTTGAAATATCCCCTAATTATAATAATTTAAAGAAATGGGTAATGAGATGCCCATCTCTTCGAAGCTGTAATGAATTGGTTCCAAGCATTCCTAACAGAAATGCCTAGTGCCTAGAAAATTTCTAGTGCATTTATTGTAATTTATTTGCCAGTTTCTTGATTCTCTGCCATATACGAGATGTTATCGTCTGAATATCAGTAGGTAAATTGTATGACATCTCATCTCGGTGATTCGTTGTTAATACATAACCAGTTCTGTTACAGGACGTAGCGGCGCCCTTTACTTCCTAGGCCCGTCCCCCGTCCACCCGGAATAGACGTTAACATTTAAGCAAATCAAAGGGGAGACCGGACTACATTTCTTCTTCTTCTTCTTCGATGGCCCTACAGCCCATATCGAGCCTTAGCCTCCAGTATTCTTCGCCTCCAACTCCTCCTGTCCTTAGCTTCGACCCTCCAATCTGACACTCTTAACAATCTTGCTCCATCTCTCCCAACTTCATCCTCCCATCGCAGCCTTGGTCGTCCAATTGGTCTTCTACCACCTGGGTGCCACTCCAGCAATCTTTTTGGTGACTGGCCCATCTCAGTCTATTCAATCTGATATGGGAGCTTTGTAAATATGGTACAGCTCGTCATTATGCCGTACTCTCCACAGCCTTCACCGTCATTCGCAGGTCCCAGAATTCTGCGCAGCACCCTTCTCTCAAAAGTATCTAGTCGCTCTGCGGATTTCGCTGTCATTGTCCACGCCTCACACCCATAGGTCACTACTGTTCGGATGATTGTTTTATACAGGATGATTTTGGTTTTCCAGTGTACGTTTCTTCCGGACTACATTTAAGCTACTTTATTTCCTATTTACTCGTTGGTCCATGCAGGTGTTTTTGTGCGCGGGATGTGGTCCGCCACAATACCGTGGGCGCCTTGCACACGTATTGTGTTGGCTATATTTATAACGGGTCACCGCCCATCACAAAGGAATTGAACATTCGTTACGCTAAATCTGTCTTCCACCGCACACCGCACACCTCAAGTTTAAACACAACTTGTTATTTAGTGGATCGATTAAAAAAGAGTAACCCATTTATCGAATAACGTCCAAATGTACTCTCGCGTTCGCGGCACTCGTTTAGTCGAACAGTACAATTTATTGTTGCGGCTCGGCAGGTACACTCCGTGATGGCTGTCATTTCGTGACGAACATTTTCTTTCAAATGAACCAGGGAAGTCGGTTATTGGCGTAAATTTTGGATATACACAGGATAAAAATCTAATCAGGTGGAGGGCAATTTATGTCATCTCTCCTGGAGATCAATTGCCAGGGAAAATTTCACGATCTCCTGGCAGAGACGTGTTGTGACGTTGCTCCATTCTGTTGGAACCATATTCTTTGGCCTCCAGACACTTCTTTTCTTGTCCAAGTCATCATCGTCTTCTTTTCTTTCTACCTTACTTTAGAGACCTATGTGGTCTGTTATCCAGAGGGTTGCTCCTCCTGCGAGATGGATCCTCAGCTGTCCTAGCATGTTTGTTATTTATGATGTTATTATTTATGACGCATTTATAAAATTTGAAGATCGAAGTCCGGCAACAGATATCTATAATATATCGCCGTACTGGTTACGAAGTCTGCGCATTCTATTTAAACGTAAATTGTCTACAATGCGGGTATTGAAGGTAGACGGCGCTTGATCATTGGAAAATAACTAATAATTAGTAAACACTATTCTTTGATTTTAACACACTGGCAATACAGATATATCATATTATAATAATTTTTCACGACATGCTGTTCGAAGGCAAACTCCTCATGCAATTATTTTTCGCTTCTCGTTAAAATATAGGTATTAGTTAAACATTATTAGGTAAATCATTAACGCATTTCAAAATAGATATAATATGACAGTGTTATAAATTTGAAAATAGTTAGTATTAATTTGATACAAAAGCATTTGAATTTGGTGTTGTTTGCACTTTGGATTTAATATTATTTAGTACAATTGAGTTGGTACAATCAAACATTCACTGGAATAGTTTGTACTGTGGATTTAATACTATTAACTTGGTACAATGAACAATTTGATAAAACATTCTAGTTTCAATTACCCTGTGAAACAGCGATAAATTATATAACAGACAAATGGAAGAGTAGTGTCGATGAAAAAAAATATGTCATAGCGGTTTTCTTGGATCTTAAGAGAGCTTTCGAGACCTTAGACAGGGAGTGATTAAACGAAAAGTTGGGATACACGGAAAAGAAAAACAATGGTTTGAAAAATATTTGAATGGAAAAAAGCGGATAAGAAAATTCGATGAGAGCTGGAGGTGATGAAAGGTGTTCCACAAGGGTCTGTTCTGGGCCCGATACTGTTTATAATTTACATGAACGACATTGTGAAGTGCATTAAAGACGCTGAAATTAAATTATTTGCTGATGCCAGCCTAATCTAATATTATATATTCGGAGTATAATGATATATCGAAGGATTTGGAGGTAATGCAGCGGAAGCTGAATGAAGCGAACGACTGGCTGAATTCAAATGAATTAAAATTAAATGTAGATAAAACCAAGTGCATGATTGTGGGAAACAAAGTAAAACTTCAATATAACAATGTTCTGAAAATTAACGGTGAATTGATACAAGTGGTAAATGTTATAATATCAAATATCTGGGTATGAAATATTGAACTTTCTTATTTAGAATCAGAAATGAATTGGATATAAATAGTGGAAAGCTGGTCTATAATGCTATATTGCCTCACTTTAATAATTGTTCTTCTGTATTGTTTTTAGCAAATAAAGGAGATATTGAAAAACTACAGGTTTTACAGTTAGTTACTAGTTCTTTGTAACACTTTGATTTTTGTTTATAAAATTAAGAGTAATGTGGTGCCTGTAACTAAAAATGTAGCATATAGTTATGAAATACATGACTGATCGTGATAGATTCCGGCTCCGGAGACCCAGACTTGAAAGTACAGAGAAAGGTGTTTTTTTTATAACGAATTGCTGAGGACCGTGGGGGAGCTGTTCCGAGCTGCCCAGGACGGGGAGACCTACTCAAGGGTGATAGTAAGCGTTGGGGAGACCTGACAGGACACGGAAAGAAGAAGTTTAGTATTAGTCTATTGACAAATGGTAGTTGTTAATTGTTTTATTTTAAATTTCAGATACCAGAACACAATCTCCCAGCCCGTGATCCAACACAGAAATGATATAATATAAATCTAAAGAAAAACTAAAACTAAATACCAGTGGTCCGTGAGTGTGGAAGTTAGTGAGAAGATGCGCCATAGTGCCCGCGGCATCTCGGAGGACTGCACACGCATTTACACGGAGAGGCATTGATCTGGGACAGATGTCGGTGGTGGCTGCGCAGCAACTGGCTTTCGGCTCCAATCAGCAGAGCGCCGCCTTCAAGATGAAGTGGTGAGTGACACATTTTTACCATAATCTACCCCCATCTTGGGCTGCGTGCCTTTTACCTTCCCTTACTGATTTTTTCCCATCGCTCGATGTTTTTTTTATCACATTTGACTTCGAGTACTATTAATTGGATGAATATTACACAAACATCACATCTGATTATTTCTCCCGGTTAACAGCGTGAAATTGAGTTCTTCACAGGATAATTTTTGATGGGTCTTACCATACTTACTTACTTAGACAGCCGTTGCTGTCCACTGCTGGACAAAGGCCTCCCCCATACTTCTCCACGTATCCCTATCTTGTGCATTTTGCATCCAATCGCCAGCAATTCCTCTAATGTCATCGGACCATCGTGTGGGGGGTCTCCCTTTGTTTCGTTTTTCTTCGCGGGGTCTCCACTCTACCACCCTTCTGGTCCATCTATCGTCTGCCATTCTGGCAACATGTCCCGCAAATGACCATTTAAGCTTCGCTACCCTTGCGACGACATCTGTTACTCCCGACCTTCTACGTATTTCAGTATTTCTTATCCGGTCTGAGAGTCTTACGTGTAGCATGACTCTTTCGTGTTTCCTCTGTGCTACACGGAGTCTCCTTATGGTCGACTTGGTGAGGGTTAGCGTTTCTGCTCCATATGTCAGTACTGGAAGTACGCATTGATCATACATTTTGCGTTTCAGACACTGGGGAATATTACTATTAAAGAACTTCTTCAGATTGCCATATGCCACCCACCCATGACCGATTCTTCTCTGAAGCTCACTTCGTCTTACCATAACTTATAGTATAATTATAAATGCAAGGCACCCCCAGGTGGTAGAAGAGGAATTGTTACGAGTGTCAGTTGAGGCGATGAATAATGGACGCTAAGGCTGTAGGGACATCCAGAGAGAATGGTGGTCTAGGCCCAAGTAAGTACATAATAACTATGATGGTGATGTGTAGAATGAGTGTGGCGGTTCATCCTCTTTGTTTACCTTGTGCCACGAAGATTGCCTCCATCTCCAGTCAGATATAAATAATATCGTCCGCTGGAGTAAAACCAATCAAATTTATTTCAATATCTCTAAATGCGTAATTTTATCTTTTACGACTTTTACGACGTTTATTACAGATACACAATGGATAACCAGCAACTTAAGCGTGTTTCAACGATAAAGGATCTTGGTATCGTTTATGAAAGTAGGCTGACTTTCCATGCTCACATCGAGAGAATATGTGGAGTTGCACTGAAAATGTTGGGATTTATTCTCCGAACTGGTAGAGTTTTCAAGAATCCCTATGTTTTGCGAATTTTGTATAACTCATTGGTCCGGAGCCGGCTCGAGTGTGGCTCGGTGATATGGAGTCCCCACGAGGCGAGATACTCGCTCATGTTAGAGAGGGTTCAGAAAAGATTTCTGAGATATCTCTACATGAGGGAGTTTGGTAGCTATCCGTGGCTTTATCCCACTGCATTCCTCTTGGGCATGCTGGGGACCAATAGTTTACAGATAAGGAGGGATGGGTGCACACTTACCCATTTCTTCAGACTTATCAGGGGATTCTTTGAGAATTCATCTTGGAGGCTATCCATCTTTATGTTCCGGATGGTTATCTTCGACAGCGTCAGCACAGACTGTTTTATCTCCCAACATGCAGATCCAACCTGCCTCTGGTGATGCCGGTGGGGAGAGCAATCAAACTGCTGAACATGATCGCTTCGGAGATCGATGTCTTTCATATTCGTGAAAGTACATTCATCGTACAAATACTCTTGACTTTGGAGAGTATCTTGTATTCCTAATGTCGAACCATCTCTCATGCGTTCCTGGTATTATATATTTATTATGTTTTACCTGTTCTCAATAGATGCCTTAAACTATTATATAAAAAATGTTTGTAATGTCTTTTGAGAAAATAAACTGATTTGATTTGATTTGATGTGGGAAGAGCAGTCAAATGATCTCTTCGGCGATCGACGTACGAGTATTACAATATATGAGGGTACTACTCGCAAAGCCAAAAATATGTTTTTTTCAACTTTGAATGGTAAATTATTGATAAAGTATTTTTGTATATTGTGTGCAAATGTAAGGAACAAAACTAGCTTAATTTCAAGTAAAATAAGACTTGAAATTTGATGTATCTTGCAAAATCAGTAACATCCACTTGCCGCCATCTTGATTTTGTCTCGACCAATAGCAGTCCCCGATTAAAACAATTATTGTTGTGTTAAAATACTTTTTTCAATAATAAAAACTCTTTTTCAATAATAAATAAATGTTCGTCAGAATTTTCGGAGATAGCCAGTAACATTATTTTCTCTGATGTTATAATCAAAGTAGGTAACCTCCAAAGTTATGTGTTGCAAATTATAATTCAATTTATCTCAGTTTTACTCTTGTTTTTAATTTCCTTTTTTTGGTGATCCTCATTTTCTACCTTAATTAAACATGTGCAAGCCATTAACATATTATATCTGATATCCAGAACAAAAATAACACATTTCTTCATTTTTCTCAAAATAAAAATTTGTGGAGGTTACTGACTTTGCAAGTAGTGCCCTCATATATCAGTGAAAGTACGTTCAGAGGACAAGTTGGAGAGTATCTTGTCTTCCTATAGTGGAACCGTCTCTCATACGTTCTTCATGGTAATATACCATACACCTACCACCTATCATTCCTGTTCATTCTCTTATTCAACTGCCTTCTACCAACTCCCCGACGTCCCTCAATGTTACCCATTAATATCAGCCGAAAGAGGTGGTATTCTTCTCCCCTTAGCACATGACCCAAATATGAGACCTTTCTAACTTTCACACTCGACAACAGCTCTCTATTGGCTCTGGCTCTCTGCAGTACGTCTGCATTACTGACCCTATCTGTACGGTATACGGAGGGATATATCCACGTCTCAAACGCCTCCAACCGATTCGCTTTTAGAGTCCAAGTTTTACAGCCATAGATACCTCAAGCCTTTATATCTGTTAATAAATGACTTAATTAAAAATTGAATTGAATGGATTCAAATCAAAATACATCAGAATTAAAATATCTCGACTAGGAAGCCTCGCTGGCCAAAAAAGAATATTTCGCAACTTGAAAACAGGACGTTTTTTATGAAATTCAGAGTAGCCCATCTGAGCGGAATCGTGTAAACATAGTTATTATGTGGCCGAGATGGGGCGATAAGATACTTGCCAGATGAGCGGCTCTATAAAATATTATGTTATGTATATTAATATAGCATCTCCGTTTGTGGCGCGCCGAGAGCTCAAGGGACTCCTCGAGATATACATATTATGCAACACACGCGTCCCTGTGTTGACCTATTGACCTTCCGCAATTAAGAGTGAGGGCTGATCATGCCAAAGGTGGCGAGTATCCAAAATCTGTGCAAAGTGATCTACCTCCAGTGCTACATGACACATGTTACAATTTAACTTCGTTTTACGTTTAACTTTTGTGATAACACAAGGCGTTGAAGCAAGGGCATACAGTCAGGACAAACAAGTTCTGAGAAATTCAGGACACGGATGATAGCAGGCAAGATCGCGCAACACCAGAATCAGATATATAAGGCTAAAGATGTCACAAGATGGAGGAGACAGCGAAGGAGGGACTAGTACGGTAATGTCCGAAGAATGGACACCACCAGATTCCCCTATATACTACATAATCAAGACTCGTGGAAGACCTCCTAATGCAAGGACAGCTGGGAATCCACCTTACAGGGCGAACAAACCTGTAGAGAACAGACAGAAATTTCTTGGTAGAAGTTCATTTTAAACAATGAAAATAAAAATAAATTGATGTCTTTATTCTTATGTATTTAGTGTGCTTCCACTTGTGTTTATGTTCGACCGGTTTTCTGCAGCTTGCTGCCATCTTCTGGAGGAATCAGACGTCAGTCAGCAAGCTGCCGAAACCGGTCGAACATAAACACAAGTGGAAGCACACTAAATACATAAGAATAAAGACATTTTGTATCAAAAGCCACTATCTTTATTAAATGAATGGTCTTTTTGACAATGAGGTGGTCAGCAAATTCAGAAAAATTATTATTAGAGAGACATCTTATGTTATCTTATATTCTTAATTTAAAATGACGCCTTGTTTTACTTATACAAAAAGATCATTACATTTCAGTTTATAAATCCCCAATTGAGAACATTTATTTTCCTTGGCTTTATTATTTTTTATTAATTTATATAAATTATTGTTTGTATAAAACGCGTATGTTATATGGGAGCTGGAAATACAAGATTGCTTTAGTACATTTATTTTTGATTTTTCTATTTAAAATATTATCAATGCAATTATTATTGTAATCATTATTATTTGCTATATTTTAATTGTATTTAGTTGATTATTATAATCTTCTAAAGAAAGTGGTATATTAATTAAGCGGGCCAACATGGAATGGAAAGCTGAATGTTTATGTGAGATCGGATGGTTGGAAGTCTTCTTCTTCTTCTCTTCTTCACTTTTGGTAGACCCAGGAGTCTGTTCTCTTGAGATGCTGAACTCCAACTTTCTCTCCACCGTTTCGGGGGTCTTCCTGGTCGGCGTTCCATGGAGAGCTATGTGTGGTATCCTATTTGAGCTCATTCTTTCTACATGTTGATGCCAGTATCGCCGTCTTTGACGTCCCCATCTGACCACATCTTCGACCTCGCAGATTTCTCGGATTGCTGTATTCCTAACTCGATCACGTAGGGTCTTGCCAGCTATAGCGCGGAGTGTTGTCCTGAGCATGCTCTTAGTCTTGACAGTGTCTGCCCTCGATTCAATATATGTGAGGATTGGTCGCATACAGGCCTTATAAATGCGTACCTTGCTGTCAGTCCTCATGTCCTTGTTTCTCCATATGACATCTTTCAGGCAGCCTGCAACCGCTGCAGCCTTATCTACCTGTGACCTTACTTCTCTGGGGAGGTCATTAGAGCTGGTTACTTCGCTTCCGAGATAAGTGTTGTGGATAATATTGATATTTAATATTTTTCATATTTAATGTTAATTTGTTTAAAAAGTTAGTGTAAAAATATAAAATTCATAAATTAGAATTCCGCGAAAACCAAACACAAATCTAGTTTTCCGACTGACGGACGTTTAGCGCGGTAAACAAACAACAGACGTGTATTTTAGGAGCCCGAGTCTCCTTCCTACGAGTACAAGATGGCCCCGCTGTCTCCCGCAGACCTCATGGCTCCCATCCAAGCGATTTAATTCCGTTTATTTACCAAGATTAGGTGGATCCATCTCTTCGTAAAAACTCCAAGAATCGGGTTAACGCGCGCCATTGTTCTCCAGATTGGCGTCCTACTTGCCTTTGATTTATAATTAAACAATGTTCGCGGCCATAGGACCGATAGACTCGATAAATACTGAACCATGAATATTATTTTAAAAATTTATTTCATACTAACCGAGTTACTAAATAATGCACTTTTAAAATGCATAGACGTGAATATTTGTTAGCATACAAAACCAAAAGTTCTTTTAGTATAGGTTTGAACAGATTTTGTTTTATGTGAGTGTTTAATTTTGTGTAGTGTAAGTCACCGAGAGATGGCGCTCAATCGTAAAATAAATTCTTAGTGTAAAAGGCAATTTTATATTTTATCGCTAGGGGTGTTAGGTCTACTCGTATATTGGCATTGACACAGTTTGTTATTGTAGATATGAGTGTTTGACTGTGTGTAATGAAAGTCACAAAGAGATGTCGCTCGAATTTCTTTGAAATATGTGAAATGTTTGTCAACATGGTAGCATATATACAACTTTCAAAAATAATTGTCAGACGTGGTGTGCGTAAGAAGAGCGGAATGGGGAATGTTGTATTACATAAAGCGATCGCTCAACCCAACCAATGACTAGTCATAAGTCCTGTAAACGCTTCGACCACCATATTCTGTTTCCAAATAATTGACATCTTCGTCTCTATTGAGACACAATTAATTCTTAAATGGTTAGTTAGCTAGTTAGAAAATCGAAGTATTCCTGTCTCGATCTCTCGTATTCAAAGTTCAATTCTCGTATTCATTTTTGACGACAATTGTACGGATTTATTTGTATTATGAGGATAATCCGCGAGATGCGCTGTGTGATCTGATGGCTGATGGCCGTGACTGGAGCAGCAGCGCGCCCACTGCAGCCAGGAGCCAGGGGACTGGCCAGCCGTTGACCTATTGCCGGACAGAAATAGTCCCCCAGGGGAGTCGCGTGCACTCGTCTTATCTTGTCTCGTGTCTGTGCTGGGTGGACACTGGCGAGTCTCACTGCACTCCCTCTTTCAATTTTTTCTGTGTCTCTTTTAATGCTCTTTATTATCCTGTGTCAATGAAATGATTATAACACTTGGACAATAAAATCCCGTGACCGCGCCAGGATTGACGCCTTTGCAATGTGCTGTTGGCGTCGCATGCTGAGTGGACTGCAAAAAGGACCAACGACTTAGTCCTCAATGAGCTCAAAATAACAGAAAAACTATCAGTAATATGCAGTCGGCGAGTATCGAGTTTCTTAACAGTATTATATATGAAGTAGAGGCAGATCTACTGCGCGGTGGTGTGACCAGATTAAGGAAATGACCGGGGAAACCTCTGCTTGGCGGTACGGACTGCGGAGAACAGAGATGATTGGCGGCGTTTTGTTATAGCCACGTGCCGGTCCACTTTCAATTAATAAGAAAAGCATTATGTAATCCCGGTCCACGAAGGTACACCGAGCGATAATTGAATTACCTTATTTTGCAGGATTTAAAGTTTCTATTGTGTTACTTTATATTGATGTACTGTAAGCGGGGGACATAAAATACGATTTAAAATAGATTAATTGTGGGCAGGGGTCTTGCTCGTAATATGTCTTAAAGTCAGTCCCGGATGGACGAGTGACGGGACGGGCCTAGGGAGTGCAAGAGCGAAGCTGACAAAACGACGTCGCTGCGTCCTATAACAGTTTCGGTTGTGTGGTGGGTCGTGTCCCTGGCAGTATGCACTGTGACTCCATCTACCGTTGCCGATGGTTTGGCGTTCAAACGAATTTCATATTCATCATACTTCATTATACTTTTATATTCAAAGAAAATGGGATTAATGATACTTTCTGACGGTACACCACTACGAGGTGTGAGAGCCGTTGGTAAGCTCCCACTGACGGGCTTCTTTGAAGTATTCGGAGAAGATGTTATCAGTGGTGCTACACGACTAGGCAGAGGAGTGTAGAAAGCATGGCAGCGGAGGAGACATCATGGCCAGAGGCTGGTTAAGATAGTATACGTGAACGATGAGAATGGGTACTGAGGAATCATGGCATAACCAATTTAATAAAATTTCAAAGGTTGGCCATGCTGGAAGTCGGACGAAACTATGTGCGTGTATGAGTGTGGAGGCATTCTCTCATGACAGGATAGACGGTATGTTGTTGTTGTTGTAAGTACCTACTGCTTGCACCGTCCTACTTTATTGATAGATCTACCATACATCTCAATTCGATGAAGAAATGTTTAGGGAGCCAATACTCGTACAAACATTCAGAGAGTTCTGTGTCCAACTTCGGGTCGTTGATGTTGCGCCCTTCGTGCGACGTGTTTGAATGAACTGACTAAAACCAAATTACTACAATTCACTCGCGTGATCGATGTGTCTTTAACTTCTCCAGCGTACACTGCTCCACCCCTGGCCGGTACAGAAATACATCCCGGAATCAGCTCGGCTCGTAGGGCCTGACCCACTTGCAGTGTTTCCTACTGGCATTCAGATATCCGGAGATCTTCGACCCCATACAATTTACACGGACTATTTTGATAATCAACAAAACGAAACGTAAAATAACAAAATGAGTATAAGCTTACGATAATAAGTATCCGAGACAAACCAAACAACTGGACATATCAGATCACGGAAGAGACAACAGGCAGTAGCTACAAACTAATGAAAAGCTCTGAACCAGAAACTGTAACAATCAAGGATATTGTACAATGGACTATGACCTGCCAAGAGAACTAAATTGTTTACCTTGAAGCAAGTTTAAAATAATATATAAAAATGTTGTTAGTTAGAAAGTTTCAATCCTGGGATTGGTTTGCAGCAATTTCTTCTATTCTTCCCTTCCATTCTTTCCTGTCTTGCGTGCGGCTCTTTTGAAATCTGCATATAATGAGCAGCGCACGTCCATCAACAGGTCCTCCAGGTACTCTCGGCTTGGGCGTCCCCTAGAGTTTGTCCCCTCGGTCATACCCTCCATTATGGCATGCAAGAGACCTTCTTGTCGAATTACATGGCCGATCCATCTTGCAAGCCTTTCGGACAAGGTCCTGAGCAGGTGCCTTCCTCCTTCCATTCCTTGAAGAACTTCCTCATTCGTGATGTGGTCTCTCCAGGAAATTCCTAATAGTCTTCTATAGGACCACATCTCAAAAGCCTCTAGTCTCCGCTTATCTCTTTCGGATAGGCACCATGTCTCGCAGCCGCACATCAAGATACTCCATACATAGGTCTTGATGAGGAGTATTCTCAGTTTTAGGTCTATATTATTTGATTATATTATATTATTTGCGATGTAAACACCTGTATAACCCTTGTAACCTGCTTGGGTTTGTTCAATAATACAAAGAGCGATTCACTTACCTAGCTGGAGAGATATCCACCAACAGTGAAGGTGAAGATGTGCCGAAGTATGAGCACCAACTAACAAAGCGACAGCTGTGACTGGCTGCTTGCGGCACACCACATGACGAGACCGCGTTCAGCAGAACAATTGCTCTTCCCATCGGTGTCACCATTATTATTATTTATGTTGAATAGCTCTTTACATCATTAAATTTATGTAAAAGGTATAGCTATTATGATTCTCATGACATGTCATAGGTAGCTAATCTTCCGACTGAATTCTTGCTAGGTATGCTAAGCTACCAATCATTGGAGAGAAGGAGGAATATCCACTTGGGAGTTCACTTCATTCAGCTGATTGGCGGCCGTATACAAAACTCGGATATCCTGAGTGATGTAGGTCTATTTGTCCCTGATCAAAGTCTGATCCCTGATCCCCGTCAAAGACAGCACAGATTGTTTTATTTGCCGCGCTGCCGAACTAACCTGCCAATGGTTATGCCTGTGGGTAGGGCAATCTTATTGCTTTATCGGGTCGCCTCGGAGGTCGAGTGAGTCAGTCAGTCAGAGCGGTCAGTGTGAGTTGCCTCAGGGTTGCAATATCAATGTTATGATTCTTTCTAATTCTTAAGCTTAATTTTTTTTTATGCTTCTCTTTTAAATTCTTATAATGCAATTGCAAACGATCTGGAGGTATATGTCTGTAATGTTTGTGATGTTTACTAAAATAAATGAAATAAAAATAATTGAAATGAAATCGTCATTTTAGTGTCACGTGAATTCTACACCAGATCAAATACCTTTGGGTTTGTTTTTGTAATGGCGGGAGTGAAACCGGTTGGTTCGAAATACAAAATAAAGTGGTGTAAATAAAATAATTTTAAATTATTTGAAATACCTAATGTAAAATAAAAGTAATAAAGAGACGGGCGAGTGGAGAGGGATATAGAAAGAAGGGTTGGGGCAGGCAACAGAGTGAATGGTGCACTTAAAGTTGTCATCGTAAACAAAAACCTATCCAAAAAGCTAAAATGGCAGTGCACAATGGTGTTCTTGTTATATGGAAGCGAAGCATGGAACCGGCAAAAGAACCCCAATAATAACTTTCAATTATTATTTTAAATTGATTCATAATATTTGTTATAGCAAAATCATAAACGTTCCAAAATAAATGTCAAAACTGTCCATATTTGTAAACAATTTTATAATATTTTAAATATGTATCTTTATAATATGTATCACTGAAGAAGGACCGGTTGTCCTAAACATGTCTGATATGTAATTTTTTTTTTATGTTAGTGTTGGACATACAAAGTATTAAAAAAAATGACACGATGTATGAATGTTGACACGATGTATGAAAGCGTGCATGACACGATGTACACGATGTTGAGGAAGCGAGAAAAATATGTCAGGAAAGAAAAGTGTGGCTGTCCATTCTTTCTACTTACCCCTTCGAGTAGACGGCGTGATGGTTAGTTAGTTAGTTATACAACAACAACAACAACAAACCATCACGCCGTTTCTCCGCAGGGGTAGGCAGAGAGAATGGACCGCCACACTACTCTATCCTGGCACACCTCTCTAGCTTCCTCCACATTCATACATCGAGTCATACACGCACGTCGATTCTTCCGGCTTCTGGCATTACCAACTTTTAATATTTGATTAATTTGGTCATGCCATGTTTTTCTCGGTCTACCTCGACTCCTTACTCCATTTGCATTGTTAACGTATACTTTTTTAACCATTCTTTCTTCACCCATGCGCTCCATATGTCCGAACCAACGCAGCGAATCTTTCATAATTTTGTTCATAATACCTTCTTTCGCTCTACACTCCTTCCTAATATCAGCATTTGAGATTCTGTCGTACATCGTTCTACCACACATACGTCTTAGGGCCCGCATCTCTACCGCATTTATTCTGCTCTCATCTTTCTTCTCCCAGTTCCATGCTTCGCTTCCATACATAAGGGTTGGAATCAGAACTCCATTGTGAACGGCCATTTTCGCTTTCATTGATAAATTCTTGTTTCCAATAACTACTTTTAAAGCTCCATTCACTTTGTTACCCGCACCAACCCTTCTTTCAACATCACTGTCCGTTCGGCCATCCGCTGTGAACATGCTACCTAAATACACAAATTCCCTCACCTGTTCCAAGTTCTCTTCATTTACACTTATATTATAAACTGTCATTTGCTCTTCCCTTTAAAAAACATTCACCTTTGACTTTCCGACATTCATCATTAAATCATTTGACTTGCATACCTCATACATTCTCGACACCAAGACTTGTAATTCGTCCGCACTATCCGCAACGAGAACGGCATCGTCCGCGTAAAGCAGACAGTTTACAGACAGATCACTCATCTTAGCACCAATGTCGGGTTAAACTGTAATTATAATGACGAGAGCTGTCAATTAGACGAGCTGCGATATTGACGGGTGTATTGTTATACAAAGTATTCCCATGTATGCATTACAAAAGCCCGTCTGCTAGCGCCCGTATCATGTCGTAACGGCACAAATATTCCGAGACTGCACCCCCCAGCCAAGCATATCCCAATCACTGGTCCACTCGATGCGTCAGTCATCATTATCAGATCCATGTTGCGGGCCCAGGTAACGTAGGTCAGTGGGCCACGGTTATATTCTATAATACAAGACGCTAACAATACACACATTGATTCATTTCTCTTATTTTTTGATAAACTTAGGCGTCAACAACGTGGAATTCCGTAATGGCGATTTTCAAATAATTAAACTGAACCTGAAATGTAAAGTCTATGAAGCCTGCGTTCTGCCAGTTAGTACTAATGGTCTTGAAACTGTTACATTGTCCAAACAAAGTGTCGAGAAACTACGAGTGACCCAAAGAGCCATGGTAATAGTGATGTTAGGAATAAGCCTAAGAGACAGAGTCAGAAACGATACGGTGAGAGAAAAAACAAAGGTCACTGACATCATCCACCGGGTGGCGACTCTAAAATGGTAATAAGCAGGTCACGTAGCCAGAAGCTCAGATGAAAAGTGGACAAGAAGACTGCTGACTCGGAGACCGTGGACGGCAAAGAGAAGTGCAGGGCGACCGCAACTACGGTGGAAGGATGATCTGAACAGACACGTCGGAATAACCTGGATGTAGTCTGTACAGGGCAGAGTGACATGGAAGCGAATGGAAGAGGCCTTTGTCCAGGAGTGGACGGGAATAGGCTGAGGAAGAAGAAGAAGAAAATTAATTGAAACATTGTTATATCATGACACATGGGATCGAGTGCAGGGCAGATACCGTGCTTAGAGTGTCAGAAATGAAAACATTCAGAATCATATCTGACAAAATATTACGAGATAGAAGAAGGAACTCAAGGATAAGGGAGATATGCGAGGTCGAGGATGTCGTTAGATGGGGAAGGTAAAGGAGAAGATACTGGTGAAGAGAATGGATCCATCTAGACTCCACCTCATTGTGTTGCATGGCCAACCCCAATGACGACCCCGGGCAAACCATCAAAGAGATGGATCGACAGCTGGGAGTCGACCTCGCAAAAGGCCAATTTCTCTTAAGAAATAGGCCACAAGCCCTACACTAATAATAATAAGAAGAAAAAGATTATTATCAAATTAAATAATTAGTTCTATGTCTTATTTCTTCAATTTTTAATTGGTCTCTAAGATTCACACCAAGCATCTGTCTTTCCAAGGATCGTTGTGTATACTTTAGTTTTTAATATTTTTGTGTAATAGACAATACATGGTCTCTCCGGCTGTCTAAATAATTCTTCTTCTTCTTCTTCAAGTGCCCTGCCGGGTCCCCCAACGTTGGCGATCACCTCGGCGAACCTGTCCCTGTCCTGCGCCGCTCGGAACAGCTCCTCCACACTTCGGATGCCGGTCCACTCCCTCACGTTTTGCAGTCAGGACATTTGTCTCCTTCCGGGCCCTCGGCGTCCCTCAATCTTCCCCTCCAATATCAGTTGGAGAAGGTGGTACTTTTCCCCGCGCAGTATATGACCCAGATGTGAGTTCCCTGTCTACTCTAGCTCGCCTCAGGACTTCGGTATTGGTAACCATGTCTGTCCAGGGAACTCTGAGCATTCGGCGATGGAGTCACATTTCAAATGCTTCCAGTCTGTTCATTGAGTTAACTTTCAAGGTCCAAGCTTCACACCCGTATAATAAAACAGACCACACATAGTATTTGATCATTCTCTGGCGGAGTTTCAAGTTTACGTTATCATTGCAGAAGAGTGATTTCATTTTATTAAACGTAGTTCTTGCTGCCTCAATTCTGCATTTTATCTCTACATCTGGGTCAAGAGATTGCGTTAGTATGCTGCCGAGGTATTTAATTGTTCTCAACATATGTCTTTATCCTTACTTCACTTGATAAGTAAACTTAATTGAAATGAATGAACGTGTCGTATGAAGCTAATCAAAACTGTTCTCCGCAGTACACATGTCCGGGATAAAAGAGTAATGATTTATTGTGAAGGGCGCTGACGGGTCGCGGGGAGTGGGGCCATTGGCCGGGAATCAAAAATTAATTCCGTGAAGATGAAAAGATGTTCTCTCATTTATCACTCGCTCTGTGGTCTGAGATGCTGCCGGCTCTGATAGCCACTCCGTCCAATGTTGTATTACGAGTATACCAGAGGAACAGGAGGGTCTGCCTCGCTTGTATGCAACGTTAAAATACAGCCGGTCTTTAATATATCTTACAACAACAACAACAAACCATCACGCCGTTTCCCCGTAGGGGTAGGCAGAGAGAATGGACCGCCACACTACTCTACCTCTCTACCTTCCTCCACATTCATACATCGAGTCATACACGCACGTCGATTCTTCCGGCTTCTGACATGACATGCTATGTTTTCCTCGGTCTACCTCGACTCCTTACTCCACTTACATCGTTAACGTATACTTTTTTAACCATTCTTTCTTCACCCATTCTAATATAAATCTTATTATTGTCATTTCTTGGAGCCGATAAGAGTGATCAATTCCTTTTTTGAAGGAAGCATCGCGTGTGTCAGAGTAAAGTGATTGTTCAATATAGGTACATGAACGATATGTCGCTTCGGAGATCGACGTCTTTCATATTCGTGAATATTCAGTAGAGAGTATCTTGTATTCCTAATGTAGAACCATCTCTCGTGCGTTCCTGCTATTATATATTTTTTATGTTTTACCTGTTCTCAATAGATGTCTTAAACTATACTTAAACTATCTTTTGAGAAAATAAACTGATTTGATTTGATTTGATCCATCAGCTCTTTGTCATATGCAAACGACGCTGTTTTAATCGCTTGGAAGGAAGCATGGAAGATCAGCAACTCGTAATACCAAGAAAATACGGAGCTTGCAATAAAAATTGACCTCTAGATGAATGTGTCAAAGTCTAAAGTTGTGATATTATATTTGAATAACTTTTCAGAAACATTTTATTTTCACGACAACTTTTTGCACTTTTCAAAAACACGTTTCGGGCTACAGACGCCCTTCTCTAGTGTAGAAAAATTAAACTTCCTCTGTGTCGTGAAAATTCAATGTTTTCAAAACGTTATTTAATGGGAATCTACAAATACAAAGTGTATGAGAAGGAAGAATGTATGACGGAGTGTGACATTAATGCGAACGGCGAGAAATTTGAGCAAGTTTTCGAATTTATATCCCTCAATATTGGCCCCAAACTGTGTCAAATGCCGTTCTCTGGACCATGGCAGGCGAAAAGCCAATTAGAGAACAAGTCGCTAGACGCAAATGGCAGTGCTCATTTTTTCCTCTTTATGTGTCATGCTGGGTCTGTTCGTCGATTTTCTGTCGATCTGTCTTCTTCCCGCACTTCGACGACCCGAATAGCAATAATATACAAATATTTTAGGTTATACTTCATGTGCGTGTGTATCCTGTTACGGAAGTGCGACATGATGGAGTTAACCAGCAATGATAAATAACGCCCGAACATTTTACGCGTGCCAACTAATGAATTGTGAAAACATTTTATGAAACAAGACATGAATGAAGTTAGTCGTAAAAAGTGTAAACTCATACTAACGTACTGAACGAATATTTTGACAAATATTATCTGTAAAAACATTTCAAATATATTGAGAAACAAGTACCTGTACCAAATATATTAGTACAATATTTAGAATATTAGTAACACAAATCACAGTTTTGGAAGATACAAGATGAGGTAAATAATCATTGTTTAGGGAAAAGATTACCAAACTTGTATTAAATTTATCTCCCAACATGCAGAACCAACCACCACAATAACAGAGACACTTTTTAACAGAGACACTTTTTAACAGTGACACTTTGTTACACTGACGCCATTAAACAGGGATCTTTAAAAACGACACTTTTTATCAGTGACATCTTTTAACATGACGCCTTTTAACAGCGACACTTTTTAACAGCGACACTTTTTAAAAGTGACACTTTATTACAGTGACGCCTTTAAACAGGGATCTTTAAAAACGACACTTTTTATCAGTGACATCTTTTAACATGACGCCTTTTAACAGCGACACTTTTTAACAGCGACACTTATTAACAGTGACACTTTTTAATAGTGACACTTTATTACAGTGACGCCTTTAAACAGGGATCTTTAAAAACGACACTTTTTATCAGTGACATCTTTTAACATGACGCCTTTTTACAGCGACACTTTTTAACAGCGACACTTTTTAATAGTGACACATTTTTACAGTGACGCCTTGAAACAGGGATCTTTAAAAACGACACTTTTTATCAGTGACATCTTTGAACATGACGCCTTTTAACAGCGACACTTTTTAATAGTGACACTTTATGACAGTGACGCCTTTAAACAGGGATCATTAAAAACGACTCTTTTTATCAGTGACATCTTTTAACATGACGCCTTTTATCATGACGCCTTTTAACAGCGACACTTTTTAACAGCGACACTTTTTAATAGTGACACTTTATTACAGTGACGCCTTTAAACAGGGATCTTTAAAAACGACACTTTTTATCAGTGACATCTTTTAACATGACGCCTTTTAACAGCGACACTTTTTAACAGCGACACTTTTTAATAGTGACACTTTATTACAGTGACGCCTTTAAACAGGGATCTTTAAAAACGACACTTTTTATCAGTGACATCTTTTAACATGACGCCTTTTAACAGCGACACTTTTTAATAGTGACACTTTATTTCAGTGACGCCTTTAAACAGGGATCTTTAAAAACGACACTTTTTATCAGTGACATCTTTTAACATGACGCCTTTTTACAGCGACACTTTTTAATAGTGACACTTTATTACCGTGACGCCTTTAAACAGGGATCTTTAAATACGACCCTTTTTATCAGTGACATCTTTTAACATGACGCCTTTTAACAGCGACACTTTTTAATAGTGACACTTTATTACAGTGACGCCTTTAAACAGGGATCTTTAAAAACGACACTTTTTATCAGTGACATCTTTTAACATGACGCCTTTTAACAGCGACACTTTTTAATAGCGACACTTTTTAATAGTGACACTTTATTACAGTGATGCCTTTAAACAGGGACCTTTAAAAACGACACTTTTTATCAGTGATATCTTTTAACATGACGCCTTTTAACAGCGACACTTTTTAATAGTGACACTTTATTACAGTGACGCCTTTAAACAGGGATCTTTAAAAACGACACTTTTTATCAGTGACATCTTTTAACATGACGCCTTTTAACAGCGACACTTTTTAATAGTGACACTTTATTACAGTGACAATAATATGGCGATAGATTGGCTACCTATTACACATGTCACGAGAATCAATATAATAGCTTAAAAATTAATTGTATACAGTAATTGGGTTCAAACAACCTGTTGTCTACATAAAAAAAAAAAAAAATCTAAGATTGTTTGGAATAGAACTCTTCTTATTCTTGTGGTTCCTCTCGTATCCAAAGTTGGACAACATCAAGGCTGATACAGTGGCTCTAAACAGGGATGTTGTGCTGCAACTAAACCTTCTCATTTTAGACCCTCGGTCCGTTCCTATTGCCTCTCTCGGAGCGGTAACCAACAGGAGCCTAATGCACTACAACGTGTGAGATTCTGGAGGAATCCATCTCTGCACGTTTCCTGCCCCATCTGACAATATATCCCACCCGACACTAGCCTTTCCTTTCAATTTACCTTTGACAATCAGTTGCAGCCCTTTGTATTTATCGTTTCTCTTTCTTTCTTAATTGTCTGCAGTACTTCTTCGTTTTGCCTTTTTCCAAGAACCCTTAGGATACATTTACTAATATGTATTATACACGAAATTAGTGTGTTGTTTGTTACCTTGGTGAATGTGTCCACTTCCGTGAAGCCGGTGACAGTTGGCTAATGGAAGTGTCAGGTGTCCGGTGTCGGAGGAAGGACAAAATTCAAATGGAATCATGTATAATATTATATTAATATACATTTAGAATAGGTACATCACATACCTGCCTGCATGGCTTCAGATGGATTCTGTAACTAAACTAACTAATCATCACCCGTTATACTGCTATATCATGACGTACCTCTCGAGCTTCACCAGCATTCATGCATGGTGACATGCCATGTTTTCCTTAGTATTCCAAGGCTTCTTTTTCGCTCACGCTGATTGTATTGTTCATCTCCATCTCAAAGATTCACATTCTTCTAAGGTTTCTACATTTATCCTACTTTTCCATACATAAGGGTTGGAACTAGAACTACCATTATTTAGAATGCCAATTATTTTGTTCCTAGCACCGACCCTTCTTTCGATGTCTTTCTCCATTTTCACAGAAAACTTTATTTCTGTAGTGTTGTGCTCCAGACTCCAAAATCATAAAAGTGGATGATTTCATTCCATACTTCTTCTCTGAAGTCGGTCAATTGATACTCTTCCGAGAACTCTGTGAAAAACAAATTCGCACTCAAGACCGCCGAATCCAAACGATAGAAATCGCCTCCTAGATACTGGAAGCGCTTCGGCGCGGCGGCTGCCCGATTTAGCACATTCATAACACACACGTGGAAAAATTTTGTGTTTATATTGTTCCTCTATTGTTTATACACGTTCTATCCTGCCATAACTCTCGCGTATGTTCCGCATTCACATACCGTGACACGCGCGCTCTTCGACTCGGACTTGGACTTCTGGCTTACAGAGGTTCAGCTCTAATGGCTATTCCTCTTACGTCTGTAGGAAACATTGTAGGAATGTGATTTGATAGTAACTGTATGGCCCGGAGTGACCCTCCGAAAGAGGGCGAGGGGGGATTTAGGGTTTCTGATAAAGTCTTACATTATTGTCAAGGAATGGAAGACCAGTTAGGGTTGGGATTGTATTTATACAAAAAAGTCTGTTCCCGAGGGGAAGATAAGAGGAGCAGTGCCTGGATGGAGTTGTGGTAGGAGATAGCGTCCTGCGTGAGACCATTTTGTTTGGCGGAGTACGTAGTGGGCTATCGGGGAGGATTGATTGCGGGAGGGGTAAAGGACTGAATGACGGTGGATAACTTGGTGGTAAAGGGTCATTATTGATAAGGAAGATGGTAATAATTTAGGTCGTGGTCTGGAAATGAAAGAGATGAAGTTGGAGTAATGCAAGGAATAATAGAGCTGGAGTCGCAGTATTCTGATGTACCAAAGGATTGTGGTAATGGTGGGCTGTCATCGGGCAAGGTCGCTAACATTACTCATTAAATGATATGGACCTGTCTTTCCTCAATGCCAACCTTCCTTTTTAGAGAGCAAGGGAGAAACTCACCGAAAATTTGAACATCAATGTTCATATACCGTTTCGAGCTTTCTAATTTTACCAAATTAGTCCATGTGAAGTAACAACGGCGTATATTGGTATTTGACAATGTGAATGATTGCATGTGCGATTAATGAAGCGATTCCTTCCAACATGCTTTCCTTTTATTAATTGATTAATTTGGCTTTCTTCGACTTCTTTTCCCATTAACACTTCTTCTCCGGCTTTACAACCTTAAGTAGGTCTCAGCTTCCTCAAAGAAACGTCTCCATCCCGTCCTGTCTCCCAGTCTTGCTGCTCCAGGAGCCGACAGTCGAGCTCCAGATCCCCCATGCGGTGCAAGTGCCCCAGCCAGCGCAGTATGTCATTCTTCCCCCATTCAAAGTAAGAGAAATAACACTTGTAGCCGTGTTGATTATTGCGATATCGGGTCGTCCTCTTAAGTCGGGGTTACCTTCGGGAGATATTCGTAGGAGATGATTATTTTCTTTGCATCTCCGAGGCCGGCGGTTCCGAGTCAGGTGAGAGCGCTCTATTTCCGTCTCATCTCCTTCGGCACGCACCCCCCTCATTGTTGGAAATACTCTCGACATCTTTACTGTATTACGAGGTCGCGGTCGGGACGGTTTGTTTTGATCGGGTCAAGTTTGAACTAACCTAACTAACAGATAGAATGGACCGCCCCACTGCTATTTCCCGACTCCTCGTCTTCCTCTATTTATTAACCTGACCTAACCTAACCAACACGCCGTCTCCACGAGGAGGTAGATAGAAAGAAGAAGTCAGCACATCGTGTCATGCGCGCCAGTCGATTTTCGACTTTTCAGGTGGCCGACATTTGAGATCTTATTAATTTGATCGTGTCACCTTTTCATCAGTCGTATTTTATTTCCTGTGCCATTTACATCGTTAATATTATATACTACCTACATATACTCTATTTACCAATCACTCTTTATTTCCTTGCTTTCGTCAAAGAAATCTCATTCCTACTGCATTTATTCAACACTCATGAAAACGTCTGTTTCCCACAAGTTTTATTATTTGATCAAATGTTGATATTGGCGAGTTGGCACACATGTCATATGTATTAATTGTTCAAGATACAATTCATTTTGGACCAGAGGAACCGTGGCAGAGTGGTAAGAGCTCTGACTTCCATACCGAAGGTCCCGGGTTCGATTGTCACACTGTCTTTGGTCTGGTGTAGAATTCACGTGACAATAAAATGGCGATAGATTGGCTACCTAGCACATGTCACGAGAATCAATATAATAGCTAAAAAAAAAATATATATACTCGTATATATAGTAATTGGGTTCAAACGACCTGTCACAAGAGAGATATGTGAGTTTGAGGATATTATAAGATGGAGCAGACAGCGAAAAAAGAGACTGGTGCGGTCATGTTCAAAGAATTGACACCACCAGACTCCCCTATATTGCATTGCATATCAGACCCATGGGACTCGTCCTCGTGGAAGACCTCCTAAAATATTGAAGGACAGCTGGGTGTCTATCTCACAAGAGGAGCAACACTGGAGAACAAACCTCATGGGTCAAGAAAAAGAGGAAGAAGTCCGGAGAGATCAGGACAACCTTGAAAAGCTCATCATCATGGGCAAAGTGGAGGTAATTAATTTATAAATATGGCGCTCGATAAACTATCCAATTTATAATTATAACACAAAGATAGATTCAATACAAATTGGAAACAGAATATGGTTGATCGGGGTGACCTGTCATTGGTTGGGTTAAGCGCACGCTTTATGTAATACAACATTCCCTCATAATTTCATATGTTCATAAGAAAAAATGTGGAATGGGGAATGTCGTATTACATAAAGCGTGCGCTTAACCCAACCAATGACAGGTCACCCCGATCAACCATATTCTGTTTCCAATTTGCATCTTCGTCTCTATTGAGATACAATTGATTCTTGAATTGATAGCCCGCAATGGGTGAAATCCAGTTGTTCGTCTACAAGTATTTGTATACATTCAAAATGTTGTACAGAGATAGATGTTAGAATAGGGCATGGAGAGGTGAGCAGGAAGGACCTTGAGAGCTCCGTCCCGGATGGAGTCGCGCGACCCACTTGCGGCGGCCGTGATGGAACAGCTGAAAACTAATTATCTCCGGAGAAAGGTCTAATTATACCCCGTCTCCTTGCTCTCCCGCCTGACCTCCTGGTGATACCGTACTTCATAGTCCAGCACCACAGACTGCAACTGAGCGATTATAAATTAAATTAAATACATACTTCAAGTCCGATAAATGTTTTATTTCCTCTATCCCAAGATTAATACCCGGATTTTATATTTTCTACAGAAATAAGTAATTATTTCTAGCGAGCTAACATATGTCTGGAGATCATTGAACTCAAACTTATCCGATACGCTCAAATAACTATTACACATAACATTTATTGTTACATTTATGTTCACATGGACGTAAAACTCCATATATATATACGAGTATATATAAAAATGGAGGATCCTCCTCTTCTTCTAACCTTTCTACTCAATTAACTCGGCAACCAATTGACAGATCTTGGTGATATTTTCACTGTTCATTAATATTGCTTCGGTGAAGGTTTAGAAGAAGTTGTTTTGTACGTCAGAGTTTATCTTCTTTTTTTATGTTTGTAAGTTCGTTCCCTATGCATTCGCGCAACGGTGATGCGAACGGGCCGCACAAGAAAAACGTTCCTTGGCTCTTCTGTTATCAGGTATTGCGGCTACATATTGGATGGTGGACGAACAGCGCGTTCGTCGTTCAAATTGCCATTGACTAATGAACAGTTTGCCGAAGCCCAAATATGGACTTTTCCCAAAATTTCTGGAATGGAAAAAGTGCTATAAACGTGTAAATGAATGGACCATGATACCTAAAAAATGCTCCTATATGCTCCTTGATCGAACTCTTCGAGATTTATTAGCGATTGCAGAATTATTCATATAAAATCAACACCACTTGATGAACTCAAATAACCACCAATTGCGAAAGTCACATTTTTTTCCTTCCGCGTTTTTTTTTTGCATACGGAACATTTAAATGGTTTTACATCTGAAGCGAAAGCAAATGTCCTTTTAGCATCCAAACAGTTTTAAATTAGAAGAAGTAAAAAAAAAAATATTATTTGATTTGGTTTGAAACGGCTTGTCACACGTCCAACATCTGAATAGTTTTAAATCAAAATGAGTAAGCAAATGTATTATCAAAACTATTAATTTTCTTTTAAACTGATTTTGTTTCAAACGATCTGTTACACATTGAACATTCAAATGGTTTTATATCTGCATACAAAGCAAATGTTCATTTAAATGTATTTTTGATGCAAACTAAATTAAGCTTGTTTTATTCTGAAATGTTTGCAGTTAGAAAAATGCAGAAATTAAAACTAAAATCTCATCTACATAATTCCAAGTAAGTGAAAAAATAGATTTTAAATTAATCTAACCTTTTCAGACATGTTTGCAGTTAGAAAAATGCTGAAATTGAAAAATATATTGATTCACGTCTTTGTTATTCTATTGTACCATTATACTACTAAAACAATGCTAGCAACAGTGATTATACAACAGTCAAAATAGATGCAAATAAAATATTTGAAAGGATGCAAATTGAGTTGGATACTTTTTAAACCTCTATATATTTGCATCCGCTCTATAGTACAGATATTCTTCAGATGTTTTGTAATATTCAAGCACGTTAAACATACAAGCAGTTTTAAATCATAATGAATAAGTTAATGTGTTTTCAAAACCGACTTTTTTGTCTTACGCGTTTTTTTTGCATACTGAACGTTCAAATGGTTTTACATCTGAAAACTGACTAACAAACTAACCATCACGCCGTCATCAAAAATAATAGACTGCCACACTTTTCGGTCCTGACATATTTCTCTCGATTCCTCAACATTCATACATCGTGTCATACACGCGCGCCGATTTCTCTGACTTCTCACGTGGCCAACATTCAATATTTGATTTATTTGATCGTGCCACGTTTTACTATGTCTTCCTCTATTTCTGGTTCCATTTACATCATTAACATATAAAAAAAAAATTACCATTCTTTCTTCATTCATTCTTTCCATATGTCTAAACCATCTTAATGATCCTTTCATTATTTTGTTCATGACACCATCATTCGCACCGCATTCACTTATTATATTTTCATTCGACACTCTTTCATACACAGAGTATCCACACATTCGTCTAAGAGATCTCATTTCTGCTGCATTTATTCTACTTTCATCATTCTTTTGCCAGTTCCATGCTCCGCTTCCATACATAAGAGTCGGTACAAGAACACCATTGTGCACTGCCATTTTAGTTTGCAATGACAACTATAAGTGCACCATTCACTTTGTTACCTGCCCCACCCCCTCTTTCAATATCCCTTTCCACTCGCCTATCTTTTGTAAACATACTACCCAAATACGCGAACTCATCTACTTGCTCCAAATTTTCACCATTCACGCTAATGTTGCAGACTGTCATGATTTCTTCTTTTTCAAAAATCATTAGGTACCTTGGACTTATTCACATTCATCATCAGATCATTTAGCATGCATACCTCATACATACTATTTACCAGGACTTGTAGTTCATGCTCGTTGTATGAAAGTAGGACAGCGTCATCCGCATACAAGAGACAGCTTACTGACACTACGCTCATTTTGGCACCTACATCCAACCCTTTCAGCTCTTTCATACACTTGTCCATATACAGATTAAATAACCACGGGGACATTACGCAACCCTGTTTGACACCTCTATTGATGTCAAACCAGGCTGTAAGATCTCCATTTACTCTGACACTAGCAGTGCTTTCCGTGTATAGCGAATTAATTGCCTTGATCATGTATAACGATTATACTTTATGATGTTTTTTAAATAACACTACTTTTGTAATAAAAATATAATATATTAAGTTAAAAAAATCATTCGTTAATATAATATTATATTTAGTGTAATTCCAATGTGCTTTTGGCATCCAAACAGTTTTAAATCAGAATAAGTGTAAGCAAATGTATTTTCAAAACTGATTTTGTTTGAAACGGCTTGTCACCCATCGACTTTGACATGAAAAATCACAATGAGTAAGCAAATGTAGTATCAAAACTATTAATTATCTTTTAAATAGTTTTTGCAAATTGAACTTTTTAAATGGTTTTAAATCTGCATACAAAGCAAATGTGCGTTTAAATGTAATTTTGATGCAAACTAAATATTTTAAAGAGTATGTATCCTGTGGTGCAAATATTCTTCAGATAATCTTTAATATTCATGCACGTTGAACATACACACAGTTTTAAATCAGAACGAATAAGCAAATGTGTTTTCTTTAGGTTTTTTTTGCATAATGAACATTTAAATGGTTTTACACCTGATGTGCTTTAAGCATGCTAACAGTTGTTATGTACCTACCAGAATGCAGCCACAAAATTGTCAAATCTTTATCTGATGTGGACTTCCTGTCTCCCCTAATCTATCGAAAAAGAATATTATCTAAACATGCTGTGAATATGGACTTTGAAAGCTCAACGGAACGTATGCACTTTGAATGCGGCAAAGTCCAGGATATTATCTTAATGTTCCTTGATAACTCCTGCTTATAAATAGGGCATTTGCTGTATTTGTCACCCACATCAATTTTGGAAACGAAGCTTGTAACACACATATTGTATATTTATTAGGTCCTTACATATGAAATTGGCGTTTTGTATGGGAGGAACATAAAGTTGATTTTTTTTAAATATAATATATGTATTTATGTATTAAATATAATATATCTATCTATGCACTTTTGCCATCTCATAGGTAGTTCATCGATCCCTTTACTAAAAAAAACATTCGGACGGGAATCAATAAAATCTTTGAAGTCGGTTTGGACTGCCCCATCGGAGTTGAATTTTTTCTCTTGCAAGAAGTTATCCAAATTTCGAAAAAAAATAGTAATCTGTTGGGGCAAGGTCCGGAGAGTACGGTGGATGTCTTAGACATTCCAATTGAAGTTCTTCTAATTTGGTAGCCGTCTGTTGTGCAGTGTGTGGTCTAGCGTTATCATGAAGCAGCAGTGGCCTAGAGCGATTAACCAGCCTCGGTTATTTAGCAGCTAGCTTTTCCACCATTGCATTTTCATTTTGGAAGACCGTAACACAGTTTTAAATCAGAATAAGTAAACTAATGTGTTTTCAAATTTGATTTTGTTTGAAACGGTTTGTCACACGTCCAACATCTGAATGGTTTTAAATCAAAATGAGTCAGCAAATGTATTGTCAAAACTATATTTCATTATAAACTGATATTGTTTCAAACGATCTGTTGCATATCGAACATTCAAATGGTTTTATATCTGCATACAAAGTCAATGTGCGTTTAAATGTAATTATGATGAAAAGTAAATTGTTTAAAGGGTGATACTTTTTAAATCTGTAGGTCCATCCGTCCACCTCTACTGATACTGGTACTGATATTCTTTAGCTAATCGTTTATATTCACGAAGACAATAATGCTATAACGGCTTTGCATAAAACATTCATAAATATATTACTACTCCCGTTAGTAAAACATATTATTTGTATTGACACACTCAATTTGCACGTATGCCAATACCAAATAATAAGTTTTACTGAAGGGGGTAGAAATAAATTTATGAATGTTTTATGCGTACCTATTTAAAGAGTTATAAAATAATCATATCATATTTCACCTCGAATAAACTGAAAAATTACGTTTGACATTTACGTAATAAATTCCATAGACAATATTCACAGAATTGCGATTCAATTCTGACAAATCTCTATCAATAACTTGAAATAAAAATTCTACTCCAGGTCAAACATTAAAAAAAAGTCTCCTCCGAATCAATCAATTTATTATTTTTTAAAGTTAGTTAAAGCTCGATTCGTAACAAAAGTATTCCTATAACAACCGCCAGTGTAGAAAATCAATTTTGAAAAATTCGTCTCGATCTGCTACATACTCGTATTTACAGAGTAAATGGGCCACACAAGAACACACTTTGGCTTTTAGATAGATATAGAAGAAAAATATATAAGATAGAAGATAAAATTATGTTTAAGGGCCACCCTAGTGGAAAATTGAGCAGAATTTTAAATTTACTCCACCCTGCAACGCAAGTGATTTGCGTATGCTTGACACAGAATTACAGAATTCGTGATCAGCGCCATCTATGGTAAATAAACATAACTACGAATTATTCTCAGGTCAATGGTCATTCTTATGGTCAGGGACCCACTCAAACACACACAGAAACTTTCATCAACATCGGTCCCAGCCGTTTAACAGGATTTCGACTATTATACATACGCCAGTACAGAGGAATTATATGTATAAAAGTTATGATTTCGATGGTTGTGTTTGTTGTACACATTTTGCAGATGGGAGGCGCACTGAGATTGGCTATTCAATATTTATTATTATGTTCGTTTACCTCTCCCGAGTGGAGAGAGCCGACCGCTTCACTCTCCTACCATGCCATGCCGGTCTGTTTACACTGAGCAGCCGACAGTTTACAACCGCGAGCGTGTTAATGGGAGAATAGATGGGAATATAGAATCTCCGCGTCCTGGGGGTCCACCAGCTCACTGAACGAGCGGCACGTTATTTTAAATACGCAGCTAATAAGAACTTGTGTAAGGCCCATACTGACACATGGCATTTAGACCAGAGCTGATACCACAAGAACGAAGGTGGCAGATATGCGGACGCTGCGGATGATAGCAGGAAAGACTCGAAGATATCGTAAGATGGGACAGACAACGCAGAAGATACTGGAATGCGCACGTGCAGAGGATGGATCCCACCAGAATCCCACACGCTGTGGCGCATCAGATTCCTGTTGGCTACCGTCCCCCCGGAAGATCGCCAAAGAGATGGAGATTTCTGCACTTTCTTTACCTCAGGTAGCGCGGTTATTAGAGTCCGTTCACGACAGGGAGATCGTTTGCAATAGTATGAATGACAGTGCGTTTACAAAAAATCAAGGCGCTTTTTATTATATTTTTTATAATTGGAAAACAAAGACATCAAAAAAAATGTTTTTTTGCAATTTCTGTATCAGACTTGTAAATTCTACGTCAGAAAATAATCACCAAGTTTTTTTTAATAAGGAATAACTGTTATTCTTGTAACACTTGGTGATTATTTTCTGACGTAGAATTCACAAGTCTGATACAGATATTGCAAAAAAAAAAATATTTAAATGTCACTTAATGAGTTTTACCTTTGAGCCGACGATATATATATATTTTTCCTTATGTATACAACAAGTCGTTTGAACCCAATTACTGTATACAATTTATTTTAGCTATTATATTGATTCTTATGACATGTGATAGGTAGCCAATCTATCGCCATTTTATTGTCACGAGAATTCTACACCAGACCAAAGACAGTGTGACAATCACACCGCCATCGCCGGGAATCGAATGCGGGACCTCCGGTATGGAAGTCAGAGCTCTTACCACTCTGCCACGAAGGTCGAAATTGATATTCAAACATTGAAATTAATAAACATGTTATTTTCATTATTTTTTTATTACCAATAATGCCATCGGCTTAATTGTAACAATTATCAAAATTAAGTTCATTAAAATTACGCTTATTATTTTTTTTCTTGGAAAAGCGACTAAGGCTTAGACTAATAATAAAAATGATTTTTTTTTCCTTTATTGGTTTTTATTATAAGTAAGGTCACAGGTGGATAGGGCTGCAGCAGTTGCAGGCTGCCTGAAAGATGTCATATGGAGAAACAGGGACATGAGGACTGACAGCAAGGTACGCATCTACAAGACCTGTGTGCGACCAATCCTCACATATGGCATTGAATCGAGGGCAGATACTGTCAAGACAAAGAGCATGCTCAGGACAACCGAGATGAAAACGCTCCGCGCTATAGCTGGCAAGACCCTACGTGATCGAGTTAGGAATACAGCAATCCGAGAAATCTGCGAGGTCGAAGATGTGGTCAGATGGGGACGTCAAAGACGGCGATACTGGCATGAACACGTAGAAAGGATGAGCTCAAATAGAATACCACACATAGCTCTCCATGGAACGCCAAGCGGACAACGCCGACCAGGAAGACCCCCGAAACGGTGGAGAGAAAGCTGGAGTTCAGCATCTCAAGAGGACCCGCCTGAAATAACAGACTCCTGAGTCTACAAAAAGGGAAGAAGAAGAAGGTTTTTATTATTACAAAACTTGCAGGTGTTTATCTCTAGTATATTATAACATTTCTTTCTGGATTTTGTATTTAAACTGTACAGAGCTGACTCAGTCAATATGGGATTAATCAATAATAAAAATAATATTTCAAAAATACTCCTGCAAAACGAGTATTTTTCGAATCACCGAGTATACGAGATGCCAAAGAATGCCAAATACGTGCGGTTCCCTCCATGTCTCGGAACGTACTGACGTGGCGCGGCGTATTTGACTCGGCAACCAATCAAATTGCACAAATTATCACCGCACTCATACATCGATACGAGATCTTCAATTTGTGAATGAACTCTACCCGTGGCTCTTTCCCACTGAATTCTTGCTAGGTATGCTAAGCTACCAATCATTGGAGAGAAGGAGGAATATCCACTTCTCTCAGGGAGTTCACTTCTTTCAGCTGATTGGCGGCCGTATACAGAACTCGGATGTTCTGAGTGAAATAGATGTATTTGTCCCTGATAATTACCTTCGTCAAAGACAGCACAGCTTGTTTTATTTGCCGCACTGCCGAACCAACCGGTTGTGCCTGTGGGTAGAGCAATCTTATTGCTTAATCGGGTCGCCTCGGAGTTCGATATATTTCGTGATAGTGTGAGTTGCCTCAGGGATGCAATATCAATGTTATGATTCTATCTAATTCTTAAGCTTATTTTTATTTTTATGCTTCTCTTTTAAATTCTTATAATGTAATTGCAAACGATCTGGAACTATATGTCTGTAATGTTTGTGATTTTTATTAAAATAAATGAAAAAAAAAATTAAAAATGAAGGGATAGGTGAGAGCCAACTTCCCAAGAGAGACCAGCCTGACTTCATTAATATATCAAAGGCCTAAATGATGAAGAAGAAGAAGCTAATAGAAAAGGTTATTTTTTTATTATTATTCTGTCTACTTCTTCTTACGTCCAATTTCTGTCAACTCCTGAACAAAGTTCTCCTCCATTCGCTTCCACGCCTCTCTGTCATGTGCAGAGGTTATGCCGATGTGCCATCCTTCCACGGTAGTTTTCTTGATGGAAGTCAGTTTTAAATAAAAACAGACCAGTCTGTCGATGCCACCCAGCCTGGCGAAATCGGTCGTTGTCGAAATGAAGACACAAGTCGAACATGTTATTAAAAACTTTGTTTAATTTAAAACAAGTAAAAGATATCGAAAGAAGGGTAGGTGCTGTGAAAAAATAAATGGCGCTCTCAAAGACATCACTGTAAATAAAATTATATCCACTAAAGCAAAGATGGCAGGACATATCGGGGTACTAGTGCCAACCCTTATGTATGGATGTGAAGCTTGGAGCTGGCAAAAGGAGAATGAAAGTAGGATAAATGCCGTAGAAATTAGATAACTGAGAAGAATGATAGAATACGGAACGACAAAATAATAAGACACAATTGTAAGGCAGAGGATTGCATCATAAGTAAATTTAAAAAGGATCCCTTAGATGGTTTGGACACGTGGAACGAATGTATGATAGATGAAGCAAGCATTTCTAGCGGAAAGAGACGAAAAGATCAAGGAAAAGCATCATATGACCAAATTAATCAAATATAGTGTTTTTTACAGGTATACGTACAATACATATTCAAAATGAAAAAAAAACATATTAAAATAATGTTAATTGTCTATGATATTGGCTTTATTTAATAGATAATTTATATTATTGTTTAAATATGATTTCGGACATATGAGCGCCACGGCTAGCTCGAATGAAGCGCAATCGTGAAGTCCAATTTTCGACAATTGTCGTCTTTGTGGATGCGTATTATCCACTAGAGTGTACGTGGTGCGAAAACGATCCATGATCTTTCGAATAACTTGCTCGGATGGACGATTGTGTCGACCGTAAAATGGACGTAGTGCACGATAAGTTTGGCAAACCGAACCATGATTTTCAAAATAAATTTACACAATTTTCAAGCGCTGTTCTGACGTCAGTCTATTCTATTCATGGTAAAATGGCAAAACGTACTGATTACAAATCAACTCTTAACTGTCAAATTGACAGTCTGTAAAAATAATGTTGCCAGTTTAAAAACCAAACCTCTAAAAAACAGTCTATACTATAAGGCGGCCACATTCGAAGTCGGAGAAATCGACGAACGTGCATTTTACGACGTATGAATGAAGAGGAAGCTAGAGAGATATGTCAGGCCAAAGCAGTACTCGGGAAAGACGGCGTGATGGTCTCCAAAGATTCACAAACAGCTGTTGTTCATGTTTTCAAGTTTTCGATTGAACGTTTACTTTGTTTATATGAAATCTGATTTGTGAGTATGTGGTTGCCGTAGTGGTGGCAACACTTGGTTTTGGCAGAAGAAGCCAGACTCAAATGTCAACAGGTCACAAGGCCACGCCGGTCCGTGCAGTGCATGTCCTGGTGATGGAGATATGATAGTCCCACTCATCAGATCCAACTGTACAGTTACAATGTAGGTAATCAAATATGTTAAGCTGTCTGCAAACGACGCTGTGCTTGGGAGAGTCTTTGTGTCTACTATGTATAAAGTACAAACAAACCAACCGTAACGCCGTTTCGACGGAAGGGTAGGCAGATAGGCAGACATTTTCTAAGGATGGGCGAGTGGAGAGGAATATTGAAAGAAGCGTTGGGGGAGACAGCAAAGCGATCACAAACAAAAGTTAAGACGAGAAAATATGCGAATTCTTAGATGAATGTGTATTAAACATTTTTCTGATGACAAATGTAGACGTAATAAAAGATTACCTGTTAAAACATTATGAAATACTTGCATCAAACAAAATTAGTTAAATAGTCCATTGTAGACCGAGCCTTATTTATGGAAGCGAAGCATGGAACTGGCAAAAGAAGGATGAAAGTAGAATAAAGGCAGTAGAAATGAGATCTCTAAGACGGATGTGTGGATACTCTGTGTATGATAGAGTGTCGAATGAAAATATAAGAAGTGAATGCGGTGCGAATGAAGGTGTCATGAACAAAATAATGAAAGGATCATTAAGATGGTTTAGACATACGGAAAGAATGAATGAAGAAAGAATGGTAAAAAAATTATATGTTAATGATGTAAATGGAACCAGAAATAGAGGAAGACCGAGGAAAACGTGGCACGATAAAATAAATCAAATATTGAATGTCGGCCATGTGAGACGGCGTGATGGTTAGTTAGTTAGTTAGTTAGTCTATTGTTTTGGCCGAAACACTATGATACCTTAACATTTTAAACTGTTAATGAATAAACTTTGTTTTTTGTATCACAATTGTATTTTACTTTACGCATAAAGATTCGAATAATCACGAAAATTTGACATTTGATATATTATTGTAACACCTGATGATGTCGACATAAGTTGATGAAACAGCTGTCGCGTAAAATAAAATACAATTGCAATACAAAAAACAAAATTTATTCATTAACAGTTAAGAAAGAGTTTTTGTTAGTGAATTTACTGACTAAATTGAACGCTAAGGCATTGACACTGTGGAATTCCATAGTATTATACTAAGGAAATTGAAAAACTTTGTTTAATCCACTATTTAATTTAATATTTCTTTGTTTAGTTTTTATTATATTTTTACACCTGAAGATGGAGGTATCCTCCGAAACATGTCGTGTTTTTTTAATATTTTTTATTAAACAACAACAACAACAACAACAAACCATCACGCCATTTCTCCGCAGGGGTAGGCAGAGAGAATGGACCGCCACACTACTCTATCCTGGCACACCTCTCTAGCTTCCTCCACATTCATACATCGAGTCATACACGCACGTCGATTCTTCCGGCTTCTGACATGACCAACCTTTAATATTTGATTAATTTGGTCATGCCATGTTTTCTTCGGTCTACCTCGACTCCTTACTCCATTTACATCGTTAATTCTTTCTTCACCCATGCGCTCCACATGTCCGAACCAACGCAGCGAACCATTCATAATTTTGTTCATAATACCTTCTTTCGCTCTACATTCCTTCCTAATATCAGCATTTGAGATTCTGTCGTACATCGTTCTACCACACATACGTCTTAGGGACCTCATCTCTACAAACAAAGTTTTTAAATTTCCTAAGTATAATTTACTGATTAGTATAATATTATATAGTGAAATGACAGAATTGATTGAGAGATTTGTGCGCCTTTAAGGAATTGAGTATTATTGTGGTATCGCTGTATGTCAGAGATTAGAGTTAGTTTGTATCTATGGACAGAGTCCTTCCAGAGTTCATTCACTGACTAGTATAATATTATATTTGCTCGACGTTGAATCAATCAAAGATTTAATATCGGCCACGTGACTTGATTGAATGTTGAGAACCAGACAGAGAACAACAGAAATCATAAGCCCTGCCACAATATGCATACTCAACCTCCGAGATTGGTTCTGCAGCGTGATATATAAAACAATCTATGTTGTAATATGACATGTTTCGCCCTTCTAAGGCATTATCAAATGTGCCATGTGTCATTGTCATCAAATGTGCCATATCAATGCCTTAGAAGGGCGAAACATGTCATAATATAATAAAACTTCTAGAATAACATGAGTTTTTTCATTCGTATTAATTATTTAATATGGAGTTTTACATCATTGTTCAAAAAACAATAAATCTATGTTGTGTTTGACTACGATAATTACCACAGATAATTAGACTTACATCACTCAGGACATCGAGTTATGTATAAACCTCTGTGTGAATAATATATAAATGGAATTAAATAAACTAAAAGTTACACATTTTGCAATTAACCCGTTGGAAAAAATAGTACATGCCTTTAAATGGCGAAGTCATGATAGCAAAATCGTAAATGTTATGTCAAAAGTCTGTTAAAACCCTTTATGGTGTGTCATTAACAAGCTCAATAATAAGTTAAACTGGTAAATTAAATAACTTTGTTTTATGTATCACAATTGTATTTTATTTTACGAGACAGCTGTTTCGTCAATCTATGTTGACATCATCATTACAATAATATATTATATGTCAAATTTTCATGATTTTTCGAACCTTTATATGTAATAAAGGTTCGAAAAATCACGAAAAATTTAAATTTGATAATTATTGTAACACCCGATGATGTCAACATAGGTTGACGAAACAGCTGTCGCGTAAAATAAAATATAATTGTGATACATAAAAACAAAGTTGTTTAATTTAACAGTTTAAAATGTTAAGGTATCAAAGTGTTTCGGCCAAAACAATGGACTATTCAAAAATTAGTTGTTGAAATTATTATTATGATTATATTAATAATAATATGTTAAAATATAAAAAGATTTTTAATAAGCTTAACACGATTATTATAATATTATTCATAATGATTTATATTTTAAGCGCTCCGTTTTGTAAAATCAATTACTTCAAGGGCGCACTAGGAAAAGACTGACCCAACTATCCTTCTACTTAATACTAACATGGAGACTATTCCGTGCCAATGGACCAACAACGCTAAAAGCAGCCAGAAACTTGCTCTGTTGGCTCTGACTGGAATCGTGATGTTGTTCTCATTTGTTTCTGCTGATCGGAGAGAACGTTGCCTTTCCGTTGGCATGGGTGTCACGCAGAAGTCCGAGCTAAACACTACCCTGTTTCATTCTTTTTATTTTATATCATTGTATTTATTTTTGATACTGAGTGTGCGCGAGACAAATCTATTGGTGGCGATATGGTTCGCAACCCATCACAGCGCGTCTCCCGCGGGGGCGAAAAGAGTTAAAATGTGGCAGTCCATTATTTCTGCCTACCCTTTCAAGGAGACGGCGTGATGGTTACTTAGTTCGTTAGTTTTTGTTTCATTCATACACGGATTTGTGGAACTTCTTTAATCATTAAAAATACTCTGTAAAATGGGTTAGATTAGGTTAGGTGAGGTTAGGTCAGTTTAGATTAGGTTAGGATCCAATTCTTCTTTTTGGAACCTAGAATGAAGAATTGGACTAAGCTGGGCAGCTTTTAGAAACATGAGTTACATCCTTAAAAACCGCAAAATACCAATCAACCTGAAACGAAAAGTCTATGAAGCCTGCGTTCTGCCAGTTGGTACTTATGGTCTTGAAACTGTTACACTGTCCAAACAAAGTGCCGAGAAACTACGAGTGACCCAAAGAGCCATGGAAAGAGCCATGTTAGGAATAAGCCTAAGAGACAGAGTCAGAAACGATACGGTGAGAGAAAAAACAAAGGTCACTGACATCATCCACCGGGTGGCGACTCTAAAATGGCAATGGGCAGGTCACGTAGCCAGAAGCTCAGATGAAAAATGGACAAGAAGACTGCTGACTTGGAGACCGTGGACGGCGAAGAGAAGTGCAGGGCGACCGCAACTACGGTGGAAGGATGATCTGAACAGACACGTCGGAATAACCTGGATGCAGTCTGCACAGGACAGAGTGACATGGAAGTGAATGGAGGAGGCCTTTGTCTAGAAGTGGACGGGAATAGGCTGAGGAAGAAGAAGAAGAAAAAGGTTAGGTTAGGTTAGGGTTAGGATAGGTAAGATAAGGTTAGATAGAGAATACAAATCATACATTATATCCGTCAGTTGTGAGTTACGTTACAGGCTATTATATTTTTGAAGGATTGAAACTAACTAACTAACCATCACGCCGTCTCCCCGAAGGGGTAGACAGAAATAATGGACTGCCACACTTTTCTTTCCTGACATATTTCTCTCGATTCCTCAACATTCATACATCGTGTCATGCACGCGCGTCGATTTCTCTGACTCCTCACATGGCCGACATTCAATATTTGATTTATTTGATCGTGCCACGTTTCCTCGGTCTGCTTCCATTTCTGGTTCCATTTATATCATTAACAAATAATTTTTTTACCATTCTTTCTTCATTCATTCTTTCCATATGTCCAAACCATCTTAATGATCCTTTTATAATTTTGTTCATGACACCATCATTCGCACCGCATTCACTTCTTATATTTTCATTCGACACACTATCATACCCAGAGTATCCACACATTCGTCTTAGAGATCTCATTTCTACTGCATTTATTCTACTTTCATCCTTCTTTTGCCAGTTCCATGCTTCGCTTCCGTACATAAGGATCGGTAGAAGAACACCACTGTGCACTGAAATTGTGCATTGAAGGATTGTAAAGTAGAAATAGCGACGAATGCATTTTTTCTGAATCTGTTGAATTTGAGAACACTTCATTGGTGCCGTCCAGAGATGCTATTAATAGAGGAGTCAGCGTGGGCGGCAAGCGCGCTCTGTCTCCCTATAGCCGGGCACACGACTCGTTCACTGCGCTAGCTGCTCTGCGCTCTTCGACTGTACATCCCTCCCACCTGGAACCTGCTCCTGGCCCTTCCACTCCTCTATCTTGGTCTCACAGAATCTCAGCAATACCGTTGTGTTTCGTTTATATTGTTCCTTAAAGTTGTCATCGCAAACAAAAGCTATAATGGAAGTGCACAATGGTATTCTTTTACCGATCCTTAAGTATGGAAGCGAAGCATGGCAAAAGAAGAATCTTCTTCTTCTTCTACCTTACTTTAGAGACCTATGTGGTCTGTTCTCCAGAGTGTTGCTCCTCCTGTGAGGTAGACTCCCAGCTGTCCTTCTATCTCTTAGGAGGTCTTCCACGAGGACGAGTCCCATGAGGCTGATTATGCAATGCAATATAGGGGAGTCTGGTGGTGTCCATTCTTTGAACATGACCGTACCAGTCCCTTTTTCGCTGTCTGCTCCATCTTATAATATCCTCAACCTCACATATCTCTCTTATTCTGGTGTTCCTCACGTGTCTTGCCTGCTATCGTCCAAAAAAGAAGAATGAAAGTAGAATAAATGCAGGAGAAATGAGATTTCTTAGACGAATGTGTAATAAAATCTATGTTAGATTGAGTGTCGAATGAACAAAATAATGAAAGGACCATTAAGTTGGTTTAGACACATGGGAAAGAATGGTTAAAAAGTATATGTTAACAACAGAGGACAGAACAATAGAAACAGAGGAAGACTGAAGAAACCGTTTTTTATAACGTTTTATATTCAATATACGTATACTTTTTTATCATTCTTTCTTTATTCATTCTTTCCATGTGTCTAAACCATCTAAATGATCATTTCATTACACTTTCAATCGCACCGCATTCACTCCTTATATTTTCATTCGACACTCTATCATTCAGAGATTTTTTAACTCATTCGTCTAAGAGATCTCATTTCTACTGAATTTATTTAAGTTAATAAAAAATAAATACCAATTGCGTTTAAACATTTTATTAATATTCTGCGTCTGAAAATTATTTGATTTAATATATAAAAATGGGGGAGTACCTACTCGTACCTACCTACGCAGGGGCACGTGACGTTGGGGAAAATTTGTAATGTGCACGTCAGTCGGTTGTTGTTGTTCTTCCTCGCTGAAACCAAAGAGAATGTGTTTGTTTTGATTATGCTCATATCGTGGGTATTCTGCGAAAAAGCACTAAGTCAAAATTACTACTTCCCAGATAATTAAAGTTCAAAGTTTGTAAGGATATAATTATTTTTTTTATACTAAACATTACTAAGCCAATTTGAAAAATGGTGTATTGATCTATTAACTACATTTTATTTAATGGTTTAATAAATAATAACTGAACTATCAGCACATTCTTTTCAAAATAATAGTGGACATGGACTTGGATCTTCTGGCTTACAGAGGTTCAGCTCTAATGGCTATTCCCCTTACGTCTGTAGGAAACATTGTTGGAGTGTGATTTGGTAGTTGTTTTATGATGGGGCTAAATGTATGGCCCGGAGTGTCCCTCCGAAAGAGGGCGAGGGGGGATTTATGGTTTATGATAAAGTTTTACATTATTGTCAAGGAATGGAAGACCAGTTAGGGTTGGGATTGTATTTATAAAAAAAGTCTGTTCCCGAGGGGAAGATAAGAGGAGCAGTGCCTGGATGGAGTTGTGGTAGGAGGTGGCATCCTGCGTGAGACCATTTTGTTTGGCGGAGTACGTAGTGGGCTATCGGGGAGGATTGCGGGAGGGGCAAAGGACTGAATGATAGTGGATAACTGGGTGGTAATTGTTATTGATAATTTATCATCAAAAATGTATCCAGGGAATTTGCATTAGGTCCCTTGGTGCTTTTTCCCTGAAGGGATTAATGTTATATTGACTTATTACAGAAAATATTCGACTTGTAGTGTAGATAGGACATAGTTAGTTTTTGCAGATTGTAGAGTATTTTTTCAACAGTATAACCTCATCATTAAGTCAAAACAGCAAAATTTTGACTGAGTGTTTTTTCGCAGAATACTAACTAACTAACTAACTAACCATCACGCCGTCTCCCGAAAGGGTAGGCAGAAAGAATGGACTGTCACACTTTATCCGATGCGCCACTCCATCCTTCTCTTTTCGCCCCGCGGGAGACGCGGTGTGATGGGTTGCGAACCTCATCGCCACCAATAGGCATCTCCCGCGCACACTTCGATCTTCCAACATCCACAAAATAAATCTTAAACAAATAATATAAAATGAAATAACAAAATAAAATTAATTTAACACAAAATGTTATTTTTAGATGGTGCACATATTGTTTATTATATGATTTAATTAATGTTCCACGTATCCACTTTTTTTTAAATTAGCAGTAATTAAGCACTTAAAACCAACCAACACCAGCAAGAACTTGAAAAGAATATTGAAGAAATTATTCAAATTGTCATTGGAACAAATGAAAAATTTATTTTTGCACCTGTCAAAATTCTTTATATAAACGAAAAAACTTGTATAATTTTGACATTAAAACAGTACAAAATTATTACGTGTCACAATTATTAACTATTATAAAGTGCGCCAACAATCAAATTGACCAAAACAATTCACTCATACACGAAATTTCTCCAAATTTACGGGAGCACCGCACCACATGAACCAAACCAAATTTTCAAAATCGAACGAAAAAAAAAATCCCTACCCACGAAATATTGTAGCAGATGTATGTATAACAGCAAATTGGACTTGGATCTCTGATTTTTGGAGTGAGACTCGGAAGTCTGTTACTCCTTCCCATTGACGAGTAACAACAAATTACTGGTAGCTCAGGGTATAAATACCATACGGCAAAACATATTTGAAATATGGAATATTTTTTGACAGAACACTAAGCGGCCGATCAGGCAACCAACTGTTTTCAAATAAATAAATATGCATTTGTATGTACCGAAGTACCTACATGTGATTAATTAGGTACTTCAATTGTAAATTTACGTTAAAATATAAAATAATTCGTTAATTCACTAAAATGACAGAAAGTTAAATTCTAACAATAACATTTATTTTTTATTAATTGTCTACAACAATATCAACACACCATCACGCCGTTTATTCCCAAGGGTAGGCAGAAAGAATGGACCGCCATACCACTCTATCCTGACACACCTCCCTAGCTTCCATTACATTCATACAGAGAGGCATATGATTGTTCCGACTGCTAACAAGGCTGATCATTAAAATTTGATTCATTTGGTCATGCAATGTTTTCCTCGACCTTCCTCGAGCCCGTATTTCATTCACATCGTCATCATAACTATATAAAAAAAACAAATTGATGCAATTGGGACAGGCAACAAAGTGAATGGTGGACTTAAAGTTGTCATCGCAAACAAAAACCTATCCAAAAAAGCAAAATTTACAGTGCACAATGGTGTTCTTCTACCGACCCTTATGGGACTGGCATTTGAAGCATGGAACTGGCAAAAGACGGATGAAAGTAGAATAAATGCAGTAGAAATGAGATCTCTTAGACGAATGTGTGGATACTCTGTGTATGATAGAGTGTCAGATGAAAATATAAGAAGTGAATGAGGTGCGAATGATGGTGTTATGAACAAAATAATGAAAGGATCATTAAGGTGGTTTGGACATATGCAAAGAATGACAGAAGAAAGAATGGTAAAAAAAGTATATGTTGACGCGATGTAAATGGAACTAGAAACGTGGCACGATCAAATAAATCAAATATTGAATGTTGGCCACGTGAGGAGTCAGAGAAATCGACGCGCGTGCATGTCACGATGTATGAATGTTGAGGGAGCGAGAGAAATATGTCAGGAACGAAAAGTGTGGCAGTCCATTCTTTCTGCCTACCCCTTCGGGGAGACGGCGTAATGGTTAGTTAGTTTGTTAGTTACTAAACTAACGTTTTCCTCTATTTCTGGTTCCATTTACATCATTAACATATAATTTTTTTACCATTCTTTCTTCATTCATTCTTTCCATATGTCCAAACCATCTTAATGATCCTTTCATTATTTTGTTCATGACACCATCATTCGCACCGCATTCACTTATTATATTTTCATTTGACAATCTATCAAACATAGATTTTATAACACATTCGTCTGAGAGATATCATTTCTCCTGCATTTATTCTACTTTCATTCTTCCTTTGCCAGTTCCATGCTTCGCTTCCATACATAAGGGTCGGTAGAAGAACACCGTTGTGCACTGCCATTCTAGCTTTTTTGGATAGGTTTTTGTTTGCGATGACAACTTTAAGTGCACCATTCACTTTGTTGCCTGCCCCAACCCTTCTTTCAATATCCCTCTCCACTCTCCCATCTCTTGTAAACATACTACCTAAATACACGAACCTAACTACTTGCTCCAAATTTTCACCATTCACGCTAATGTTGCAGACTGTCATGATTTCTTCCTTTTCAAAAATCATTATCTTGGACTTATTAACATTCATCATCAGATCATTTCGCATGCATACCTCATACATACAATTCACCAGGACTTGTAGTTCATGTTCTTTGTCTTCAAGTAGGACAGCGTCATCTGCATACAAGAGACAGCTTACTGACACTCCGCTCATTTTGGCACCTACATCCAACCCTTTCAGCTCGTTACTAAAAGTTACTAAAAAAACCCTTTCAGCTCGTTTCAGTTAGTTACTAAAAATTAATATGTATTAATTCAGAATGTATGTCAGGAAAGAACAGTGTGGCGGTCCATTCTTTCTGCCTACCCCTTCGGAGAGTTAATTAGTTAGTTAGTTAGTGTTGTATTTCGGCATAGACTACAGTTTTAATCTCCGTAAACAAAACATGGAAAATAATAAATTTTGCTGGAGTTTACGGCACACAAAGCAGTTTAGTTTTTACGCGTTTATAAATAAATATGATATCGTGTGATGTCATAAAAGTTGTATAGAATAATAATGGCGGTTCATCTGATCAGCTTTTTAAAAGATTAATCCAAATGGATTCTCGGAAGACTCTCGCCGGAACATCTGTTTACAAAATACGACAACACTTTTCCACGAAAATGTTTGCGAACTGGCACACGCTTCCAGATTTTTATTAACACGCCATGTTTTCTTATGATTTTAATTCAGCATTGTTTAGTAAAGTTTTATTTTCTTTTAAATAATGCGTGCGATATACCATCGCATGGAAGAAATTATAATGTGCCAGTATACATTCAGATATTTCAGTCAGAGAACATTTAAATGGTAAAAAAACTAGAGGGGTACAACTAGTGAAGGTGCCCGGCAAACGTCCAAAACATGTTGATAATGTTTAGTAAATGTCAGAGGAGTTATTTACGCGCGTATTGTGGGATTAATTATGATTAAGAGCGCCATTTTCGCTTCGGGACACTCAAACACGACAGCCAGACTGAGACAACTTAAAATCATTCAAATTTTCTGCTGCGATATTTATACACGTCATTATAAAAACCGGGAAATTATTTTTCCGGTTAACAAAAATAACACAAAGAAAGCGCGATTTATTAAAGCGGTATAGTAAATCTATCTAAAGTTGATTGATCTTGTATTCCAAATAAAGTCAAACGTAAGCCGCTCGAAAGTATCATGGTGCATTTTGGACAAGCGTATTCTACCGCTACGGTGAACCGTTCGGTTTTTTAGTATGTAGCTATCTTCGTTTATATCCGCACAGCTGATCTGGCATTTCAGCCGCGCGCGTTGTGTAGTATATTATTCCGTCTCTTTCACAAACGGCAGCAAATGACATGCGCAGACGTCTTTGCGCACTGGAAAATGAATCTAATATGGCTGTCGTATCGATCCTGGAGCGGATTGGCAGAGAGAAAAGTTTTATTATTTCGATACTTTTACAGTGATTAACATGTTGGATGTGAAATCAGACGAGGTTTAGAGACTCCTCAGCGGTATTGTTACTCGGGTGCCTTATAACAGTAGTGTGCGGCGCGTGTTTCTCAGTTTTTTCGGTGGTTTTTCTAAAAATGGAATACTGCTGTCATGCAGATTGTTCAAGTTGGAATTGCGGCGTTTTCCTGAATCGTCGGCGGTTTTAAAATGTTCCTACAGTTCGTGGATCTACCAGTTCTCCATCGCAAGGTCAGATTCGGGCTCAAACCGCAATTGTCATTTAAAAAATTATACCCAGCCTTAGTTCAAAATCGATCATATGTGGGCGTGTCTGAAGCTATCTCAGACATACGTCCGCCGGTTTTCGCACGTCCCGAGGATGCGGCGCTATAATATATTTTAAGGACTTACGTCGCAGATGGTTACCGGCACTTATTTTTTGTCATCGGTCATTTCGTTATATTTTTTTTGTCGCGGTTTCGTCCTCAAAGTTATTATTCAAATTATTTTGATTCGCGGTAATTTAGCAACATCCCGTTTGTCCGCGGATATTTTAATTCATGTCCCCGTTATACGGCCAGCGCGACGGCTCCAATACGGCAAAAAATACTGCCGCCTTTTCGAAACATATTCGCCTGAAACTGGTTTTTATTGAGCTGAATTTAATTAGTGAAACAATTATAATTGCTAATTCATCGATCTGTTATCATGCGCCTCCCAGCTACCCGCCGCTGTTTGTTGATCAATTCACTTATTATGACATCTCTAAAATCAATATTATTATTCATACAGTTTGCTATATCTTTTTACATTTCCTGAAGCTAGCTTCGGGTTTATCCTCACGCCACCCGTTAGTGAATTTAACACACCCTGAAATATAGCATTATAAATTAAAATAATACCACTTTTCATTCAATTACTAATCATTATTATTATTTTCCTAACCTATATCTAACACATGCATTTTCCTTCTGCGACAAATGTAACATTCGATCGCCATTTAATTATTTATAATGGTATTTAAACACGAAATTGATTTAGCAATTAATATATGACGGAAATTTAAAAAAATGTTTTTAAATTTTCGAATTTTGTTGAATACGAGTTGTTATTCTACCCAGCCAGAAACATATTCAGTGATGCCAATTGTTTTCATTATTAAATTAAAAGTACCTACTCAGGTTACACATGGATGTAAAAAAAAAAGATAATTTCTTTGATTGAAAACATGATCACTTAATCTTAACCAAACCCAACCTTATTAATTTAACATAGTTATGTATGAAAGCTGAAAGGGTTGGATGCAGGTGCCAAAATGAGCGAAGTGTCAGTAAGCTGTCTCTTGTATGTGGATGACGCTGTCCAACTTTCATACAACGAGCATGAACTACAAGTCCTGGTGAATAGTATGTATGAGGTATGCATGCGAAATGATCTGATGATGAATGTGAATAAGTCCAAGGTAATGATTTTTGAAAAATAAGAAATTATGACAGTCTGCAACATTAGCGTGAATGGTGAAAATTTGGAGCAAGTTGACGAGTTGTGTATTTGGGCAGTATGTTTACAAAAGATGGGCGAGTGGAGAGGGATATTGAAAGAAGGGTTGGGGCAGGCAACAAAGTGAACAGCAACAACAACAAACCATCACGCCGTTTCACCGCAGGGGTAGGCAGAGAGAATGGATCTCCACACTACTCTGTCCTGATATACTTTTCTAGCTTCCTCCACATTCATACATCGAGTCATACACAGGTTTACAAAGTGAATGGTGCACTTAAAGTTGTCATCGCAAACAAAAACCTATCCAAAAAAGCTAAAATGGCAGTGCACAATGGTGTATTTGTACCGACCCTTATGTATGGAAGTGAAGCATGGAACTGGCAAAAGAAGGATGAAAGTAGAATAAATGCAGTAGAAATGAGATGTCTCAGACGAATGTGTGATACTCTGTGTATGATAGTGTCAAATGAAAATATAATAAGTGAAAGCGGTGCGAATGATGGTGTCATGAACAAAATAATGAAAGGATCATTAAGGTTTGGACATATGGAAAGAATGAATGATGAAAAAATTGTGAAAATGGTAAATGTTAACGATGTAAATGGAACTGGAAATAGAGGAATACTAAAGAAAATGCGGCACGATCAAATAAGTCAAATATTGATGTCAGCCACGTGAGGAGTCAGAGAAATATATCAGGAAAGAAAAGTTTGTCAGTCCATTTTTTCTGCCTACCCCTTCGGAGAGACGGCGTGATGGTTAGTTAGTTTAAGATATGTAAAAAAAACTGAGAATTTAAAGAGATTGTAATACACAATACAATATTTAGTAATATTTTCAGAATCGGAAGCTTAAATGTGATTGATAAATGAATTAATTGCAGTAACTTTTGTTGTGATGGCATGTTATTGTGACCAACTAACCTCCACGTGCGTGCATATCCATTGCTCTGACTCCTCATCGATTATTTGACTGTGCCACGTTTTCCTCGGTCTTATATATACGCCATACTTTGTGTCGTTATGATGGTTTATTTCTGTTTTTCTCTTTTGTGATTATGTGATACATTGTTTAATTTTGTGTACATCAATAAATGATCTCCGAGCATGGGCTTGTCCGATTGTCAGGGTGGTACGCACGGAGAGGTCAACATATACTTTCATCATTCATTATTTCCATGTGTCCAAATCATCATAATGACACTCTCATTATTTTGTTCATAACATAAGGATTAATTGTATCTCAATAGAGACGAAGGTGCTAATTGGAAACAGAATATAAATTACAATTAATCCTTATAAATAGATAAGTTAATTAATCCTTATAAATAAATGCTTTATACATAAGAGAATTCTGAAATTTGTTATTTTTTTCTGAATGGGAGCCTTAGTTTATTTTTCTTTCTTGTTTTAACAATTAATCCTTATAAAAATGATTAACCCGCAATGGGTAAAATCCAGTATTTGTATACATTCAAAATGTTGTTCATAACACTTTCATTTGCACTACATTCATTTCTTGCACTACATAACTTCTATCATATACAGATTTATCCCATTTTCTTCTACTTCCATCACCAGTGCGTATTGCCATCTAAGTCTTTTGTGATAGATTGTATCTTCTTCTTCTTCTTCTTCAGCCGTCTCTCCACTGCTGGATGTAGGCCTCTTCTAATTTCTTCCATTTTTCTCTTCTTTGGGCTTCTCTTATCCACCTGCTACCCGCGACAGGGACAATATCATCGGCCCAACGTTTCTGAGATTGTATCATAAAATATAATTATCTTACTTGAAGGGTGTGTCGGGAAGTATCGGACTTGAGAGCGGTGACCTTATCAGAGGCAAGCAGAAATAGCCTTCCCTCTGATAACCTCGGTGCGAAGTGCAATCAGATTATATTTTCACATTAAAAAGGCAATAATTAGTGGATAATTATTCCCTCCCAACTGGGAGAACAAGGGGAACAAAACATAAGTTAACGTGTTTTAATTTTAAATTAATTAATTGTTTTATGCAATATATTTACACTATTTTATTACTATTACATAAATATATACACACGGTCTATTTAGCAAGAGTTTTTATAATGTTTAAAGATGTTCCACAAATCCATGAATATGTTTTGTGTGATTTCTCCTTCTCGACCGACGTTTCGGAGATCGTTGCAGTCTCCATCTTCGGGGTAATGTGATGGTGGTAATGACCACCACCACCACATTGGCCTGAAGATGGAGTCTGTAACGATCTCTGAAACGTCGGTTGAGAAGGAGAAATCACACAAAACATATTATGTACTGCCAACCGTGAAAATCTACACAGTTATTAAATCCACTAATGAAAATATAATAAGAATATTGAACTTTTAATGGCATATAGGGTTTTTGGTAGACTTTTGACATGCCTTTCACTTTTTGTTGGAGTCTTTATTACTTTGTTTTATTTCTCATTTTATTAGAATAATAATTGAATAAAAATATATATGATTTTAACAGTACGGCTGTCATTTATACCATATTTTTTTTAAATGTAACTGGCAGAAGAGATGAGGATGCAGTAGAGATGAGGACAATCTCAAATGGTGATCTAAGAAAGGAATGTTGATCCAAGAGTGGTTGTGTTGCAGGAAGCAGAGTCAAGTATGCCGTAAGGAGAGCGGGAAGGACAAGCTCCCCGCGGAGAGGGCGCCCGCCGACGCCTCCGCGCACATCTCCTCGCGCTACATCCACCACTCTCGCCATTCATCTAAAGGTGCGTGCATTATCCACAATACAACAATACAATACAACAATCATTTACTAATGAAAACATCTCTTTTATCTTGTCACATGTTTGATAATGTCTTAGAAAGGGGAAACATGTTATTCGCATCTATCTAGCTATATTTAAATTAAGGGTCCTCCTCTTCTTCTATTCTTTGAACTCAATGGACTCGGCAACCAATTGACAGATCTTGGTGATATTTTCACTGTTCATTAATATTGCTTCGGTGAAGGTTTAAGAACTTGTGAATATTATATTTAAAATAAAATAACTTTGGTCCACTGAGGAAGAGATACTCGCAAGTATTGAGAAATTTAACATATTATAAATGTGTGCTCTTTTCATTCCTTTTTAGTTTAACTAGACCGAGCCATAGCAACGCGTGGCCGGGTACAGCCAGTAATAGATATAATAAATCTTCTAGAAATGAGCTAAAAAAGGTGTTTGCAGTAATTGGGTTCAAATAATCCGCTGTATACACATGTGGAAAGCAACGGGAAGCTACCACACTAAAGGCCCAAGTGGCATCCCAAGAACTAGAAAAAATGTTGAAACTAGCGAAGAGGAATACAAATGAGGAATCGGGTCATGTCCGATGTGCAAAAGACAATAATTAACAAAGCCATATAATGTCAATTAATTTGTTGGCGGCCACATTCACCTAGAGAGAGAAGCGGCGTAATGGTTAGTTAGTTAGTTAGTTAGTTAGTTAGTTAGTTAATGCAATAAAAGAGAAACAAAATTATGGTACGGATAGCAGCTCTCGTTGGCACAGTTTTGTCATCCTAAGGCTGGTGTAAGCTGTGTGCATGTGAGATGCCCTGTGATTATTGACCTAAATAATGTTTGATTAAATGGTGGTGTACAATGGTGTTCTTGTACCGACACTTGTGTACGGAAGTGAAGCATGGAACTGCCAAAAGATGGATAACTCGATATTAAATAATTAATACGAATGAAAACGTCAGTTTTCTATAAGTTTTATTATACTTTATGGGAATGACATGTTTCGCCTTTCTAAGGCATTATCAAATGTGACGAAATTTATATACACTAGTAAATGGAGCAATTATTTGGGTAAGTCCAGAAATATTGGAAAGTGTTTCTTGGAACTCGTTAAGAAATATTATGACAATGGTTACATAGTTAGGGGATACTAAATGATAATATATAAATAAGTTATTTGAGGTAGGACGAAATAAATAAGAGTTCCAAGAAACTCCTTCCAATATTTCTGGACCTACCCAAATAATTCCTTGTTAAAATGTGTAAGGTCACATAAATTTTCATTAATTACCATATTCTGCTCCATTTACTAGTGTATATAAACAGCAACGAGCTGAAATTTCGTCACATTTGATAATGCCTTAGAAGGGCGAAATGTGTTATTCCCATAAAATGTAATAAAACTTCTAGAAAACTGATGTTTTCGTTCGTATTAATTATGTAATGAAAGTGTTATGAACAAAATAATGAAAGGGTCATTTGGATGATTTTATGAAGAAAGTATGAAAAAGATTGTGATGCACGAGATTCCGGAGGGCTGTCGACCACCAAAGAGATGGAGAGAAGACTGATCGTCTTCATCACAAGAAAGTTGATATCCTGCATAAACAGATCGCAAGATCTACAATATGAAAACATGGCACAATCAAATATTAAATGTCAGCCACGTGAGGAGTCGGAGAAATCAACGTGTGTACACGACACCATGAATGTTGCGGAAGCGGGAGAAGTATGTCAGGAAAAAACGGTGTGGTGGTCTATTATTTCTGCCTATCCTTTTGGAGAATGATTATTTATTTGGAAGACATATCTATTAATTATTCAAAAGTGGTATTCTCAGAAAGCCGAGGCATTCTGTGTCAAAAGTAATATTGTCTGGCGTGGTATATTAGCGTATGTCCGTCTGTCAGCACTCGCGCCAAATATACGGGGGTCAACACGTACAGTGAGGAACACTTTGCCTCCTTTTTACGTTTCGGTTAATAAAGGTGAACCGTATGCAACGTGAATATGGATGGGAACACACTGAAATAGACAGTTTTATAATTTTCAGTAGTCAATTCTTATAAAGAATATCTTTATAAACATATCTTCTTTATAAAGAAGAATTATTCTTTATAACCATTTGGCTAACTAACTAACCATCACGCCGTCTTCCCAGAGTAGTAGGCAGGAATAATGGTCCGCCACACTGTTCATTCCTGAAATTTCTCTCACTTCCTCAACATTCATACATCGTGTCATGCACGCACGTTGTCCTCACGTTGCCAACATTCAATATTAGATTAATTTGATTGTAATAATTCATTCTTATGTGACCAGACTTGATAGAACGCCCTACCTTGATGGAATTGGTCACATCAAACTCTCCGTACATGTTGTATGGTCTCTCGCAGGGCTCTCCTTTAGCCTATTCCCGTCCACTTTTGGATAAAGGCTTCCTCCATTTGCTTCCACGCCACTCTGTTCAGGTCATCCTTGTACCGTAGTTGCCAACATTGTGACCTGCCCATTGCCACTCTAGAGTCCTTAGCTGGTGGATGATGTCAGTGAGGCCACAAGTAGCAATGCATTGCAATAGAATGAGATGTGAGGGGTTGTGTTCCAGAAGACAGCGGAGTCTCCAGCCATGAGGGCGCCGCTGGGGCCGGGGCGGGCGCGCGCAGCCCTCCCCCCTCCACCGCCTTCCCCCTGCTGAGGTAACCCACCATCTCTCTAGATTGTGTGCAATAGTGTGTGTGATAGTGGGTTTACAAAAAAACTGTTTTTATTAACTTTTTTTATATATAGAAAAAAACAAAAAATATTTCAGATATGTTTTATATACAAAACAATGAAATAAATAAACACGCATTTTTTTAAAATAAAAATCCTATCGGGTCTAATTGTAATAATCACAAAAATTACATCGTTGATTTTATAATTTTGTTTATTGATTTTTCTTTGAATAACATTAAGAATGTTATTCATAATCATACTGTACAATGTTTTATTTTATTTAATTATTCCAAATATCTGTCCCGGGTCTGAGCATTTATATTTTTATGATAAAATTGTGTTGTTATTAGAATTAAAAAAAAACACACAAACATGTTCTTACGCCGTTAAAATTAATGTACATATTTACCTAATTTCGAGAAAGTAGTAATTTTCTAATCACCGAGTATTTTAGAAGCTAATGCCGTACACTCCGCCTACTAAGACCCAGGAACCAATCAGATAGCGTACTCTAACCAATTATGGAGGTGTTACACACACTATTGCAAATAATCTCCCTGAAGTAAATAAACTATACTAGCCATATAACATTGCGACATGTTCATACATAGGATATCCAACGCAGATTCTCTTGCAAGATTGATGACATTGGAAGATGGAGTGAGGATTCCCAAGATCGTGGTGCACCAGACTCCAGAGTCTACCGGATGTGTCTGTTCTCTTTTACAAGTTATACTTCTTTAGCAGAGGGTCAAATGTTACGTTGGCCATCAATGATTAACCTTTCCCTTACGGTGCAAAAATAAAAACGCGCATTCCTGTGTTGGGTAGTCAGTACTCAATAAAAAATTCGCATTTTAAATCGGAAAAATAAGAACATTCATAGCTAATCTTCTTAATTGATTATAATTTAAGTAAAAACTTACAATAATTGAGATTTATTTGCTAAAAACATTAAAAAACCATCTGGCAACGCTCACAGAACGGGCAGAGATCCGCTCTGGTTGCAAGCCCGAGAGCTATTGCCGGGCAGTGAGAAAATTGAGCTCCTCGCGCTTCCACAGTGAAGTATGCAAGAGTGAGATGCGAATATAGTGTCGCGCGATATATACGCGAATTTGTTTTTGATTTTCACAAAATACCTCTGGTTGTACCCGATAAATTCTGATTATTATTAATATTATTTTTAAATCAATGCGTAAATATATTATGGAGGAAACCTTGTATTTATTATATTTATAGAGATATTGATGATACCCATCATAGGGAAGGGAGGGTTAATACCAATGAATGAATTGCATGTGTATATGTATCAGGTCGCGCACGGCCCCGGCCTTGGGGCGCCGCCGCCAGGAGAGTGAGGAGTCGCCCCGCCAGCCCAACATCACCATGACCTCGGAGGACCTGCTGCAGCCCGGACACGTGGTCAAGGAGAGGTGGAAGGTACATACAAATATATCTCAACAATTGAAGGCTGCTTATTATAATACAAAGGTGCCAAGTGGTTACCACCAGTGGCGGTACTTCCATACAAGCCGAGAAGCCGGGCTTGCCTTAAAATATCTATAATAAAATGACGCGGACGATGCGGTTCTCGTTGCGGATAGTGCGGACGAATTACAAGTCTTGGTGTCGAGAATGTATGAGGTATGCAAGTCAAATGATGAATGTCAGAAAGTCAAAGGTGATGGTTTTCGAAAAGGAAGAGCAAATGACAGTTTGTAATATAAGTGTGAACGAAGAGTTTTAAGAATTTTCACAGCAGATGGCCGAACGGATAGTGACATCGAAAGAAGGGTTGGTGCGAGTAACAAAGTGCATGGAGCTTTAAAAATAGTTATTGGAAACAAGAATTTATCAATGAAAGCGAAAACGGCCGTTCACAATGGAGTTCTGGTCCCAACCCTAATGTATGGAAGCAAAGCATGGAACTGGCAGAAGAAGGATGAGAGTAGAATAAATGTGGTAGAGTGTACGACAGAATCTCAAATGCTGATATAAGAAAGGAATGTAGAGCGGAAGAAGGTATTATGAACAAAATTATGAAAGGATCGCTGCGTTAGTTCGGACATATGGAACGCATGGATGGAGAAAGAATGGTTAAGAAAGTATAGACCGAGGAAAACATGGCATGAGCAAATTAATCAAATTTTAAAGGTTGGTCATGTTAGAAGTCGGAAGAATCAACGTGCGTGTATGACTCGCTGTATGAATGTGGAGGAAGCTAGAGAGGTTTGCCAGGAGTAGTGTGGCGGTCCATTCTCTCTGCCTACCCCTACGGAGAAACGGCGTGATGGTTTGTTGTTGTTGTAATTAGACTTTGTATTTATTCACAACACAAAGTGAAAGCAAATATAGAAGAAAAGATGTGGGATGTTGGTTAAACCATTGATTTAATTATTGCATTGATTGGGTCCCGCCTTGTTCTGCTCTGTCTCCGTACATCTATTGAGTAACAAAAAGACTTTCCTGGCATCGCGGCGAATTAATTTTAATTGAAATTTCCGTCTGTCCACAATAATTTATTCCATTGTGCGCTGCACGACGTCTTTATTATCACCCGCTCCTCTTCACTGCAATCTTCTTATTATTCATTTCAATATTTTCAATTGAATAACTCGTCCGTGTCTCATCTGCTCTCGTTATCTCATTTTGCACTCCCATGTGCATAAAATGTCTCAAAAGTATTTAATAATGTTTTCAATATCAAACTCACCAAATACAAACGCAGCGGTGCAGTCACCAAAAAGTTTAAATATTCATTTTAAACAGACAAACCATCACGCCGTTTCTCCGCAGGGGTAGGCAGAGAGAATGGACCGCCACACTACTCTATCCTGGCAAACCTCTCTAGCTTCCTCCACATTCATACAACGAGTCATACACGCACGTCGATTCCTCCGACTTCAAACATGACCAACCTTTAAAATTTGATTAATTTGGTCATGCCATGTTTTTCTCGGTCTACCTCGACTCCGTACTTCATTTACATCATTAACGTATACTTTCTTAACCATTCTTCTCCATCCATGCGTTCCATATGTCCGAACCAACGCAGCAATCCTTTCATAATTTTGTTCATAATTCCTTCTTCCGCTCTACACTCCTTTCTTATATCAGCATTTGAGATTCTGTCGTATATCGTTCTACCGCACATACGTCTTAGGGACCTCATCTCTACCGCATTTATTCTGCTCTCATCTTTCTTCTGCCAGTTCCATGCTTCACTTCCATACATAAGCGTTGGGACCAGGTTAAACTTTAATAATAATAAATAATAATTGACTAACTTATAAAGCGCCATTTTTGTGATGTAATCACCTCAAGGGCGCATTAAGACGTGTTTTAAATTTGATATTCGCGATCAGTTAGAAAGTATAATAGAACAAAATACACAAATTGGTTATGAACATTTTTAAATTGGGTATGAAAAATTTTAAATTGGGTTTTCAGCTTAGATCTGAAATCTGTCAGATCATTTATGCATGTAAGGTATGAAGGGAGATTGTTCCGAGCTGATGGGCCGGCTTGTACTAGGGCAACGTTTCGGCTCAACTAATCTTTCTATCGCAGAGGAGTTTAGATATATAACTTGGTGGCACTCCATTGAATGAATGTCTAGTCTTGTAAGATTGATGAGAAGCTGATATGGTGTTGGTACTCTTGCAGGTGGTGAGGAAGATAGGCGGGGGCGGGTTCGGGGAGATCTACGAGGGGCTGGACCTGCTGACCACGGAGCAGGTGGCCCTGAAGGTGGAGTCCGCCCGCCAGCCCAAGCAGGTGCTCAAGATGGAGGTCGCCGTGCTCAAGAAGCTGCAGGGTGAGTCCTAAGACTAGAGTCAGTGGTAGCGGCCAAGGAACAGTTTAAAACATTACCCAAAAGTGTTTCAATTCATCTTCTTCTTCTTCTTCACTTTTGGTAGACTCAGAAGTCTGTTATTTCAGGCGGGTTCTCTTGAGACGCTGAACTCCAGCTTTCTCCACCGTTACGGGGGTCTTCTTGGTCGGCGTTGTCCGTTTGACGTTCCATGGAGAGCTATGTGTGGTATCCTATTTGAGCTCATCCTTTCTACGTGTTGATGCCAGTATCGCCGTCTCTGACGTCCCCATCTGACCACATCTTCGACCTCGCAGATTTCTCGGATTGCTGTATTCCTAACTCGATCACGTAGGGTCTTGCCAGCTATAGCGCGGAGTGTTTTCATCTCGGTTGTCCTGAGCATGCTTTTAGTCTTGACAGTGTCTGCCCTGGATTCAATGCCATATGTGAGGATTGGTCGCACACAGGTCTTATAGATGCGTACCTTGCTGTCAGTCCTCATGTCCTTGTTTCTCCATATGACATCTTTCAGGCAGCCTGCAACCGCTGCAGCCCTATCCACCTGTGACCTTACTTCTCTGGGGAGGTCATTAGAGCTGGTTACTTCGCTTCCGAGATATCTGAATTGGTTCACCTGTTCAATTTCCTCCTGGCGTACGGAGACTTCGCATCTCAGTTGATTTCTTGAGAATGTTATACACTTCGATTTTGGAATGGATATGATCATGTTGTATTTTGATCAGGATTCGTCAAACTTTGAGAGCATTGTTTGTAAGTCGCTTTCATTTTCGGCCACGATTGTGGCGTCGTCTGCATAGCAAAGCATTCCAATTACTTCTTTAAATTCATAATTATAGAATTACAACATTTTTTTAACCCCTACACTTGCAGCTCGTAGATGAATGTGTCTTCCTTAGTATCTGTCTGCGTTGTAAATGATATGTGTTAAAGCGTCTGTTGCGTTGTGTGCGCAGGCAAGGAGCACGCCTGCCGGTTCATCGGGTGCGGGCGCAACGACCGCTTCAACTACGTGGTGATGCAGCTGCAGGGCAAGAACCTGGCTGAGCTGCGCCGCGCACAGCCGCGCGGAGCCTTCTCACTCAGCACCACGCTCAGGTACGCTCGCCTCTACTGATTATATGGTACTCCACAAGGGAGTCTGGTGGTGTTGATATGATGCTATAACCCTCGATTAATTTGTGTTTCAGATTGGGTCTTCAGATCCTGAAAGCAATAGAATCTATACACGAGGCCGGCTTCCTTCACAGAGATATTAAACCTGTAAGTAGCAACCACTCATACTTGATAGGAGGCTATTCCACCACAATTTGCTTTATTCTTTATTATTTTTTTATAAGGATTAATTGTTTCTCAGTAGAGACGAAGATGTGAATTGTTTTCTGGGATCAGAATATGGTAGCCGAGGCGCTTACAGGACTTATGACCTGTCATTGGTTGGGTTGAACGATCGCTTTATGTTTAACAACATTCCCCATTCCGCCTTCTTATGACCACCACATCTGACAAATTTTTGGAACTTGTATACATGCTAGCATCCTGCGCTTATCTTTACATATTTTAGTTCACTCGACACTAGCGTCATCTATTAAGATTGGGAAGCATTAAGCAGAAATTCTTTATTAATGCACTTCTTTTTTTTATTGGCTCTGACGGGAATCATAATGTTGTTCGCATTGAACATTGCTGATCGGAGTGAACGTTGCCTGTTCACTTCAACACTATCAAACACAATTTGTATTTTACTTGCTCCTGGATTTTGTTCCTTCGGGAGCTGCACGCTATGACAGTATTTTTGTTGCCCCGTAATCAACCGGGCAGCGGCATTCTGCTTAATTGATTATTTGGCAATCCACCACACATTCCATTACAATCAAATCAGTTTATTTACTCAAAAGACATTACAAGCGGCATAAATGTTTAAAGCATCTATTGAGAACAGGTCTAACTAACTAACTAACCATCACGCCGTCTCCCCGAAGGGGTAGGCAGAAAGAATGGACTGCCACACTTTTCTTTCCTGACATATTTCTCTCGCTTCCTCAACATTCATACATCGCGTCGATTTCTCTGACTCCTCACATGGCCGACATTCAATATTTAATTTATTTGATCGTGCCACGTTTTCCTTGGTCTTTCCCTTGTTAACATATAATTTACAGTACAGGTCAAATATTATATACATACAACATAGTACCAGGAAGGCATTAGAGATGGTTCCACATTAGGAAAACAATTGTCCTCTGAACGTACTTTCACTAATATGAAAGACGTCAATCTTCCCAATCTTCAAACGTCCCACCGGTGTCACAACAATACAATAATCTATACGTGACATTACAAACGAGGGTCCTAGCTTGATCAAGAGGTAAACATCTCTTCAGACTTATCAGGGGATTCTTTGAGAATTCCGTCATCTTGGAGGCTATCCATCTTTATGTTCCGGATGGTTATCTTCGACAGCGTCAGCACAGACTGTTTTATCTCCCAGCATGCAGAACCAACCTGCCTCTGGTGATGCCGGTAGGGAGAGCAATCAAACTGCTGAACATGATCGCTTCGGAGATTGATGTCTTTCATATTTGTGAAAGTACGTTCATCGTACAAATACTCTTGACTTTGGAGAGTATCTTGTATTCCTAATGTCGAACCATCTCTCATGCGTTCCTGGTATTATATATTTATTATGTTTTACCTGTTCTCAATAGATGCCTTAAACTGAAGACTACAGGGGAAAAACAAGGAATGTCAGTAGAAGGTTAATTTGAATAAAATGAGAATAAAGCTAATCAAAGTCTATATATTTCTTAGCAATCGATTATCTGGCCATAGTCGATGACACAGATGATTTTTGAATATGAAAATTTTACTGTGGATAGATGGCATTATTACAAATGCCGCTAGATGGCATTATTACATTTATTTTGAATTTTAACTGACATTCCTTGTTTTTCCCCTGTAGTCTTCAACTATAAAAAATGTTTGTAATGTCTTTTGAGAAAAGAAAGTGATTTGATTTGATCTGGTAACTATGTGTGGTTGCAGAGCAACTTCAGCATCGGGCGGCTGCCGTCCACCATGCGGCGCGTGTACATGCTGGACTTCGGTCTGGCGCGCCAGTACCGCGACGGAGCGGGCCAGGTGCGCCCCCCGCGGGCCGCGGCCGGCTTCCGGGGCACCGTGCGCTACGCCTCCGTCAACGCGCACCGCAACAAGGAGATGGGCCGCCACGACGACCTCTGGTCCCTCTTCTACATGCTGGCCGAGTTCGTCAACGGCCAGCTGCCCTGGAGGAAGATCAAGGACAAGGAGCAGGTTATATTCCACCCCTCACTATTTCTCTCACTCACTCTTGAGACTCGTCGAATGATCTTTTTAAGCTATTATCCGGAGGTATTTACAATTCAGGAATACTGAGAGAGCTAAATCTATACGTTCCCCATAATTATAGCAGAGCAAGGGGGCATATATTATTTTATGCCCCAAATTGCCGCACAGAGGCCCTTCGAAGTTCTCCTGTATTGAAAGCGATTCGTCTTTTAAATGAGGTTGCAAAAGAGATAGACCTCTTTGGATACAATTATGGCGAATTCGTGAATACCCTTACGATAAAGGCAGCAAGGAAATAACTGGCATATTCCTATTCATAAGGTTCTATGTATATTTCCTTTGATATTCTTTTTTTCACCCTTTCATGGATTTGGCTCGCGCTGTAATGATATAAGGAGTTTTTTCAACAAAATAATAATAATAATAATAATGTAGATCACATGGCCGTACCACCGCAGACAATGTTCTTCTAATATGGTCATTCTTAGCTCTATTCCTCTTCAACGGAGTTAGTGTACCGATACCAGTTCTCCTTCTCACTTGCATCACTTTGTTTGCATCAGAGGTTTGCATTTTATTGGCATGACATGATATCAAATGAAAATAAGATGTTTTAATTGATATTAATTATTAAATGTTCAAGAAACGATCAATAAGCTGAATCTGCTATTTAGATGATATGAAAAATATCGTTAACTTCTCCGTGTCTACCGCCCCAACCGCGGGGCCGTGCTTATTATTTGGACTAGACGTTGAGAGTAGAATGGAGTGTAACGCGCGGTTGTGTGCGAGGCAGGTGGGGCAGATGAAGGAGAAGTACGACCACCGGCTGCTGCTGAAGCACCTGCCCTCCGACCTGCGCCAGTTCCTGGACCACATCAAGGTGCTCAAGTACTTCGACAAGCCCGACTACGCCGTGAGTATCCTTGCCCTAGCCTATCTCTAATATCTAATATAGGTTACTTTAAATCATTCTTACCATCATGAAGGACTAAAACTTTGGAAACGTATTGAGAAACACATATTCAAAAGTGGAAAAAACTGTTTTCATTTAAAAAATAAAGACAAAGATGTAAATTATTTGGAAACAGAATATCGTAGTCAAGATGGCGTTTACAGGACTTATGACCTGTCATTGGTTGGGTTAAGCCATCACTTTATGTTAACAACATTCCCCATTCCGCCCTTCTTACGACCACCACGTTATGCTACTATGTTGAGGAACACTTAGCATATTTTAGTTCAATCTACACTAGCGCCATCTATTAAGATTAGATGTAAGCATTGAGCAGATATCTGTATTAATGCAATGTAAAAGGCTACGCAATTATCTTACATTGCTAGATAACGCCTGAAGATGGCTCTCGAATTTTTATGCTTTAACTTGGACCAGTTTCTTCATATAACATTTTGAATGTATACATACGAGGTATGTTCAAAAAGTATCGCGAATTTTGAATTTCCGCCGGTTACGTATATTCGATTTTTGATTTTTTTGTGGCGTTATGTTGGTACTCATGTCTCTCACTTATGCCGATAAGTTCGGCCAGTTTGAATGTTCAGTTAATTTTTGAGAGCCACTTTGCTTGCACGTGTTTTGGCTCGTCTTCGATTTTTGCCCACTCCAAAAAAATGGATCAAAGAATCTGTATCAAATTTTGAGTGAAAAACAAAATTAAGTCCCCGGACGCATTCCGAATGTTGACTGTGGCATATGGTGAAGCTATCTTGGACCAAAGCAACGTTTATCGGTGGTACAAAATGTTCTCAGAGGACCGAGAAGATGTGAACGAAAAAGAGCCTGCCGGACGCCCGAGCACGTCAACAACAGACGAAAACATTGATGAAGTGAATAACATAGTATTGGCCAATCGTCGAATCACCGCTAGAGAAGTTGCTGAGGACTTAAACATATCGCTTGGCTCGTGCCATTTAATTTTTACCAATGATTTGGGCATGAGATCGGTCGCCGCGAAATTCGTACCAAAATTGCTCAATTTCGCATCTGCTTGTGCGCGAATTTTTGGCCAAAACAACACACCAATAATGCCGCAGCCACCGTATTCCCCAGATCTGACCCCCTGTGACTTTTTCTTGTTCCCGAAACTGAAGAGGCCCATGAAAGGACGACGCTAGGCTACGATTGAGGAGATAAAGACGGCATCGAAGGAGGAGCTGAACAAGATCACAAAAAATGATTTTTTGGGGTGCTTCGAGGATTGAAAAAACGTTGGCACAAGTGTATAATATCTGGTTGGGATCACTTTGAAGGGGACAAAATAGAAATTCATGAATATATAAATAATTTTTGAAAAAACACAAAATTCGCGATACTTTTTGAACAGACCTCGTATACTTGTAGACAAATACTGGATTTAACCCATTGCGGGTTGGTCGGCGCTAGTGTAGATTGAACAAAAATATGTGAAGTGTTCCTCAACATAGTAGCATATATCTTTCAAAAATTTGTCAGACGTGTTATGTTGTTAACATAAAAGTGATCGCTTAACCCAACCAATGACAGGTCATAAGTCCTGTAAACGCCTCGACCACCATATTCTGTTTCTAAAAAACAATTTACATCTTCTTCTCTATTGAGATACAATTAATCCTTAAAAAATGATTAACCCGCAATGGGTAAAAATCCAGTATTTGTCTACAAGTATTTGTATCCAAAAAAACAAATTCTAAAAAAATAATGATTTAATATAGAGAAAATGTTTTCATTATTGCAATCTAAATAAGCATCCGTTCCTTGGTGTTGGACCTGTTGCAGATGTTGATAGCCATGTTCGAGAGGTCCATGAAGAGGCGCGGTGTCTCCGAGTCTGATCCCTACGACTGGGAGAAGGTTCCCGATGGGATTGTCAAGGTAACTTGCTTTATCATTATTTACCTTCTCTGCTCTGTGCTATAGGCAAAGGTCAGTTAAAATGGCCCTCAACGAACCCCTCTGTTATGTTCTGCAGGAGACTCATGTGGTCCATCCATTGGACCCGCCTCTCCTCGGATTTTAATGAGAACCTCGTCACATTGTAGACTGCCTTGCATTCGGCTTCTGGGTTATGAGTTCTGATACTGATATGATATGATAAGCTGGTGCTATTCCATTCAATTAACTAAAACTATAATTGATTTCATCCCATCCATAAATATGTTCATCTTATTTATGTAACACTTGTGGGTTATACTAACAAAAAAACAAAAAAAAAAAAACCGTCTCGCTGTTTCCCAGCTGGGGTAGGCAGAGAGAATGGACCGCCACACTACTCTATCCTGACAAACCTCTAGCTTCCTCCACATTCATACAACGAGTCATACACGCACGTCGATTGCTCTGACTTCTAACATGACCAATCTTTAAACCAATTTGATTAATTTGGTCATGCCATTGCATTTCCTAGGTCTGCCTTGACTCCGTACCCCATTTACACCATTAACGTATACTTTCTTAACCATTCTTTCTCCATCCATGCGTTCCATATGTCCGAACCAACGCAGCGATCCTTTCATCATTTTGTTCATAATACCTTCTTCCGTTCTACATTCATTTCTGATATCAGCATTTGAGATTCTGTTGTATATTGTTCTACCACACATACGTCTTAGGGACCTCATCTCTACTTGCATCTCATGCTTTCATCCTTCTTCTGCCAGTTCCATGCTTCGCTTCCATACATTAGTGATGGGACCAGAACTCCATTGTGAACTACTAACCTGTGTGTATAGGAGCTTGGTCCAGTGATGGGCTGGCTACAGTCTCAGACAATCCATTGTGATATGGAGTCCTCATGAGGCTCAGTATTCTCTCATGTTGGAGAGGGTTCAAAAGAAATTCTTGAGAGCCCTCTACATGAGAGAGTACGGGGTATATCCTTGGCTCTATCCAACGGCATTTCTCTTGGGTATGCTGGTGTATAACTACCTCCAACTGAGGAGGGAAGGATTACTGTCAACACATTTTTTCAAACTGATTCGCGGCTCTATTGAGAACCCCTATGTTCTGGAGCAAATAGGTCTTTTTGTTCCTGATAACTACCTGCGACAACGCCGACATCAATTTTTCTTTACTCCGTCACGCAGAACCAACCTGCCTTTGGTGATGCCAGTAGGAAGAGCAATTCGGACGCTGAATCTAATCATCTCGGATTTGGACATTTTCAGTGTCAGTGAGGCAGTATTCATAAAATAATATTGCAAATTCTGGAAAGAGTACTGCCTCACTGACGTCGACATATTTGGATTCCTTCTGATATGTAGGATTTTTTTGGTCTCATGTTGTTTTGTTTTATTTTGTCTTTGTAATACCGTTTTGTGTCCAAATGAGTCGCCTAAATGTTTTATCGTTTGTAAAGGCTCATTTGTGTATAATGTAAAAATAAATAAATAAATAAATTGTATGAATGTGCCCTATTCCAGATTATCGGGGAGCCGGAGATATCCAGGAGCAAGTTGCCGGTGCACAGTCAGCCCGACAACAACCAGGAGAACATCCAGCCCGCGGATAACCGGGACCACGTGAGTGTTTTCATACAGACACCCTATCACTTGACACTCTACACTCCCTAGAGTAGAGTCACTCTTGTCATTCATACTGATAGACACATCTCTTTTTAATATGGAGTTTTACACCAACATTATGAAATGTTTTAATTTTGAAATACCGTGACTGCAGTAAAAGTCCGCTAATTCCAACAACGATATTTCGTAATTCTAAATTTTCATAATTTGCTCCGTCCAAAAATTGACTCGTCGAATGATGACGAATGTGTGGATACTCCTTAAACCATTAAATAAAATGTAGTTAATAGCAGTTTAGCTGAAAGGGTTGGATGTAGGTGCCAAAATGAACCTATCCAAAAAAATCTAGAATGGCAGTGCACAATGGTGTTCTTCTACCGACCCTTATGTATGGAAGCGAAGCATGGAAGTGGCAAAAGGAGGATGAAAGTAGAATAAATGCAGTAGAAATGAGATCTCTAAGATGAATGTGTGGATACTCTGTGTATGATAGAGTGTCGAATGAAAATATAAGAAGTGAATGCGGTGCGAATTACGGTGTCATGAACAAAATAATGAAAGGATCATTAAGATGGTTTGGACATATGGAAAGAATGAATGAAGAAATAATGGTAAAAAAAATTATGTGTTAATGATGTAAATGGAATCAGAAATAGAGGAAGACCGAGGAAATTAAATGTCGGCCATGTGAGGAGTCAGAGAAATCGACGCGCGTGCATGACACGATGTATGAATGTTGAGGAAGCGAATTGAGAAATATGTCAGGAAAGAAAAGTGTGGAAGTCCATTCTTTCTGCCTACCCCTTCGGGGAGACGGCGTGATGGTTAGTTAGTTAGTCAAAAATTGACTTTTCATAGTAAATTCTACCGTTAAATCGAAATATCGCTTATTTCGTAATTCGTAATATTTTTCATTAAAATATTTACTTACGAGTTCTAATAATTCAAAGGAGACATTAATATAAAGTGAAATATCACATGAGAAAGAATCAGGTTGGAGCGCTTACATACATTAGTGCAAGCGAGATATCTATATATTACGTATTTCTCTTGTAAATATCACGCGGTAAAATGAGAACACTATGTAAAAAGATATCTTCATTACATATATCGCAAGCTTAATAGTAAACTGACCGATTATGGTTTAGGTCATAATTGAGTTAACATTAGACAGAGGCTTGTGTTAACGCTATCCATCTATTTTTCACAATGTTAACGCTATCCATTCGTATGTGTTTTTCGACTGTTTTTGTTAAAACACCGACTCATGTCAGATTGAGCAAAACTTGCTTTTTTGAGTTAAGCCAGTGTTTCATTAAACGTGCGATATATATTTTCTATAAATTAGCAATATTTCTTTTACAAAGTTTTCGGAGAAATTCCAAAGCTAGACAAAGTTTTTTTTGTTGAGACATTACTTCAGAATGAGTACCTATATAAAGAGATAGAAAATTAATAAACTTAAAGAATGAAACAAACAAAAAAAACGTAAAAACTACGATTGTGATTGTCAAAAGCGTTACGAATCGAGTCGAAAACCGAATGATAACGATAGGACATAAAACGGCAAAAATTGAAAGGTCGGCCAATCACCACATTGGGCGCGGTTATTCGTATGAGATGCCTGTCTTAATAGGATTCTTTTAACCAATAAAAAGTCGATTTTAATTTGAAATTTTATTATTATTATGAACACTTGACGTTATAATTATTATTTTGACAGAGCGAATAAATTGTTGCGATGTTGGTGCAAAATTTTTTTTTTAGTGATCGTGTAATTCGTAATTTTAAATATTTTGGGAAATCCGGTCCCTTGAATTTTCAGACTTTTACTGTATACACACATGAGGTGTTACTAAATACCGTTGTTTGAATGCCCAATGTTGTCACGCTGCAGAACCAACCTGCCAAGAGCTATGCCCGGGTGGAGCGATCCCAGAGGTTGAGTATATAACAGGATTACATTATCTATGTTATTGGAATGCAAAACTCTAGAACTAATTGCAGGCAGAAAGATCCCCAACATTCATACATCGTATCGTGTACAATAGGTTATAATAACATCAACAATTAAAACATTTCATAATGCTGCAGCCAAGATGAAGAGTGCGGAGTGATGGTAGTTGTGTGCGTCTCTGGAGAGTGTGGAGGGGTGTGTCAGGTTGCGCTGTCCCGGTGGGGGCGTGTCCCTCGGGGGGCGCGGTCTCGCCGGGCGGAGGGAAGAGGCTCACGGGCCCTTGTGTTGCAGGCGGGCCGGCGCCGCGTGGACACGGAGTACACCGCGCCGCTGGTCACCGACACGGCCACCAACTTTGTCCACAAGGAGAAGGTATGTCCCGCCACCACCGCACACACACACCCGCCACCAGACACTCTAAAGATATTACCACCTTCGTGCCAGAGTGGCAACCGCTATGACCGCCATCCAATAGCTATATCCTTTGTGGATTTAATGATGTAAAGAGCTATTCAACAAAATTATAATATTTACAGTTTAAGGCGTCTGTTTGAGAACAGGTAAAATACCAAGAACGTATGAGAGTAGGAAGACAAGATACTTTCTAAAGTCAAGAGTATTTGTCCTCTGAACGTAAGCATGTTCACAAGAGATGGAAAAATGGAGAAAGATATCGGAAGAAGGTTTGGAGCTGGAAACAAAATAAATGGTGCACTCAAAGTCATTACCGCAAATAGGAATATATCGACCGAAGCAAAGATGGCAGTGCACAATGGAGTTCTAGTGCCGACCTTTATGTACGGAAGTGAAGCTTGGAGTTGGCAGAAGTAGGATAAATGTCATAGAAATGATAGAATATCTAACGATGAAGTAAGAAAGGAATGTAAGGCGGATGAATGCGTGATAAATAAAATTAAGAAAGGGTCACTAAGATGGTTTGGACATATGGAACGAATGGATGAGTGAAGAATGGTTAAAAATATATATACAAGTAGTGTGAATGGAAAAAGAAGTCGAGGAAGCCCAAGGAAGACATGTTCGAAGTAGGAATGGACGAGGGTGCCTACCCCTCCGGGGAAACGGCGTGATGGTTAGTTAGTTAGTCAATTTCCAAGGAGATGGTCTTTGGCAGACTGGTCGTGTGATGTTTACACCGGTGTCACTAGAGGCAAGTTAAAAATGCTGATGCTGTCCGACATATCGATCAGGAACAAAAAGACCAACATCCTCAGCACCTGGAGTTCTGTAAATATCGCCTTATTGATCTAAAGAACTTATGAGAAGCTGCAGAGAGTTGGTGCTCAACATTCCCAGAAGAAGTGCTGTGGGATAGAGCCACAGATAGCTACCATACTTCCCCATGTAGATCTCTACCAAGTTTTTTTTCTGAACTCTTTCCAGCATAATGCAATATCTCACATTATGAGGACTCCATATCACAGGAGCGGAGAAACCGTAAATGTTAACGTATACTTTCTTAACCCTTACCCGTTTGTCAGCCAACTCTAATTTAAATAATGTCAAAATATTAATATATTGATAGGTAGTTACAAAAAAAAATGGTTAAAAATTCATTTGTAATGATTTATTCTTCAAATAAAAAACAATTTACAAAAAACATTATGGACTACTTATAGTTTTGCATAGTATGGTACTTTTTAAAACAATTACCAGGATGGAGACCAGGTTTTCTGGAACAGGTCAACCAAAACCACGCTGTTTCCCGTCTTCCCCCTGGAATCTTTCTGTTACTGCACACAGTACAGTCTTTAGAACCTTTGTCCAGTTTCGCAATGAAGTGGGGCTTGTACTCTAATCGCTCCTCCGCATGACGTATCACGCCAAGTTCCCGCCGTTTTAGGTTATGTGAATTTGCAAGGATTATTTTATAGTAAAATAAAAACGGTCAAAATCTTTATTTTATAAGGATTAATTGTATCTCAATAGAGACGAAGATGTAAATTGTTTTCTGGGAACAGAATGTGGTGGCCCAGGCGCTTACAGGACTTATGACCTGTCATTGGTTGGGTTGAGCGATCGCTTTATGTTAAACAACATTCCCCATTCCGCATTTTTTCTTATGACCACCACGTCTGACAAATTTTTGGAACTTGTATATATGGTAGGATTCCACGCCTATCTTTACATTTTTAAGTTCACTCTACACTAGCGTCATCTATTAAGATTGGAAAGCATTAAGCAGAAAATCTTTATTAATGTACTGTGAAAGTCTCTGCAAATCATACAGTACTAGACTACGCCTGGAGATGATGCCTACTTGGACCAGTTATTTTATACAACATTTTGAATGTATACAAATTCTTGTAGACACATACCGGATTTCACCCATTGTGGATAAATTATATAGTCAAAATCTTATTAAAACTTTAAATTAATTGTTTTTTTAACGAATAATCACAAGAAAGTCAAGTTTTATATTCTAGTCAAGTTGTATTTTCACGCGCAAGTCTTATCTTGTCGTCCGACAACCGAGTTGTAGCGTACATATAGCCATGTCGGCCGGCATGGCATGGCATTCGACAAAGGAGTGGTAAGGGTTAACCATTCTTTCTCCGTCCATGCGTCTTTTTCTTGTTAATTGAAACTACGGTTGCTAATGACTAGTAAATCTTAGGCCTACATCACTCTATTGCAGGTGTCCATAGAAAAGAACAACGCCACGGCGACGAATGCGACCAGCGTGACCAACCTGAGGGGCACGGAGGCCGTGGCGGACGGGGGCGTCCCCTCCCGGCTCCCCTCCAGCCCCGGGAAAGGAGTCCTGCAGGTACGTCGCCTCAACTTGCTTTCCATTCCTGTAAATAATCACAAAATACTAACAATGGAGTAGGTTAGGTTATAATGAAGCAAGGATGGCAGTACATAATGGAGTTCTAGGGCCAAAAGGATGAAAGTAGGTTAGAATCACTGAGAATAATAGAATACCAAATGACGAAGTAAGGAAGAAATGTAAGACATCATAAGTGAAGTAAAAAAAAGGATCCCTGAGATGGTTTGGACATATGGAGCGAAAGCACAAGAGAAGAATGGTTAAAATGTTGTATACAAGCAGTGTGAGTGGAAGGAGAAGCCGTGGAAGACAAAGGAAAGCATGGCATGACCGAATTAATCAAATACTGAAAGGCGCCAAGTCGGAAGAATGTACGAGCGTGCATGTTACGATGTATGAATGTAGAGGAAGCTAGAGAGGTATACCAGGACTGAGCAGTATGGTGGTTCTTCCTCTCTGCCTTACCCTCCGGAGAGATGGCGGGATGATTGGTTTTATGAAAATAAAAAAATGTTCCATTGTTTTTTAATAATGTAATAATTTGGTTGTCCTCAGCTTTATTTCCCCTCGCACTGCTTATATAACATTTTAACCATTCTTCTCTTATCATCTATTGGTTCCATATGTGCAAACCAACTCAGGGATCCTTGGTTCTATTTAATCAAAGCGTTAGTTTCTATAGGAGGTAGGCCTCTTTGGATGCAATTATAGCAAATTTGTGAATACCCTTATGGTAAGAGCAACAATTAGATAACTATCATATTTCTATTCACTTTATATCGATTTGGCCCGTGCTTAATGATGTATAGAGCTTTTCAACAAAATAATAATCATAATGTAATTAGAAAGTTGAAAACCAAGTCGAATAGGATATTATAGTATGAAAGAGCTGAAAGGGTTGGATGCAGGTGCCAAAATGAGCGGAGTGTCAGTAAGCTGTCTCTTGTATGCAGATGACGCTGTCCTACTTGCAGACAACGAGCATGAACTACAAGTCCTGGTAAATAGTATGTATGGGGTATGCATGCGAAATGATCTGATGATGAATGTAAATAAGTCCAAGGTAATGATTTTTGAAAGAGAAGAAATCATGACAGTCTGCAACATTAGCGTGAATGGTGAAAATTTGGAGCAAGTAGACGAGTTCGTGTATTTAGGTAGTATGTTTACAGTGGAGAGGGATATTGAAAGAAGGGTTGGGGCAGGCAACAAAGTGAATGGTGCACTTAAAGTTGTCATGGCAAACAAAAACCTATCCAAAAAAGCTAAAATGGCAGTGCACAATGGTGTTCTGGTACCGACCCTTATGTATGGAAGCGAAGCATGGAACTGGCAAAAGAAGGATGAAAGTAGAATACATGCAGTAGAAATGAGATCTCTTAGATGAATGTGTGGATATTCTGTGTATGATAGAGTGTCAAATAAAAATATAAGAAGTGAATGCGGTGCGAATGATGGTGTTATGAACAAAATAATGAGAGGATCATTAAGATGGTTCGGACACACGGAAAGAATGAATGAAAAAAGACTGGTAAAAAAAGTATATATTAACGAGGTAAATGGAACTAGAAATAGAGGAAGACCGAGGAAAATGTGGCACGGTCAAATAAATCAGATATTGAATGTTGGCCACGTGAGGAATCAGAGAAATCGACGCGCGTGCATGACATGATGTATGAATGTTGAGGAAATGAGAGAAATATGTTAAGAAAGAAAAGTGTGGCAGTCCATTCTTTGGCAGTGCGTGATGGTTAGTTAGTTAGTTAGTTAAGAACCTAGAATAATATCCTTGTATTATTTTTGGCTCAGGTTGGTACCACGGACAAGCTGGCCGACGAGACAGACGCGGTGGTGCCATCCGTGAGATCCAACGATGACAATATCAAGGTTCGTACACCGGTCTTCCCCTGCACTCTGGCGCAACTCACCACTTGTTCATTAATACTAATGTTTGGCCTTGCGTATCATGCACGATGGATGCAGTGTGAAGTGAGACTCGATGAGTGATTGCGGTGCATGTTGCAGGTGGCCGTGACGGTGGGCGGCGGGGGGCAGCAGCCGGTGTCGGAGTGCCGCACGGAGGGCCCCACCACCCGCCCCGAGAGGCAGTCCATCCCGCCCTGCAGGCCCCGGGCCGCCATGGGAGGTATGTCACCATTCATAATCTTTCTTATTGTTATACGAGGGTTGTCCGTAAAATAAGTTTCCCTGTTTGCCACGGGCGCGTGGATCGCTGTTACGTGCGATCCGTCAACACTGGATCGTAGCTTGGTTTTCCTGTCACCAGCCGAACTCGCTGCGATGCTCAGTGTCGGTTTGGCAGCCGTAAAGAATGGAGCTCCCGATCGCATCGCCCGCGAGGTGTGAAGAACGCTCCGTGATTCGTTTTATGTGTGCCAAAGGCCATTCGGCGACTGAAATTCATTCTCAACTGACAGAAGTGTATGGGTATTCAAATGGTGCGCAAGTGGTGCAAAGAATTCAAAGAAGGGCGGAAGACCAGAAGATGGCAGCGAGCTGCCGAAATCGGTCGAAGACGAAAATTAATAAGTAGATTTACACTAAAAATAAACATAGAAAAATTCTTAATCCAATTTTTTTATTTTCATTATTTACAAAGATGGTTTACAAAATTCCAATCTGGAGATTTTTCACTTATTTAAGAACCACGGGCCGGGCGGCCTTTTAAGTCTAATGACTACAATTTAACAGTCATAATTGACACCAATCCACGTCTAACCACTAGTGAAAATCACGTTGATGATAGGAGTCAACCAATCAACCCTATTGAGACATTTGAAACATATAGGGATACAAACATTTGGATTCCTCATAAATTATCGACTGCCAATTTATTGGATTGTATTTCAACATCCGTTGCTTTGGGTGCTAGACAAAAGCACGGACCGTTTTTGCATGGATTGGTAACAGGAGATGAGAAATGGGTTGCGTACAATAACATAACACGAAAAAGACATTGGGCTATATCTGGACAAGCCCCATTAACAACTATCGAGGCTGGAATTCATAAAAAAAATAATGCTTTGTTATTTGGTGGGATTGTTAGGGTATTGTGTAGTTTGAACTTCTAAAACGCCATCATACAATTACATCAGAACGATATTGTCAACAATTAATAAAATTAAACATCGCCCATGAAAAGGATAGACCAGAATTTATGAACAGAATTTGGGTAGTGTTACATCCCCACAATGTGCGACCACATGTGGCGATGATAAGCTAAATGAGTTGAATTGGGATGTTATCAAGCAACCACCGTATTCTTCAGATCTGGCTCCTTCTGATTTTCATTTATTCAGATCACTGCATTTTTTTAATGATAATTTCTTTAAATAGTCCATTGTTTTGACCGAAACACTATGATACTTCAACATTATTACTGTTAAAATTTAAAACACTGTTATAATATCACATATTCTTTTTATTCACTGAGAGTGTCGCGACAGCTATTTCGCCAACCGATGTTGGCATCATCAGATGTTACAATAAACACAGTTTATTTATAATATGTATCAATATCACTACCTTATAATATTTATCACTGAAGAAAGACTGGTTGTTGGAAACATGTCTGATATGTAATTTTAATAGTGTATGGTTAAATAGTTAAAACAAAGTATGGCGAACATAGATGAAGAATAAATAAATGTCCACAATGTGTTAAAGTTACTAAAGATTGTCTCTGTAATGACTATTACAATGTGGTGCTGTGTGTTCCACAGGTTCTGGAGACCGCGTGTCGGGGGCCGGCGCGGGGGCGGGGACGGGCGGAGCCACCCTGGGCCGCCTGAGGGTGGTCACGGCGCCGCCCACCTGCGTGCAGGACCTGGCCATCTGCACCACGCCCGGTAGGCCACTCCACATTGTATCCTCTGTCTTAAAGAAGCACCATTACTCTTCAGCACGATAACGCGCGAGCTCATGTTGCGAAATTAACGCGTAAAAAATCTTGGGTGGGTCAGCCTGTTGCATCCTCCATACTCTCCGGATCTCGCACCCTCTGATTCTTATTTATTTCGTTCTATGGAACACATAAGAGATCAAAATTTCAATTCCTTAGAAGAGGTGAATACAGACCTATCACAATATTTTTAGTCAAAATCCGCTGAATTTTACAAGAAGGGCATGGATGATTTTAAAAGAAGGTGGCAGAAGGTTATAGATTATATGGGGAATAATTTTATATAAGAAAAGTTAATTCAAGTATTTGGGGGATGTGGTGAGAGTTAAAAGCAGTGGAGGTTTCAGCGTTTATTACAGATCACAAGTAATCATACGTTAACAGTATTATGTACTCGTGATGGAGCGTGCGCCTGGACGTCGATAGCAGCTGGGGCTGATGGCTCGGTCGGCGGGAGCGAAGACTCGTCGGAAGTTACGTGGCGTAGCAGTGTAGACAGTTGCGTAGCTCGGTAGGAGGGTCGGAGGTTTATCGTACGTAGACTTGACGGCGTAGACTCGTGTTGGTTAGAAGTCGCAATACTGACTGACGTATTGGGTGGTCGGAAGTACCGCTTTTATATGCTTTACTTGCCTTTGTACACGATGCCCTGCTCTAGTGACCTAGTGACCAAACTGAATAAATCTGGGCCCCAACTCAATCAGTTTTGATAAGTAGGTCCTGAGTCAGGCGTTTTGTGTACTATATTTAATCATGAAATATGCTGGTTCAGCGTCGAAGTCCACTTATGTGGATCACCTACAAGTATAAAAAAAATTGTTTAGAATTTCATTGAAAAAAACGACATTACTTATGGGTACCCCTAATAGCTCAATCAACTAGTTCAACACTCATATATTATGAAATGTATTCCAGGAGAGTCGGCCAGCCCGCGGATAGTGACGGAAGTGGACAGCCTCTACTCCTACGAGCTGCGGCAGCAGAGCGGCGAGATCCAGAGGAGAGGTGACCTCCTCCACACCTCCCTGTCTTGTCTCATAATAATAATGATGTGCTCATTTTTAAAGCGCCCTTTTTGTGAACGCTGCATCTGATATAATTATAATAGAACAAAGAATACAAGTTTTAAATTGGGTATGAAATATGAAAAAGATGGGTTTTCAGCTTAGGTCTGAAATCTGTCGGATCATTTATGCATGTAAGGTATGAAGGGAGATTGTTCCGAGCTGATGGGCCGGCTACCGCAAAGGCTCGATCCCCGAGTCAGAGAAATCGACGCGTGTGCATGACACGATGTATGAATGTTGAGGAAGCGAGAGAAATATGTCAGGAAAGAAAAATACGGCAGTCCATTCTTTCTGCCTACCCTTTCGGAGAGACGGCGTGACGGTTAGTTAGTTAGTTTAGAAAAATATGCATGGAGGAAAACATGGCATAACCAAATTAATTAAATTTTAAAAGTTGGCCATGAAAGAAGTACGAGATGGATGTGCGTGCATGACACAATATTTGAATGTTGAGGATGCGAGAGAAACATATCAGGAAAAACAGTAAAGCGGTTCATTCTTTCTGCCAACCCCTTTGTGGAGACGGCGTGATGCTTAGTTGGCAAGTTGGCCCTTTCTTTTACAAACTATAATTTCATTATTCTATAGCTTTCTTTTCATCATCTTCTTCTTCTTACTTGCTGCGGTCCGTTCTCCAGATTGTTGCTCCTCCTGTGAGTCCCGTGAGGCTGATTACGTAGCGCAATATAGGGCAGTCTGGTGGTGTCCATTCTTTGGACATGACCGTACCAGTCTCTCCATCTTATTCTGGTGTTCCTCACGCCATCTCTCAGTGTCTTGCCTGCTATCTTCTACTTGCATATACTTACTAATGTTTTATGTAAAAATTAATTAATTTACCAAATCATTTATTTATTCTGACATAAACGCCGCAAGGGCTTTTACAAAAATGCCATGTTTAGTTACAAAGGTAATATAAAAATTTGGGCAGACAACTAACATATAGCGGCAAAACACAAAAATGAGAATAAGGATAACATAAGAGAAATTAGAAATTACATGAGATAGAAAAGAACATAACATAATATAAATTAGAACTTACGTACATGAGATAGAAATAAACATAACATAATAGAACTTAGAAATTACATACATGAGATTGAGAGAAGAAAAAATAAAACAACAGAAAAGAAACAAAGTGATGGTAATTTACCAGTCATATGTGACCGGATGATGTACATGTGGGGCGAGCGAATAGGAGACCAACTAACTAACTAACTAACCATCACACCGTCTCCCCGAAGGGGTAGGCAGAAAGAATGGACTGCCACACCTTTCTTCCCTGACATATTTCTCTCGCTTCCTCAACATTCATACATCGTGTCATGCACGCGCGTCGATTTCTCTGACTCCTCACATGGCCGACATTCAATATTTGATTTATTTGATCGTGCCACGTTTTCCTTGGTCTTCCTTTATTTCTGGTACCATTTACATCATTAACATATAATTTTTTTACCATTCTTTCTTCATTCATTCTTTCCATATGTCCAAACCATCTTAATGATCCTTTCATTATTTTGTTCATGACACCATCATTCGCACCGCATTCACTTCTTATATTTTCATTCGACACTCTATCATACACAGAATATCCACACATTCGTCTAAGAGATCTCATTTCTACTGCATTTATTCTACTTTCATCCTTCAATTGCCAGTTCCATGCTTCGCTTCCATACATAAGGGTCGGTAGAAGAACACCATTGTGCACTGCCATTCTAGCTTTTTTGGATAGGTTTTTGTTTGCGATGACAACTACTAATATAATATAGGAGACCAATACTAATATAAATGAAGTTTAAAATCTATGTGAATTCAAAAAGAGCATGAAGTTGCTTTTTAAAAATAGGAAGACTCTTACAAAACATGTCCAACGATTGTCCATATACAGTCTGTGCATTAGAGGTATTGTGGACTTGTATTGTGTTGTGTATCATGAGCTACAGTGGGTGATGTAACAGTGTGCTTGATTATTTCAGGGCGGCGCGGAGTCCGTCCAGGCTCGGGAGGGGCGGGGTCAGGAGCCGCGGGCAGCAAGCCCATCTGCCGCGCCGACCAGAGCCTCACGCAGTTTGCTGTCATCGATGACGAGAACGTCTCCGCCCTCCAGCAGGTACATCACCAACAACTTGTTTTAAACCTCAGCATAACTCTGTTAAAACAGAGACCATTACGATCTTCGTCATAGACTGGCACACCGAAGTTCCCTGGTTCCATTCTCGGCGATGAGAAATATTACGGTGTTGAATTCATGTGACATTCAAATGGCGATGGATTAGCTACCTATCACGAGAAACAATATGATAGCTATACCCTTTACATGGATTTGGCTCGCGCTGTGATGATGTAAAGAGCTATTCAATTAAATATAATAATATACTATTTTTACTTGTCTTTTTCTTTTTTATATACTTTGTATATACAACATTTTTATATTGGTAAAACAAGGCATAATTTAAAATTAAGAATAAAAGGGCACATAACATGTCTCTCTAATAATTATTTTTATGAGTTTGCTAATCACCTCATTGAAAAAGATCATTAATTTAATAAAATTTAATGGCGTTGAAATTTTGCATGTTAATAATAGAAATATTACTTTGAGCAATCTCGAAATTTTAGATATTAAAAAAGCAATTAAAAATAAATAAAATATTATAAATAATCAAATAAATTTAACGTCAAGTCCAATCTTTCATTTAATTCCTTTGTTGTAAGTAATTACCTGAACCCCAATAAGAACTTTAAATTATTATTTTTAATTGATTAATAATATTTGTTGTAACAAAAGCATAAACGTTCCAAAATAAATCTTTATAACATCTGTCAAAACTGATCATATTTGTAAACAATTTTATAATATTTTAAATATCTTTATAATATCACTGAGGAAGGACCAAGTTTTCCAAAACATGTCTGATATTTAATTTAATTTTTTTAAAGTTAGTGTTGTATATACAAAGTATATAAAAAATAATAAGACAAATAAAACATCTACAACACAAAGTATGGCGAACATAGAAGAAATACTATTTTTACCTTTAAAATTTATAACTCTGTTATGATATCGCAATTTGGCCAACTGATGTTGGCGTCATCGGGTGTTATTAACAACTGTTGTTTGTAACACCTGATGATGCCACCATCGGTTGGCGAAACAGCTGTTGCAACACTCGCAAATATGAATAAAAAAAATTATGATGTCATAAAAGTATCATAGAGTTTCAGCCAAAACAATGGACTACAGTATGTATTATAATTTTGATCTAAGGATGCCATTTAACATCGATGTCGTTGCTTGGGAATTTTGGAAGTGTCTCCGTGTTGTTATTCCACTTATTCTCCATTGATCACTTTGTTATTTTCATTTATACTGTTTGTGTCAGGTGACGAAGGGAGGTGCCCTGACGCTGGCCTCGCAGTGGAAGTCCCAGTTTGATGACTCGGAGGAGACCACGGATAACGAGTGGAAACAGGAACAATTACAGGTAACACTACCTCTAGCAGGCTCCACATGTTTTATTGTTCCCAAGAAGCGGGTGAATGGAAAAAGACATCAAGAGAAGGGTAAAAAAATTAATATTGCACTCAAAATCGTCATTGCAAATATAATATTTCCACTGAGTGCACAATGGGGTTCTAGTGCCGACCGAGAAGTGAAACTTGGAGTTGACAGAAGAAGGATGAAAGTAAGATAAATGGTATAGAAATGAGATCACTGAGAAGAATGTGCATAAAACAATGTATGGTAGATTACCAATGAGGAAATAAGAGAAAAATGTAAGGCAGATGATTGCATCATCAGTAAAATTAAATAATGGATGTGATTAAAATGGTCTTTCACTCTTTTGAGATCTCTAAGAGGAATGTGTGATAAGTTTGTATATGATAGAGTGTCAAATGCAAGTATAAGAAGTGAATGCGGTGCGAATGAAAGTGTTATGATCAAAATATTAAGATGGTTTGGATACATGGAGAGAATGGTGAAGAAGGTATATGTAAACAATGTGAACGGAGCTAGAAATAGAGGAAGGCCGAGGAAAACGTGGCACGATCAAATCAATGAAATATTGAATATCGGTCACACGGTGAGTTGGAGAAATGGACGTGCGTGCATAACTAGATGTATGAATGTAGAGGAAGCGAGAGATGTATGTCAGGACAGAATGGTTAGTCAGTGATACAAGCAGTGTGAATGCAAAATGAATGACCAAATGAATGACAGTGCAGTGTGGCGGTCCATCCTAACAGCATAACATAACAGAATGTGTGTGCCAGTCTCCGGACCACCGGCTGTCGCTGGCGGCGGAGCGTGACAAGAGCAAGCACCACGCGGCGCTGCACCCCCAGCCGCACCACCCCTCCAGCAGGGACGCCCCCACCCACAACACCACGCAGTCCTCGGACGAGCACGGCAGGAACCCGCCCACCGAGGTCCACCAGCCCGCGCCCAACGGCATAGTGGTCAGTATTACTCATACTTAATAACAATACACAGCGCAGAGGGCAGCTTGCTGCCATCTTCCAAAATATTAAAAGTAAAATTAAATATCCAGACACACAAGTGGAAGCACACTAAAAACATAATAAAGAAATTTTGGATTGTAGAATGTATGACGATTTGTGATATAAGTGCGATGGGCAAGAAATTGGAGCAAGTTACTGAATTTACGTATCGTGGAAGCATGTTTACAAGAGACGGAAAAATGGAGAAAGACATCGAAAGAAGGATTGGTGCTGGGAATAAAATAAATAGCACATTCAAAGTCTTTACTGCAAATAGAAATATATCCACTGAAGCAAAGATGACAGTACACAATGGAGTTCTAGTGCCAACCCTCATGTATGGAAGTGAAGCTTGGAGCTGGCAAAAGAAGGATGAAAGCAGGATAACGCCGTAGAAATGAGATCACTAAGAAGAATGTGCCGAAAAACGTTGAAATAAGAAAGAAATGTAAGGCAGATGACTGCATCATGAATAAAATTAAAAAAGGATCCCTGAGATGGTTCGGGCATATGGAACGAATGGATGAGAGTAGAATGGTTAAAAAGTTGTACACAAGCAGCGTGAGTAGGAAAAGAAGCCGAGGACGACCGAGGAAAACATGGCATGACCAAATTACTCAATTACTAAAAGGCGGTCTCATTCGAAGTCGGAATAATCGACGTGCATGCATGGTACGATGTATGAATGTAGAGGAAGCTCGAGAGGTATGCCAGGACAGGGCATTGTGGCGATCCATCCTCTCTGCCTACCACGTGGCGTGATGGTTAGTTAGTTAGTTTTTTTAATAATTTTTTTTTTTGTTTTCATTATCTCTCATAAGGAGATTAATTTGTTCCAGAATATTACTCGTTATGAAACGCTTGTTAAGCAAAACTATTTTTCCCATATAAATCTATGTAAAATATGATTATGTGTTCCATGCCAAAAATAATACTATTTTATTTTTATTTTCAACATTTATTTAAATAAAATTACATATTTATAAATTGTTAAGGAGCATGACAGCTTGGAATACGATTATGATTTGCAAAAAACAATAAAAAATCAAAATTTCTAGTTTATTATTTATGAATTTATGATAAATAATAACATATTTTTTAGTAGAAAGCTGTCTAGAGACACAGTATTATAGCCATAGTCACCTTGTTAGGGTGATGCTTTCAGCATTTCTCTTATTGCTCCAGAAGACTGGTGCTCTGATGACAACTTTAAGTGCACCATTTACTCTGTTGCCTGCCCCAACCCTTCTTTCAATATCCTTCTCCACCGTAAACATACTACCTAAATTCACAAACTCATCTACTTGCTCCAGATTTTCACTGTTCACACTAATGTTGCAGACTGTCATGTTTCCTTATTTTTCAAAAATCATTTCCTTGGACTTTCACATTCATTTTTATTTTTTTTGACGCATACAACAGGTCGCTTGAACCCAATTACAGTATACAATTTGTTTTTTAAGCTGATATATTGATTCTCGTGACATGTGATAGGTAGCCAATCTATCGCCATTTTATTGTCACGAGAATACTACGTCAGACCAAAGACAGTGTGACAATCACACTGCCATCGCCGGGAATCGAACCCAGAACCTTCGGAATGGGAATCAGAGTTCTTACCACTCTGCCACGAAGGTCGTCGAAGAAGATTAAATCGTATCGCTTGCATACCTCATACATACTAGACACTAGGGCTTGTAGCTCATGCTCATTGTCCGCAAGTAGCACAGCGTTGTCCGCATACAATAGACCGCTTACAGACACACCGTTTTGCACCTGCATCCAACCCTTTCAGCTCTTACTGTTAAAGGAACAGTAAAAAAATTAATACACTTTAGAGTTTATTTAACTTTCATTCATTACCTTGTCTTGCCTTTTACTCCCAAGCTGTGGTGTTGGTGTTGGTAAAGATTCATAACCTTTACTTTTGCAGTGTGTCCTTTAAATTTGGAATATTCAATTAAAAATAAACTTGGCATAGAATCGTATGAGTCTTTTTGTTATTTATGTATATATGAGCCATGTGAATGGAGCGTGAAATTGAGAAGGACGGAGGAAAACATGGCACGGAGAAATGAATCAAATGTCTGGCATGGCAGGAATGTGGAGGTGAGTGGAGTGGTCCTCATAGCGGGGGACATCATAATAGTGTGGAAATAGAGAAATACAAATAGCCACCGCATAACCTTGGTGTCTTCCTCTTAATCTGAATGGGCGGGTACAGGGTGTTCCGACTGATTGTTTAAAAATACATATTATCATTACATTGAAAGTGAACAGAGCTTTAAAAATAGTTATTGGAAACAAGAATTTATCAATACAAGCGAAAACGGCCGTTCACAATGAAGTTTTAGTCCCAACCCTAATGTATGGAAGCGAAGCATGGAACTGGCAGAAGAAGGATGAGAGCAGAAGAGATGAGGTCCCTAGACGTATTGTGTGGTAGAATGATATACGACAGAATCTCAAATGCTGATATAAGAGAGGAATGTAGAGCGGAAGAAGGTATTATGAAAGGATCGCTGCGTTGATTCGGACATATGGAACGCATGGATGGAGAAAGAATGATTAAGAAAGTATACGTTAATGGTGTAAATGGAGTACGGAGTCGAGGCAGACCGAGGAAAACATGGCATGACCAAATTAATCAAATTTTAAAAGTTGGTCATGTTAGAAGTCGGAAGAATCGACGTGCGTGTATGACTCGCTGTATTAATGTGGAGGAAGCTAGAGAGGTGTGCCAGGATAGAGTAGTGTGGCGGTGCATTCTCTCTGCCTACCCCTGCGGGGAAATGGCGTGATGGTTTGTTGTTGTTGTTAAATAAAAATATTAACCATGACATGTTTCGGAGGAGACCTCCATCCTCAGGTGTAAAGATAACAGTTATATAACTTGAAGATGGAGGTTATATCCGAAACATAACGTGGTTAATTTTTATTGTATATATTTTGGAACATGCTGTATGAAAATAAAATATTTCTACATTCAAAACAATTAGAAGGAAAGAAAAAAATGTGTTAAGAAAGGTGAATTTAGTTGTAAGGCGGAGAGAGACGCCGTTGATTAACGAGCTGTCGTGTAGTTGGCAGCGACGGAGGTCGGATATAAAAAACATTTAGTCACTTGCCGCGTGCCGGGCTGCTCCCAGCTCACACCCGCCCTAGCCCTCGTCATGGGGCTTTACTTGTACAAAGTACGTCCGCACACATACATACATCCGCCACAACCTACTCTACCCTACTACCATCTGTTGCAGATAATCTAAATATAATGATTCCGGGCTCCGTGCATCATTTATTAATTATGCTATTATATTATCTTCTGGAATGTCAGTCGCAAGTTTAGATTCTTGAGGATAGCCGGAAAGTTCTCGAAATTAAAAACAAATTGTGATAAGTGTAATAACAAAATGGTGCTGTTTCACCAACCAATATTGGCATCGTCAGGTGTTACAGTCAGCTTTGATTCTTTAACTTAAATTTTATAGAAAACTAAATAAAAACTATGCGTAGGAGATGCCTATTGGTGGCGATGAGGTTCGCAACCCATCACACCGCGTCTCCCGCGTGGCAAAAAGAGAAGGATGGAGTGCCGCATCAGTTAAAGTATGACAGTCTATTCTTTCTGCCTACCATTTCGGGGAGACGCCGTGATGGTTAGTTAGTTAGTTAGTTTTTTAGTTTTAAATAAAAACTACAATTACAATGAACCATCACGCTGTTTCCATCACGCCTCTCTAGCTTTGTAAACATTCATACAGCGAGTCACACACGCACGTCAATTCTTCTGATTTCTAACATGGCCGACCTTCGTAACATGTCAAGAAAAATATATTCAAAAGTTGAAAAAATCTAGTTCATAAAATGACATTTGCATGGAAATTAACATTAGATACATATTTCCTCACTGTCGAATTTTTAACAAATGCGATGATTTAAAAATGTTATTAAAATATTAAAAACTAACTAACTAACCATCACACCGTCTCCCTGAAAGGGTAGGCAGAAAGAATGGACTGCCACACTTAAACAAATGAAAAATGTATTTTTATACCTGTCAAAATTCTTTATATAAACGAAAAAAACTTTAAACAGAAAAAACGTATTACGTGTCACAACTAACTATAATAAAGTGCGGCAAAAATCAAATAAACCAAAATAATTCACTTATATATGAAAAATTTCCAAATTTACAGGAGCACCACGTGAACCAAACTGAATTTAAAAATCAGGTTACATAAAAATATTCTTCTTCTTCACTTTTGGTAGACTCAGGAGTCTGTTATTTCAGGCGGGTCCTCTTGAGACGCTGAACTCCAGCTTTCTCTCCACCGTTTCGGGGGTCTTCCTGGTCGGCGTTCCATGGAGAGCTATGTGTGGTATCCTATTTGAGCTCATTCTTTCTACATGTTGATGCCAGTATCGCCGTCTTTGACGACCCCATCTGACCACATCTTCGACCTCGCAGATTTCTCGGATTGCTGTATTCCTAACTCGATCACGTAGGGTCTTGCCAGCTATAGCGCGGAGTGTTTTCATCTCGGTTGTCCTGAGCGTGCTCTTTGTCTTGACAGTGTCTGCCCTCGATTCAATGCCATATGGGATTGGTCGCACACAGGTCTTATAGATGCGTACCTTGCTGTCAGTCCTCATATCCCTGTTTCTCCATATGACATCTTTCAGGCAGCCTGCAACCGCTGCAGCCCTATCCACCTGTGACCTTACTCTCATTAGAACTGGTTACTTTGCTTCCGAGATATCTGAATAGGTTCACCTGTTTAATTTCCTCCTGGCGTACGGAGACTTCGCATCTCAGTTGATTTCTTGCGAATGTCATACACTTGGTTTTTGGGATGGATATGATCATGTTATATACAATAAAAATATTAATATACAAATATTTACGACCTTCGCGGTCGAAGGTCCCTGTGATTGTCACTCTGTCTGGTGCAGAATTCATGTGACAATATATTAGCTAGTAGATGTGATAAGGATGGTTCAGTGGCAGCACAATGTCCAGCAAGAAGAAGACTGTTTTGTTAAATATGGTAATTATGAACTCTCGTTACAACATGTTACAGAAGCACGTGTCGGTGAGCACCAAGCCTCCCTCCAATGGACAGCTGCAGAGGATACAGGAGGGGGCGCCCAAGGGGGCCGCCGCCTCTCCGCCCCCGCCGCCGGCCCCCGCCCCCAAGGACAAGCCCAAGATTAGGTCAGTACCAATACAGCGAGGGTGGAGAGACTGGCAAACATGTCATTCACATAAAATAGATGTTATCACTGATATTAATTGTTCAAGAAACACTAAATGAAGTAGAAATATCAAATGCATATATATGTTAAGTGAAGTAAAGAGGGTCGACGAGGTGTTGGGAGAAGGCGGGTTTCCTGGCTGAGGAACATCCGAGCTGCCCACAACGTTGGGGAGACCTGACAGGACACGGAAAGAAGAAGTAAATGCAGTGCCAACAAAACAATGGAAGGTTCATTAAGATGGTCAGGACACACGGAAAGAACGATGATGTAAAGAGACCAAGAACTACGCGAAGAGTCGGAGAAATAAATGTGCGTGCATGACATGATGTATGAATGTATGTCCATTATTCTGCCTACCCCTTTGGATAGAAGTATTGTATTATGAATTGAGTATCGAGTGCAGTTTGCAACAAGTTGTTATTAGTGACATTCAATTGAATTCATTTTAGTGTGAAGATTGTATCTTTTGTTCCTATCATCATTAGAATGTTATGGCTACATCCAAAAAAATTACACCCCATCCATCGTTGAGAAGACAAATCATCTTGGATACAAAAGTGCTTTGAGGAGTTTTATTTAATGGGAATGACGTGCTTCGCCTTGCTAAGGCATGACATTCCACAGTCAAATGAAAATATAACAAAATTATGAAAGGGTCATGGACCAGAAATAGAGGAAAACGCGTACATGATACCATGTATGATTGATGATGAAAAGAGAGAACAGTGAGGCATGGGTTCTTTCTCTCTTTCTCTCTCTACCCCTCTAGTGAGACTGCATGGTGGTACTTAGTTTGAAAGGGACATTTTAATTTGTATTAATTATTTAATATTTAGTTTTAAGATACGGTAAAGAAGTTGTGGATTTTTTGTTGGATGCAGGAATCCATACCTCTGGATTAATAATGAGAACCAATATTTCCCTAGGATAATGGTGCGACCTACGTCGAGGGTGTTAAACGTCGCGGCAAGAAACAACGGAGAAAATAAAATGGGCTAGTACTAGCTACCACAGAGGTGGCATCTTTACGGTGTATAACACCAGTTGTGTAATGTTTTGTATTTTTATATTTTTGTATCTCTATATTATAAGTTTTAAACATTTTCCAATATTTGTAATTTTTTTTTAAATAAAATATTATTATGATTTGTTTTTCTTTTACTTCTATATTTAAAATAGGATAAGTTGCGATGAAGGAAATCGCTGAATGATATTTATTGGACACTGATTTCATTTGCGATTTGTTAATTTTTTTATTTTAACACTGGAATTTCATAATGACTCATTTTTTATGTGTCAAAACACTTTTGAGTTTGTTTTCACGGCAAGTTTCTAATGTTTTACACTTTCATCATCAGAAAAATGATATAAAGTTTGTATTGTTCTCCCGAAGATGAAGAACCTTGAAAATACGTCAAGAAAATAAACTTAAATGTGGAAAAACAGTGTTTTAATTCATTAAAAATGTTAAAATTTTCTTAAATCAAATTTGGAAGTAGCTCCAATGCCGCGGGCTCATCCTCACACCAATGAAATGATTTTCAATACTTATATTCTTGTTTTCTCATCCGAGCAGTAGTCCAAGGGACAGATTGCTCCATTCCTAATCTATTTTGGACTCCGTTGTTCATTCGGGAAGGTTAACTTATTTATAGAACTGTTAAAAGTTTCATGCATTTTCCCCACTGAATAGGGCCGGGATCATTTGTGAAGGTCTCGGGTTCAACGCCCTCGGGTGTGCTCGCGTGACCTTGACCTACTTTAGTTAATTATAGTCGACCCAATCTAAAATGAACTCCCCCACCTCGATAGTATAGTCCGCTCAATTCAAATTGCTTCGGCTTTCTTCATTCTTTTAGCAATCACGCCTTGCGGTGAAACGCATTGTGTACATTATTTCTTGGAGATGTTTTACACCTTCATCATCGGGAGAAGGATCTAACCTAACCTAACCTAACCAATAATATTTTGAACAAATGTGTTGTTAATTTCACTTTATCTCTCAGTTTGCAAAACCAACCTGCCTTTAATAATGCCAGTGGGGAAAGCCTTCAAACTGGTGAACGTGGTCGTGTTGTAAAATAATATGTACTGATTTATTATATTTTGCATAGGTAAGTCGTTATCAAATGATTTGATAATGCCGCAGCTAGGTGAAACAATAGAGACGTTTTAATTTGTATTAATGACCATTGAGAATAATTATGTGGTACGATGTTGTTTACAGATGTCTGAACATCGCGGGGATCGAGGACTATCCGGAGCTGCAGGTGGCCCTGCCTCGCTGCTGGAGTCTGCCTGACCTGGGTGAGGAACATTCCCTTCTTCTACCTCCGTTATTCAATACTGACAACTATAGACAATTCAAAACTTTAGTCAAATGACAAAACTATAATTCTTCTTCTTAAGGTGCCCTGTCAGGTCCCCCCGACTCTTCCCTATCCTGCGCTGTCCGGAATAGCTCCTCCACAGTTCCGATTCCCGTCCATTCCCTCACATTGCGCAGCCAAGAGATCTGCCTTCTCCCTGCCCCCTGCGGCCCTCTATTTTTCCCTTCAATATTAGATGCAGCAGGCGATACTTCTCTCCTCGCAGAATGTGAACGAAAAAATGGCTGCGATTTTCCAAGCAATTGGCGCAAAATTTAATTTTTTTAGTGATTGCGTAATTCCTAATTCGATTTTTTTTTGGGAAATCTGGTCCCTTGAATTTGGAATTAACGGACTTTTACTGTACAAACTAAATAACAATGTATTTGTGTGTCCACCAGGTAACACGATGCGCGGGAGCCTGTCGCCGCCCCTGCTGCAGCAGGCGGCCTTCGACGACACGGTGTACCGCGTGGACATCATGCGCAACGTGGGCGTGCGCTCCGACAACACCCCCCACTCCCCGCCCCCGCGGGCCACCAGCCTGCGCCTCAACAGTCTCCCCGTGAGTGGCAGCAAGCACCTTGGCTACTATTGGATCTCACACTTTATTCGTGTCTTCGTGTTGCGCAATTGTCAGTTTGGTTTTGTTCTGTTTCTTGGTCCTCAGAGGCAGATGGATGTGATGACCAATACTGGCATATATGTTTTCTTTTAGTGGTAGACATTTCCAAGATTAACCTTTTCTTCTTCTTCTTCTTTATTTATTATTATTATTTTGTTGAAAAAACTCCTAACATCATTACAGCGCAAGCCAAATCGATGTAAAGGGTGAAAAAAAAGAATATCAAAGGAAATATACATAGAACCTTATGAATAGGAAAAGCCAGTTATCTGTTTGCTGCCTTTATCATAAGGGCATTTACGAATTCGCCATAATTGCATCCAAAGAGGTCTATCTCTTCTGCAACCTCATTTAAGAGACGAATCGCCTTCAATACAGGAGAACTTCGAAGGGCCTCTGTGCGGCAATTTGGGGCATAAAATAATATATGCCCCCTTGCTCTGCTATAACTATGGGGAACGTACAGATTTAGCTCTCTCAGCACTCCTGGATTGAAAACACCTCCGGATAACAGTTTAAAAAATGCTTTCCCAGAAAGATCATTCGACGAGCTTCAAGAGTGTTGAAACCCAACACTCCTGAGAGAAACAGTGAGGGGTACATAAAAGGATAACAGTTATACTCCCTGAGGTATAAATACCTTAAAAATAGTTTCTGGATCCTTTCCAGCTCCAAGATGACTGTTCTTTCTCTGGGGTCCCAAATGATAGAGCAGTACTCCAAGTTACTACGAACCAGCGCTTCATACAGTCGACGGATCGCCGTTGTGTTTGAAAAAGATATTGCGTTCCGTAAAACAAATCTCGCCATCTTTTAGGTGGTCTTCCTGCAGGTCCAATTCCTGTTGGTACTTTATTTGCGGCTATATTTATCACTCTTTCAGAACATGACCTCTCTAGTAGCGTCTTCTCAGTCTTCCCCATCGCACGACATCTTCCACATTGCAGATCTTTCTAATGTCAGAATTTCTTACTCTGTCTCGGAATGTCGTTCCCGCAACGGATCGGAGAGTCTTCATTTCTGTGGTTCTTAGGAGACTTTTTGTTCTGATGGTGTCAGCTCTCGTTTCTATTCCATATGTTTTAACCTTACCTAACCTAACCTTTTCATAGCCGCAGATAAATCACGCCGCAGTGCTCATCAGGCCCAATATTTTTTGTCAAAATTTATTATTGTTTAAAAATATTATATTTTTGCTGTGTTAGAAAGAAATAATAATTTACTTACGATCCCGCATCGATTGTTATAGTTTATTCTTGAAGTTAAACCACTTTCAAATATTCCGGGATAACTAAAACAGATGTCAGTGTGTGTTCCGTTTCTGCCAAATTGTCAATACGGTGCAAGAATACATAACCAAAAGTTGTTGCGAGGTATCTCGTCTGTGGCAACCAACCAGTTAATATGTTACTAGTTGCGACCCACTAACAATTTTTAACTTTTCTCCATTTGTTTTCTACACTAGTGTCATACAACAATAATCAGAACATAATTCAAAATAATACAGAAACGTGCATCGTGTGCATTTCAAATAACTTTCTCGGAGAATCAAAGTATTCCTCTTTCTCTTTCTTAACCCTTATGGCCCGGCTGGCTACAATAGCAGTATCATATCATGTAATATCCTGTAAATGTACTATGTCAGACCAAAAGTAAAAATGTGTATTATATACTATTATGTATTCTCTGTGATTTAGAGTCAAACTTTCATCCTTTTTGTACAAAGATTTAATTTAATTTAATTTGTTTGTATTATGTGTCCCATACGGGTCACGGCTCGCGGCCAATCATCACACACACAGTTGCATAACCGCCGAGCTACGAAGTTTTGGTTTCTCCTACTGTGTCGGAATCTTTGATTTTGTGTGTGTGTTTACTTAGGGTGACCCTTATCTTTATTAGTTATCAATGGCGCAATGTTTTGGTTTAATCTATAGACAACATTTTCAATGTAATTATTTTTATTTGTTTTCTTAAACTCAAAATGAAACAAAAAAAGTCTGATTATTTTTATAAGATAAAAAATGTAAAACATTTGATTACAAAATACAATTTATTTGATATTTTTATGAATTTTTTTTAATATGTGTGAAAAGTAATTGAATTGTTTACAAGAGTGTTCCGATGTTTCAAATTCTTGCCGGCCTTTAAGGGTTAATGACATCCGGATTTATGGCTATTTATGTTATAATAGTTAAAAATGTAGAAATCAAAACGAAAAGCCAGAATGATCCTAGAGACAAAAGGACCATTTGCACCTCTAAAGGGTTTGGTTTGCATCTTTTTTGTTTGTCATCGACATTGCTATTTCAACCATTATTGAAAATATGAGATCTCTTAGATGAATGTATGGATACTCTGTGTATGATAGAGTGTCAAATGAAAATATAAGAAGTGAACGCGGTGCGAATGATGGTCTTATGAACAAAATAATGAAAGGATCATTAAGATGGTTTGGACATATGGAAAGAATGAATGAAGAAAGAATGGTAAAAAATAATATTTTAATGATATAAATGGAACCAGAAATAGAGGAAGACTGAGGAAAACGTGGAACGATCAAATAAATCAAATATTGAATGTCGGCCATGTGAGGAGTCAGAGAAATGGACGCGCGTGCATGACATGATGTATGAATGTTGAGGAAGCGAGAGAAATATGTCAGGAGAGAAAAGTGTGGCAGTCCATTCTTTCTGCCTACCCCTTCGGAGAGACGGCGTGATGGTTAGTTAGTTAGTTAGTTAGTTTTGAAAAGCTTGTATTGTTGTATTGCTTGTCTTGGCGGTGGTATGCTTTAATACGCGTGTGTTGTATTGCAGGCAATAGCCCTGACCTTGCCCGGATTGGGGCCAGAAGAGGCGGTGCCCTTGGAGGCCCCCACGGTCAGCGGGCGCCTGGAGATCCGTATTCAGGCGCCCCCGACTGCCCCGACCCCCGCGCTCCTCCCCGCCGGTTCACCCCTGCACTCCGGTGAGTTCCGCGGTGCAGTTCCGACCATTGTGCTAAGAAGCGGCGGGCGAGGGTATTGTTATTCAGCGGAGTGTTGTTTTCCAGCCAAGCTGCAGGCCACGGTGGTGGAGAGGAAGGGGCTGAGCAACGGCGGGGGCGGGGGAGGACACAGCCCCCACCTGGAGGACCCCTCCGTGTACTTCGACGCCACGGAGAGGGACCCCACCAGCCCCAGCCAGATCAAGGTGATTAACATATTCTTTCTTTACTGTTCTTGCTTCTTTCATTATTTCCACGACTCCAAATCATCTTATTGACACCTAGTGGCGCTACTTCCATACAATGATTTTTTACAAGTTTGAGCCATCTACGCAAGTTAAAGTGATTCAATTCGTTGCAAATGACTCCGCAGACATGCGCAGAAATGACCTAAGCATATGTTTTGTTTCACTCCTACGTACCGTAGGTGAGATGCCCACGAAATGGCCTACCTTCACATGTTTTGTTTAATGTTTCGATGGGCTTGCAAAATGTAAAAGGGTCTTTCTCGCACTTATGTATTTTTGGCTTGTATTCATATAGCTAGGTGCATATACGAGGTCTGTTCAAAAAGTATCGCGAATTTTGAATTTCCGCTGGCTACGTATATTTGATTTTTGATTTTTTTGTAGCGTTATGTTGGTACTCATGTCCCTTACTTATGCTGACAAGGTCGGCCATTTTGAATATTTAGTTAATTTTTGACAGCTGTTTTGCTTGGATGTGTTTTGGCTCGTCTTCGATTTTTGCCTATTCCAAAAAATGGATCAAAGAATCTGTATCAAATTTTGTGTGAAAAACAAAATAAAGTGCGCGGACGCATTTCGAATGTTGACTGTGGCATATGGTGAAGCTACCTTGGACCAAAGCAACGTTTATCGGTGGTACAAAATGTTCTCAGAGGGCCGAGAAGATATGAACGACGAAGAGCGTGCCGGACGCCCGAGCACGTCAACAACAGACGAAAACATTGATAAAGTGAAGAAAATAGTATTAGCCAATCGTCGAATCACCGTTAGAGAAGTTGCTGAGGACCTAAACATATCGATTGGCTCGTGCCATTCGATTTTAACCAATGATTTGGGCATGAGTCGGGTCGCCGCGAAATTCGTGCCAAAATTGCTCAATTTCGACCAAAAACAGCATCGCGTTAACATTGCTCAGGAGATGTTGGACTCGGTCCGTGACGACCCAAATGTGCTCCAGAGGGTCATAACTGGTGACGAATCATGGGTTTATGGTTATGACGTGGAAACCAAAGCTCAATCATCCCAATGGAAGCTGCCGCATGAGCCAAGACCAAAAAAAGCGCGCCAAGTTCGGTCGAACGTGAAGGTTTTGCTCACAGTTTTCTTCAATTGCAGGGGCGTGGTGCATCATGAGTTCTTGCCACAGGGTAGTAAGGTCAATAAGGAATATTACCTGCAAGTTATGCGCAATTTGCGCGAAGCAATCCGCCAGAAACGCCCGGATTTGTGGAAGAACAAAAACTGGCTTTTGCACCATGATAACGCCCCTGCTCACACATCGTTGCTTGTGCGCGAATATTTGGCCAAAAACAACACAGTAATGGTGCCGCAGCCACCGTATTCCCCAGACCTGGCCCCCTGTGACTTTTTCCTGTTTCCAAAACTGAAGAGGCCCATGAAAGGACGACGCTACGCCACGATTGAGGAGATAAAGACGGCATCGAAGGAGGAGCTGAACAAGATCACAAAAAATGATTTTTTTAAGTGCTTCGAGGATTGGAAAAAACGTTGGCATAAATGTATTATATCCGAGGGGAATTACTTTGAAGGGGACAAAATAGATATTCATGAATAAATAAATACTTTTTGAAAAAATATAAAATTCGCGATACTTTTTGAACAGACCTCGTATACCAGAAGATATCTACAATTTTGTATTTGAAGCCGGGCTTTATCACTCTGAAGTATGTTACTATTGGATGTGTCACGAGCTTCATTTCTATTGTCAGAATGTTATCTGTCATTTACGTTACGTACAGAAATGTTATGAAAAGAAAGATGATGTGATTTCTTTACGAACATTTATTTATAATTTGTGTTTCGGTGTTATTATTATTGTCTATTTACAGCTTATTAATTATATTTGTAAATACATTCTTATATTATACAAGAACATGAGTTTGGTGATGCAGAAAATTATTTTTTGTATAGATTTAAAATGCGCCTAAAATCAATTAATTCACGAAATTATTTTAGAAGTATGACACTCTTTTAATCTGGAAAAATACATGATCGTAACCCTCTACTAATATTATAACACACGGGCTTGCCTTAATGGTTGACCCTAGGCACGCCACTGTTAACACCCATCATATACAGAGATTTACCACAGGTTCAATTATCTAAGACTCATTTCTTTTGCCTATATTCTACTTTCATCCTACTTAAGGGTCGGTACAAGGACACCATTGTGCACTAATTATTTTCAACTCTCCCCTACAGCAGAATAATGTAAAGGGTTGTGATTCCAGAGCCAGGTCAGCTCCCGTCGCGAGGTTCTCAAGAACGGAGGACTGGAGCCGGTGGAGGACAACTGCGGACTGGTCCTGAAGCAGCGCAGCGTCACACCAGCCCGGAGCGGTAGCCAGGAGGCCTCCTTGCTGCTGCGGCGGTACCAGCTGGTGGGACGCGACGACAGGTGGGCCATCACAGACCTTGAATTCCAGGGTCCCTTCCCTCATCCTTTTTGTATCTAGGACACATTCATCCGCCTTACATTCCTTGGGTATTCCAACATACATTGTTTTTCCGCATAACTATCACTTTATCAATATATATAAAAGGCAATGTTTGAATGATTTGATAATGGGACAGGCAAACAGTTCTTTTATCACTAAGGGCATTACAGTGAACTAAATTTGTTTGATGTGAGTGTTTAACTGTGTGTAATGTAAGTCATCAAGAGATGGCGCTCGACTCGGGGAATTTCAATTTAGTCGGGTTGTAATTGAATAAAAGGTAAATTTAGTGATGACTTGAATTTCCAGACTTCCCAAGACCCCGCGGCCCTCGCCGCTGCTGCAGATCCGCAGCGCGGGCGCCATCCCCTCGCCCCTGGCCGTGCCTCAAGCGCAGGATGAGGAGGACGAGGACGGAGAGGAGGAGGAGGAGGAGGACGAGGAGGAGGAGGAGGAGGAAGAGGAGCAGGAGGAGGAGCGCATGCTGGGCCTGCAGCACACCAAGTCCACCGGGGATATCCTGGACGCTAACCACGGTCACTATACACTCCTACACACCATCACATTTCCTTTTCTTCTTCAACATTCATACATTGTGTCTCATGATTTGATAGTGCCACATATTCCTCTATTTCTTGTTTCATATACGAGGGTTGTCCGTATAATAAGTTTCTTTTCACAATGAAAACCATTTTTATTTACAAGGAGCAATACATGATTGGAAAGCTTAGACTTTCAGCTATTTTTCTGCATAGTCCCCGTTGACTTCGATGCACTTCTTCATAGAAGTCTCCCGCCAGGCCGTGAAGGTAGCTCAGAACCTCTTCTTTCAGCTCCTCTTCGTTTGCAAAATGCGTTCAGGGAAGAGATGGTAGTCACTCGGGGCCAAGTCCAGACTGTATGGTGGGTGTAAGACAATCTCCCATCCGCCTTGCACAAACCTGTAACTGAGCGTCATCAAATCTCAAGAGATTTACTATGGTTAAGTGAGATTTTCATTCTATTTTTATTCCATGGGTTCATTTTTACTGTGTTAATGATAACATGAAATTAATGAATAATGAAAAAGTGATTGCTAATTCCATGCAAAACTCATAAAATGCAAAATATTCATATTTAACTTTTATGGTAAGATGTAAGATGCAACAAGTAAAAAATCTTATTTTTTCATTTCACATAACATTATTGCACTTTATTTATATTGTTAAATTCCACATGAATGGCAGCCTGACATTAAATGGTTGATGACATCACGGAATATTTAAAATATGAATTATAATACTAAGATTATTGAAGACTGTGACAAATGATCCACAGATGAGTATGGTTTGGTATTGGAGAAGAAATCCAACTATTTGTAGACTCTACATATTAAGAAAAATGAGTGTTTGTAGTAAAGTTGATCATAATTTGAATAATATGTGTTTTAATTCTGTTCAGAAGGAAATGCGGTGACCGAACGAGGACGTGCCCGGCAACGGACCCCCTCCCTAGGCGGAGAGTCCCAGCCACCCGCTAGAGACGTGAGTGTCCCTTCCGTGGCAAAACCTGTCTAGTTTCATTCACGAGTCGAGTTTAAAATTACCGGGTACATCTCGCCTTTGTGATTGCAGAAGTCCACCAGCGGCAGCCGCATCCCTGTGGCCGTGGGCTCGGGGGGCGCGGGGACGGGCGGCGGGGTAGGGGCCCTGCGCCTGGCCAAGTGCGCCTCCTGGAGCGGGGTGGAGCAGCCCCCCGACAGCCCGCAGACGCCCCTCGACGTCAACCAGCTCACGCCAGGTAGCCCTGACCTCCCTCCCCATACTATAATATGTGTACATTAGTAGGATCCAAAGTTTTCCGGCTTCTTCAGGATATTAAAAAGATAACAGAATCAGTCATCTTAATAATACCATTTCTTAACTTCATTCTTAGATTGCCTAATCTGTACCACTTTGTTCTTGCCCTAACAACTTGTTCTTCATGTTCTCTTCGTGCAAATTCTACTCTTTCTTTGCCATCGGACGTTCCGTCTTGAATCAGCTCTCTGTTGGATCAATCTGGCTTCCTTCCACGTCTCTAGCATTTTTAATAGCCCGACACACGGACAGCTGTCCTGTAGACCCCTTTCATTCTGAAATTCTAGTCCCCAGGGGTCTGATGAAGATAGTTTTGTTGGTAAGAAGGAGCTCACTCGCATCACCATTAAGTGTGTGGAGACAGCCGGAAAGCTCGGGGCCCCGCTAGGTCAGGTGTGTAACGGGTGGTGTTGTGGTGTCCCGCAGCCCTGAGGAGAAGGCGGCAGAACGCAGCGGACAAGTACGTGACGGACCCCTCGCAGCTGGCCCTGCGCTTCACGCGGCCGCGCGGACGCCCCGCCTGGCCGCACCAGCCCTCGCCGCCGGACCTGCCGCTCTCCAGGTCTGATACTCGCACTCGCACTCGCACTGCTCATAATACTAACCTCATAATACAATCCTAATCACTTACATTCAAATGTGCACTACTGTCATACAACAATAATGTGTAAAGGCAACAAGCCGTAACTTAAGTTGCACGGCTCAAAGCATTCTTATAACTGGCCTCTATCATATACAATCACAGATCTTTCTCTATCTCTTTCCTTTACTGAGATATTCACTATCCCAATAGCTGCAAAATTGTATTCATTTGATACATGTTTTGGCAAAAAGCATCATTTTAAGTTGCGGCTTTTTACCACGGCACAGCCAAAACTTGCGGCCTTTTGCTGCGACACAATCTGTATCCTGGCAAATGACAGCAACTTAGATTGCGGCCCATTACCAAATTATTTGTGCGACGGTCTAGCTAATATGTGGCGGCAAAACACATTTTCTTTAATAATATGAAGCTTACTATACTTTTATGGCAAAAACATGTCTTAATCATTTCTAAGAACTGTATTCTTACTTTTAAAACTTAGTTTGCATAAGAAAACTTATTTTAAATGATAAAATATAGCAAAAAACAAAATAAAACTATAAACCCGTTTATCTCAAAACTACTATTTTTAACTTGCGGCTATTTGCCTTTGCACATTAGAACAATAATCAGAAATAATACAGAATCCTCTCACTCTCTTGTATTCAAAATATTCTCCTACTCTTTTTTGGTGAAATCCTTTTTATTTTAAGAATTAAAGCACAATTCATTGTCAGAGAATGATATAAATTTATTGCGGAGTCGTAAGAGCTCTGACTGCCACACCGAAGGTCGCGGGTTTGATTCCCGGTGATGGCAGTGTGATTGTCACACTGTCTATGGTCTGGTGTAGAATTCACGTGACAATAAAATGGCGATAGATAAGCTACCTATCACATGTCGTGAGAATCAATATAATAGCTAAAAACAAATTGTATACGGTAATTGGGTTCAAACAACCTGTTTAAATAAACGAATGATGAAGGTATAAGACCTTCAAAACATGTTAAGAGAAATAAACTTAAAGGCATAAGTTTATCACAAATGAAAACACTTGTTTTCTAGAAGTTTTATTATATTTGATGGGAATGACATGTTTTGCCTTGGTAAGGTGTTATGTGAAATGTTTTATTCTCATAAAAGTTTCATTATTTCCAAGTAACACTATCACATATGTACAATTGGCTTGGACATACAGAATAGATGGATGAAGAAATAATGGAGTACAGAATTGAGGAAGACAGGAAAACAGTTCAATTTTAATTGTGGCCATATTAGTCATAGTAAGAAGTGAGAAGAACCGACTTGCATGTATGAATGTGGAGGATTCCCACGATAATAAAATAGAGAGACGACCTTCGTGGCAGAACAGCAACCGCTATGACTGCCACACTGAATGTTACCGTGTCACGAGAATCAATATGATAGCTTTACCCTTTACATGGATTTGACTCGCACTGTAATGATGTAAAAAGCTATTCAATAAAATAATAATACAGAAACTCAGATTTTACGTCCCCATATTTAACGTTTTCCCGCCAGTTGTGTTTAATTTTTTCAGTCCTGATATATTTTAGTACATTTTTTACCCGTTTTTTGTTTCTTTTTCCTGTAATTTACATTAAAAATATGCGAGTTACGCACGTTTGACAATGAATCGGCACAGTAGACCCGTGATTGGTCGGAATACGGCGTGCAACGTGGTGATTGGCCAACATTCAGCATCTGTCATTCGGTTTTCAATTTGATTTGTAATGCATTATTATTATTATTGATGATCTTTGTGGCCGAGTGGTAAGTGCATTGACTGCCACCCCGAAGGTTCCGGGTTCGATTCCCGGCGAGGACAGTGTGATTGTCACACTGTCTTTTGTTCGGTGTAGAATTCACGTGGCGATAGATCAGCTACCTATCACATGTCACGAGAATTGTTTTCGATTTGATTTATAACGCTTCATTCTTTTTGACATTATTTACCTAGAGTTTTTACGTTTTGTTTTATTCTTCTTCTTCTTTCTGTGTCCTGTCAGGTCTCCCTAACGTTGACTATCACCTCATAGTGATAACTTGGGGAAAAATATCCAGCGTGGTATCCCCTTGCCTTCTCTGGAGGATTTTCTGTCGGGGTTACCTTCCCTTAGCTGGGTGTATCCAGTTTTATGGCGCTGGAAGCTCGCCATTCGTCCTCTCTCTATCTGCTATGGCACTAAGTAATATGTGCCACATTGCCCGGGGTTCGCGGGGTCTTTAAAAGACCTCTCGTGGACGCTAGAGAGTTGGACTTGATAGTAGTGTTGCTGTTGTAAATGCAACATGCCGCCTTACGACATTTTGTAGAGGCATACTTTACAGCAAAGCATGCCCCATCGTAGCCCTACTACCGTTTTGAACCCCTTTTGTTTTATTAGTTAAGTTAATTACAATATTTTCTTCCTTTTTTCATTGGTTTCGTTTGGTTTTTTGGCACGTGTTTTGCGTACTCATCTACGTGATTTAAAAATGTTTTTTTTCAATACCTCCCATTTACACTCTGTCCCTTAAAAAAGGTAAAATAGTTGTTTCACTGTAATTAACGAGAATGAAAATGAAGTTTTATGGAAACGGTATCCCTTAGAAAGGTGTTAATTGTTACAATATGATGTTGCAGGCAGGCGAGCCGCGGCGTCCCCACCCACCTGCTGATGGGGGGCGGGGGGCAGTCCGACAGCTCCTCGTGCTCGCCCCCGCCCCCGCCGCCCGCCCCGGGCCCCGCCCCCGCCGGGGACAACCCCGCGCGGGCGCGCCGCTTCCGCCGCATGCTGGAGGGGGGCACATAGCACCCCCGCCGTGCGGTGGCATTAACCTAGAAGATATTATACTACTGTGGTGCACGTATCTCGCACGGTGCGGTCCTTGTTTTCTATTTTGGTATTTATTCATCGTTGATTTATCTCTTATATTTTGTCTAGTCCAATGTTATAACTGTGTCTTTATAAAGAAATCTTTCTCTTGTGTTGTTATCATTATACGAGGCCGCTAATCTTGCAGTAGCTAGTATATACAAGTGTCGAGCGGAATTCCATAATGATGATATTTTTACTTCATATCATTTGTGTGGTTCTGATGTTCTGTTTTGCACAAAAGTAAGGCAAAGAGAAGGAACTAGTTTTAGTACGATGCTAGTTAATCTCCTATTGACTCTCTATAGTGTTTTAACCGGAGACTAATGGACTGGTGGTGCGGAAGTGTGCGCAGGCCACAATCCCGTCTATTGTATTGTGAGCGGGCCAATTATTTTGTATTGGAAACCAATGATTTAGTTTTAGTTGAATGAAGCGCCATATTTGTATATTGATATTAGTCCTCGCAGTTCATTGGATTATTTTTAGATGGGCATCGCTTGCTCCCGACGGAATCGAAGGCTTCTCGCAAACGAATGCAATTTGCAAAATATTATGTATATGGAGGAATCGTGCATTTTAATGAAATTTTAGCACACTGCGGGGCGCGGTGGTGCCTCTAGGACATGCCTTATTCGCGAACGAAACAGCGGGAAGTGTCTGGAGTACCAAAGGAAGGGCTTGGTATAAATATGTATCTAGTGTGTAATAGTGTAAATAGGGGGCGCTGTGCGGAGTGACGGTCAGTTGTAAACAGTGCGGTCAGAAGAGTGCGCGGACATTTCTAAATTAATAAAGACTATTCATTAAAACAATTCTTGAATGTATTAGATTATCTCCTATTATGAATCTCCCCTCGCCTGCCGCTGGCTTGCGGAAACAGTGACTGCCATTAGCCCTGATGATGATCTGTCAGCCAGCGAGACACGATGCCAGTTACTGTTTTCGCAAACAAGCTGATTGTTTCGGTACTTATGTTTCTCACAAGTTATATTTTTGCATGTTTTGCCATCTGTATTTTCAATAATATCCGGTGTATAATTCACCAGACGATAGATCAGCTATCTAACACATGTCACGAGAATCAATATGATAGCTACACCCTTTGCTCGCGCTGTGATGATGTAAAGAGCTATTTAACAAAATGAAATATTACAAAAAATTGTGCTGGGATATCCACAAACATTCACCTTCCTATTGTAGATAAAAATATCTAACTTTCTTTTCATTTGTGTATTGAACGCTTACTTAAGCAACTTATTGAAATGTTTTTAACAACAGTTTCCGGAATATGCAAAAATACTCTTTTTTTAATGATGTTCCAATTGCTTGTATGTATGAATATAATTTAAAATCAGGATATGTACTGTGTCTCTATTACTCGGCAGCCATTGAGTGTGAGGGAGGCTCTAACAGATTTCATTGAAGATCATTTTTAATAATCATTTAATAATATGTTATTTTTTAAATAACTAGTTCCACTTTTGTCTTTATTTGAAACAGATCGCTGTCATGCCAACCCGTATTTGTAACTAAATTCAAAAACATTTAATATAAATGAAAACATCCGTTTTCTACAAGTTTTATTATATGTCATGGGAATGACATGTTTCGCTTTGCTAAAGCATTAGCAAAATGTGATATCAATAATGCCCTAGCGAGTATAATGCCGTTTGCACAACTGCCTTAGAAAGTAAAATGCCATTTTCAACACAAAGCAAACATAATGACGTTTTGATAATGCCTCAGCAAGGCGAAACGTGTCATTCCTGTGAAATATAGATATTAAATGCTCAATCTATACAGTTTTACATGATTGTTGAAGAAATAAAAGAAGGCCGACTCCATACTCCTGGACATCATTTCCAATGGATGAATATTACAATTGTATTATGTATCACCAAGGACCCTGTTATAATTGAGAGTATTGAAACATGTAATATTGTGCAATGAGTCGTGTTGTATGTAGCCTATTTAATTTTTATTTACATCATTAAAAAACTTGTTAACTTCACAGTTCATATTGAAATGTATTTGATAAGTTTTCAGAGAAATAATATATATGTTTGCAATAGAATCAAAAATCATTTATACAATGCCAAGATAATTTGTATAACCTTTCAATTATCTGAAAACTAATGTCTCGAAATTCATGCAATGATCAATATTTGATTAAAAAATTACTTTCAATAAAAAAAAAACTTTGGAAAGAATGAATGAAGAAAGAATGGTAAAAAATGATATATGTTAATGATGTAAATGGAACCAGAAATAGAGGAAGACCAAGGAAAATGTGGCACGATCAAATAAATCAAATATTGAATGTCGGCCATGTGAGGCGTCAGAGAAATCGAAGCGCGAGCATGACACAATGTATGAATGTTGAGGAAGCGAGAGAAATATGTCAGGGAAGAAGAGTGTGGCATTCTGCCTACCCCTTCGGGGAGACGGCGTGATGGTTAGTTAGTTTTTTTAGTGACTTTGCTGAATTTGGAGTTTTGCAGCTATCTGGCTGGGAACTGGTGCATTATCGTTTTAAAATCTCGCTTTTCAAGACAAATTCCAACTTTCTTTCTATCTTTTATAGACCATTATTTTCTTTAGCAATAAAATAGTGAAAAGTTAATTGGAAAATCACAATTTGATTGTGTTACTTGTTAAATATTTGGAATTTTGTTTTTAACTTTAAATTATATGCTGCTGTGGAGTCTCTTTCACATTTTACGAAATAAGCCATTTTGATTCTGGAAGCATTCTCCGTGTATAGATTAAATATCCTAACATACAACATGATTCGTTATATACTCACCATACCCGCACCCAAATATCTACAATTCAACAGTTGCTTAAAGAATTATGAATGATTATAAGATATTGCAATAATATTTCTGTTCTGTGTTATAATTGAATGTATTTTGAATGCGGTTTTGTAAGAAAATGAAAACACTCGCAATATGTTTTTCCAAAATGATGTCGAGTGTCGCCGTGTCTTGTCCAATAATTGTACGAAGCATCTGCCTTTCTATCCTCTCTCCCCCCACCTCTTCTGAACATCACAATTTGTTATAATTATTATTATTAGTAGTTAATTAATTAATTCTCGACGGGCTGGACATGTGAACTAGTTTATAATTTGTCTGAGATGATGTTGGAAGTAAGGTAAGGCGAGGTGCGATGGTGTACAGGTACTGTGGAGATGCTCACCTTCTAGTCAGAGAGTGTTGAGAGACAAGTTGTCCGTGTGTATTTATTGATTATAGTTTGTTTGAGACTGAAGAGGATTGTGGTGTACTGTACCGTACCGCCTGTACTGTGTACCGTGTCGCTTGTAAAGCTTGGAGCGGTGGTCCTCGCTTCCTTCACTTTTTATTTTGCCATTTTGTTAAAGTTATCATTTGTCCTAACTATAAAGAGCGTACTTAAATTGAATAAAAATGCAGCATTTTGTAAAACATCTCATGGAAACTAAAATGTTTTAAAACTACCCCCCGCCTTTTACTTCACAGCCTCATCCCCCAGACTAGTTAGATGATAGGTTATAGTCTATTGCCACGTGAACTCTACCAAGAAAATACCAGAATATTATAAGTATGATGCAATAATGAAGGAAGACACGGAGACAAGTGTTTGTGCTGGATACAAAATAAATGGTACACTATCACTGCCAATAAACAATGAAGTAAGAAGGGAATGTAAGGGAGATGGTTACTAAGATGAGGGAAGAAGATGTTTCAGTGCCGTGTCAGGTCCCTTCAACGTTGGCGATCACTGCAGCAAAGGCATCTCTATCCTGCGCCACTTGGAACAGGTTCTGAACTCTTGTTATTCCTGTTCACTCTTTAATGTTCCGCAGCCAGGACAGCAGCCTTCTACCAGCTCCCTGACGTCCCTCCACTTTACCCATTAATATCAGTCCAAGGAGGTGGTATTTTTCTCCCCTTAGCAGGAGGAGGTAGGTATTTTTCTCCCCTTAGCTAAGGGAAGATGTTTGTAAGTAGTATGAATGGATAAATATGTTGAGAAAGGCCAGAGAAAACATGGATGAAAACAGAAAACAGACATGAGTTTGGTACTTTTCTATTGGGTTTTGTAACTACCTCCTGTTTAATTATACACTGCACATTGCTACAGATATGACAGGTGGTAGGTAGTACAGCATCCCTACAGATTTTGAGCTCCATTCACACCATTAATGGGTTTATAATTATTTATTTTGTTCATCCACAACATCCAAGTGATCCTTTTGATAATTTTCTCAGACTCTTCAAACACATACAATGGTGCTCTTAGACTAGCTTCAACTTTTGTATAATATGACAGTTTCAAACGTTAAATCCACATTCATTTAAGGGATCTCATTTCTTAACACATTCTTTGCCAGTTGTATGCGACACTTCCATATGTAAGGGTTGTGCTGTCATCTTGGATTCTTTTTGCTATGGTGAGTAAAATTTATTAAACTCTTCTACATAATCTAAAATATTAAAGGCCTTATCAGAATGCTAGCGTAATCTTGGCGTCAGAATAGACTGTTTTCTCTCCCAAAAAACAAAACAAATTCTGATTTAAATAGTCCATTGTTTTGGCCATGATACTTCAACATTATTACTGTTAAAATCTAAAACACTGTTATAATATCACAATTTCTTTTATTTACTGAGACTGTCTGATGATGATGCCAACATCGGTTGGCGAAACAGCTGTCGAGACACTCTCAGTGAATAAAAAGAGATTGTGATATTATAAGTGTTTTAAATTTTAACAGTAATAATTCTGATTTAGCCAATGGGGAGAGCAATCAATGTTCTTCTTTTAGAGCTTTGGTCTGTTCATGTAGTCAGGCCGGCCTCTCTCGGGAGGTTACTTCCAGCTATCCCTCCGTCTCTTTGGCGGTGTTCCGGGGGAACGGTTGCCAGCAGGAATCTGATGGTGGGATTCTGGAGGGATCGTTGTCTGCCCCATCTTATGATATCTTCCACATTGCAGATTTCACGAATAGCTGTGTTCCTCACCCTAACCTCGAAGAGACTTTCCTGTTCAGTCAAACTGTTGAATATCTTCTTATTTTTGTCCTGTCATCTCCGTGGTGTACAGGGCCTCTCCACCCGACTCTATCGCATGCCTGATGCCTAACATCATCCCAAGTGAGGCCTGCTGCCTTAACCTCGTCCTGCAGGGTTCGTCTCTGGGTGGCTCTAGGTCTGTCTCGCTTCCTTTTTCCCCCTGTAGGGGACCAGTCTAGTCGCCCTGAGCGATGCAGGCTGGGTTCCGTCTCTGAGTGTGACCGATCCACTGCCATTTGCGTCTAGCGACTTGTTCTCTAATTGATTTTTGGTCTGCCATGGTCCAGAGAACGGCATTTGACACTGTTTGGGGCCAATAGATCTTGAATTGTTGAGTATAATTATTAAATATGTTTTTACACTTAAATGAAACCAAGTTAAAGGGATAAACATATTACTTAGTTAGCGTAGAACTTGCTTGTGTGTTCCCGCTGTCATTTTAAAATTGGAACAATGAATATGTAGAAATCATGAATACAGATTTTATTACCGACTGATGACATATTTTGAGGTCATCAGCCGTAACATTTTGTCACTATGTCCCGTATGAAATGAACGAATTATAATTATGTATGCAATTTCACTTCAGAGATATTACAGGCAACAAAAAATTCATAAGACTTTAATCTTTAAACTCAACAGATTTACTAACTTCTCAGTCAGCCCGGTGAAAAAAAGTGTTACTTCATTATCCAGCAATAATCTTATCGTTTCATTTCTCCACAGATGAATCATCTAACGTACATGTAGGAAGGTCCAGGGACTTAGATTCAAATGGTAAATTATACACAGCTGCTTGGGAATAAAGGAAGACCGAGGAAAACGTGGCACGATCAAATCAATCAAATATTGAATGTTGGTCACGTGAGGAGTCAGAGAAATTGACTTGCGTGCATGACAAGATGTATGAATGTAGAGGAAGCGAGAGAAGTATGTCAGGACAAAACAGTGTGGCGTTCCATTCTTTCTGCCTACCCCTCCGGAGAGATGGCGTGATGGTTAGTTAGTTAGTTAGCTTGGGAAAACACACAACTGCTTGGGAAATAAAAAATTGTTGATCAGATTAATCAAATATTAAATGTCGGCCACGTGAGGAGTCAGAAAAATTGGCGTGCGTGCATGACAACATGATTATGTTGAGGAAGCGAGAGAAGTGGAGGTCTATTATTTCTGCCTACACTTTTGGACAGGCGGCTTGATGGTAAGTTAGTTAGGTTTTATAGTTTTACAGGAGTGTTCAAGAAAAATAGATTGGTTCTTCTTCTTCCTCGTATCAATGGTAAGTTAGTTTTGTAGGTTTCATATCTCTCCACTTTTTCTTGCTATTGTGGTGGAAGGTTTCACTAACTTTGTGTAGTTTCAAGGGGTGCCATAGTAACACCACACGTGGAGGCATCTTCCTCGCTCCTAATAAATATATTAAAACAATATTTGTTTTGCAATAAATAGTTAGTACGGTATGCCAACTAGTTTCGCTTGTACGTGTCTACATAAAATAACCATACTGTGGTTAAATACAAAGTGTTTTATTATTTTATATACAAGATGTATCATACAATCAGGTAGAAACAATTTCGAGAAAGAAGCGACCGAAGAATTCAGTTGCGTTGGGCGGCCTTTGGAAAATTTCGTCATGTTCTCACTTCTAAAATACCACAATGCTTCAAGAGTAAAGTCTTCAACCAGTGCGTCTTGCCAGTCATGACGTACGGAACCGAGACGTGGACACTGACAAAAGGTCTAGTCTACAGATTCAAGGTCGCCCAACGCGCCATGGAAAGAGCCATGCTTGGAATAACCTTGAGGGACAGATTTAGAAACGAATTTATTCGACAACAAACCAAGGTGACTGCGAGCTGATTCTTCGACACGATGTTGCTCGACCTCACACCGCAATCGCGAATGCAGATTGGGAGATTATACCGCACCCGCCTTATTCGCCAGACGTGGCACCATCGGACTACCACTTGTTCAGATCCATGACGCATGCCTTAGAAGAGCATCACTTCCATTCATATGCAGATGTCAAGAATTGGGTCGATGCCTGGAGTACCTCAAAAGACGAGGCGTTTTTTCGACGATGGATTCATCTATTGAAATACCAGAAATATGGTATGAGTAGTCGCTAACGATGTACAATATTTTGATTGATATGTTGTTTTATTTAACCTTTCAAATTCATGTGATTTTCACTCAAAAATACCCACCGAACTTTCCGAAACACTTTTTTATGAAATATTTTTACAAAATCAAAATATTATCCACAACATGTTTCGGAGGCCACTTCATCCATCCTCAGGTGTAAATATTATATATCTAAATCTAAACCAAAGCAAACATACTACGACTTATCTTTAAAAGTACAAATTACACTTTACGACACATTTACGGAGAAAAACAACACAAAATTATAATTGGGAAAAACCTATATTTACATACAAATAGCTGCTTGCTTAGACACTAATTAATAAACACTGCCTAGTCACATATCATGAAATCACTCTTCTGCAATGATAACATAAATTTGAAACTCCGCCAGAGAATAATCAAATGCTATGGGTGGTCTGTTTTATTGTATGGATGTGAAACGTGGACCTTGAAAGTCAACTCAATGAACAGACTGGAAGCATTTGAAATGTGTCTCTATCGCCGAATGCTCAGAATTCCCTGGACAGACATGGTTACCAACACCGAAGTCCTGAGGCGAGCTAGAGTAGACAGGGAACTGTTATCAACAATCAAGGTTCGAAAGATCTCACATCTGGGTCATATACTGCGTGGGGAAAAGTACCACCTTCTCCAACTGATATTGGAGGGGAAAATTGAGGGACGCCGAGGGCCCGGAAGGAGACAAATGTCCTGGCTGCGAAACGTGAGGGAGTGGACCGGCATCCGAAGTGTGGAGGAGCTGTTCCGAGCGGCGCGCGTAGGGCAGGGATAGGTTCGCCGAGATGATCGCCAACGTTGGGGGGACCCGACAGGGCACTTGAAGAATAAGAAGAAGTTACATATGTTATTACATTGGGCGGGCAACATTTACTGTACAAAAACTTGTTTGGGAGTGCGGTACACTACATTTGCAGCTCATATTTGAATGTACAAAACCTTATAAACCTTTGTACTTTACTTCCTTATTACTAACTAACTAACTAACCATCACGCCGTCTCCCCGAAAGGGTAGGCAGAAAGAATGGACTGTCACACTTTTACTGATGCGGCACTCCATCCTTTTCTTTTCGCCCCGCGGGAGACGCGGTGTGATGGGTTGCGAACCTCATCGCCACCAATAAGCATCTCCCGCGCACACTTCGATCTTCCAACATCCACAAAATAAATCTAAAACAAATATTATAAAATACAATGATATAAAATAAAATAACAAAATAAAAATAATTTAATACAAAATGTTATTTTTAGATGGTGCACATTTGTCTATTTAATTTATGTTCCACGAATCCACCGTTTTTTAAATTTAGCACATAATGTAATAACACATAATGTTTTTCCGATGTTGCACATGTTGACATGGACGATCCGGACTTTTGTGTTTATTTAATTTATGTTACACGTATCCACCGTTTTTTAAATTAGCTGTTATATGATTGAATTAATGTTCCACGTATCCACTTTTTTTATTTGGCAGTAATTAGGCACTTAAAACCAACCAACACCAGCAAGAACTTTAAAAGAATATTGAAGAAATTATTCAAATTGTCATTGGAACAAATGAAAAATTTATTTTTACACCTGTCAAAATTCTTTATATAAACGAAAAAAACTTGTATAATTTTGACATCAAAACAGTAAAAACGTATTACGTCTCACAATTAACTATTATAAAGTGCGGCAACAATCAAATTGACCAAAACAATTCACTTATACACGTAATTTCTCCAAATTCACGGGAGCACCAAATGAACCAAACCAAATTTTCAAAATCAGAATTAGAAAAACATTACATTGTACGTAATATTTTGATGAACGGGGATTGAATCTGTATGAGCTGTAAATGCAGTTTCGACAATTTTTTTAAATTGAGTGGTGCTCTAAGGGATATAATGCTTGGCTCTTGATCCAGGGGACTTGGGTTCGAGCCTGGAACTTAACACGTATAATAAATTCCAATACCATTGATTGAAATCCCTGATGTTAGTCTTCTTCTTAAAAAATAAAATAAAATAACTTCAACAAAGCCAACCGCACAATGGAGGTTAACCACCCTAGGTATTTGAACGTACGTGATACGTTCACTTCGACTGTACCATTCTGCGTTATCCCGTATCACGTACGCGCTTGAGAAAATGTAATGTACAACTGTTAGGGATACGCGCGTGTGCTAATAGCACTTGAGTACTAATCTTCACAAATATGATAATTTTGTGTGTGGTCGAGTCTTTGACGTTTCGTAATTTATAAAAATAAAAATAATATAGAATTAAATTTAATTAATAAAAAAAACTGCTTTTTTTGCACGTTTCTTGTAAAATGACCTGAAGGTAGGGCGGTTAAGGAGAAAGGAGTGAATGGAGGAATCTGATTATCATAATATAAATAGAACCCGGATGTCGTTAGGAAAGAGATCGAAAATATTTTGAATAAAAGAGAGCGAGAGACGAATACTTCGATTCTCTGAGAAAATAAATCGAAATGCACACGATGCGCACGCCCGAGAACGTTTCTGGATTATTTTAAAATTTGTTCCAATTTTGATGTTGTGAAATTAGTAACTTGTATGAAAAAAAGTATGCCAGACGAAATAACTATTGTTGATCCCATCATAAGAATACCCTGTGAGAAGACGAAATTTGGTTCCTACTGCGCATTCCTCTCCCCCCGCTACGATCCCCCATCCCCGCGCAGCCCTATCGGCTAGCGGAGCTGTCTTCAGTATGTATAATATCTGACCGTCTTGTCGTGTGCCTAAATATATTAACTTATTCAGTCCCTATATTAAAATGGATTTTTTTTATGGCGATGATGATATTCTCAACTTCGGGTCAATTCTTGGCCGATTTGATAAATCTGATGCCACGTAAAATGCTTTGGGTATTAATTATTATTATTATTAGTAATACAGTACAAATGAACATAACATTTGCATATTTTTAAACCCTTTCTCATCCAGTGTTGTTTTAAAACAACGTTAAATAACCTAAACTATATGGAATTTTTTATATTTTTCAAAATTTTTTAAATATTATCAGTACACACTATCAAATGTCAAATATTTTTTATATCCCAAGGAATTAATTCGGATGAGAAAGGGTTAATACAGTTTCCTGAAATACTACAAAAGAAGTTGTAAATTGTATTAAGTGCCGAGTCGGAACTTACTTAAAGCCGTGCCACACTGTTTTGAACAAGCTCTCCACATCGGTCTCCACCGGCGGTTTAAAACTGGGTAGACACTTGTTTGAAACAAAAATTCGTTTGACCTTCAACAACCTTTGTGGACGGACGCGCATAGTAGCGCGTGGATCCCGCCGTTGTAAACACGCATTCCACAATGTGGGCGCTCCACATTCCACCAGTCAAGGTCAGTTGCATAGCGGCATCATCGGTGGAGTGCGGACGTATTGAACGAACATGGTGTCTACTGCGGATGCCACACCAACCGTGGGCTCCACAAAGGTGACCCCTGTGGAGAGCTTGTTTACAACAGTATGTGGACGCTACACCAACCGTGGGCTCCACAGCTCTCCACCAAGGTCACCCCTGTGGAGAGCTTGTTTCAAACAGTGTGACACGGCCTTTAGAGTCATAAAATTAATCCGACCCCTGAGACAGCGGTGACGGTCTTTTACGTAAGCAGCCCGTTAGGAGTTTACCGAACTATCGGAGGAAACCATTATCAAATACATAGATTGTTGAATACAAATTTTAATTATTATTTATAATATTTAAATTTTATTAGTATCCTGGGATTGAAAGTGTTGAGAGGAAGTAGAGGGGGGAATGGGCGGAGCATGCGCGTCACAGGCCGTCACAGGGTATTCTAAGGATAAACGGTCTATAGATATTCTCGAGCCAGGACATCTGGGGTCTTCTCACACAGTCTTCCCTTTCATGATGAAGAGCGGAGAAAGTGTCCCGAATATACCATCTTTCTAGACTTCACATCAATGTATTTACAGTGGAATTTATTTAATTTAAACAATTTACAGTGGAGTTTATTTGAATTAATGTTTTTTATTTTTATTGAATTACTTATTTTATTGAATTGATAGCCCGCAATGGGTGAAATCCAGTTGTTCGTCTACAAGTATTTGTATACATTCAAAATGTTGTAAAAAAAAAAAAAACTGGTCAAAATTATAGCATATAGATTGGAGTGACATCTCCAGGCAGTTTCTAGCAATACGCTAAATGGCGGTAGCCTTTCACATTGGGTTAAAAAGATCTTCTGCTTAATGCTTAAAATACAATCTTCATAGATGGCGTGAGTGTGTAGATTGAATAAACTACCACGCAAAGGGTGGTGTTGCAGATTAACATATATACAACTTCCAAAAATTTGTCAGACATGGTGGTTATAAGAAAAAAAATGTGGAACGGGGAATGTTGTATTACATAAAGCGTGCGCTCAACCCAACCAATGACAGGTCATAAGTCCTGTAAACACCTTGATCAACCATATTCTGTTTCCAATTTGCATCTTCGTCTCTATTGAGATACAATTGATTCTTTTATTATTTTTATTTAGTTGAAATAGTATAATACCTACACGTGTAGGTAAACACATGTTCTAATAAAAACAATTTTAAAAAATAATGTAAAAACTAACCAACTAACTAACTAACCATCACGCCGTCTCCCCGAAAGGATAGACAGAAATAATGAACTGCCACACTTTTCTTTCCTGACATATTTCTCAATTTGATTCCTCGACATTCATACATGGTGTCATGCACGCGCGTCAATTTCTCTGACTCCTCACGTGGCCGACATTCAATATTTAATTTATTTTATCGTGCCACGTTTTTATCGGTCTTCAAAAGAGCCGCACAAGACAGGGAAGAATGGAAGAGAAAAATACAGGAAATTGCTGCAAACCAATCCCAGGATTGAAACCAGAGAGAGAGAATGCCTTAGAAGGGCAAAACACGTCATTCCCATAAAATATAGGTATTATCATCTATATTACTATTCCACGCCAACGGACTCGCAGTGCCGAAATCACGATCGTAGAAACTTACTTTATTGGCTCTGATGTGAATTTCATGGACAACAAAATCAAGAGTTTTGTTTCTCTAAACAAATGAATGTTTTGTGCAAATGTGATATAATATTGTTTATTTGATTATTATAATAGTTTTTCAATTACATTAGTACTATGTATTCAAGTTTATAATTCACAGCGAGTTTGCTTGGAGTGAAACCTTGTTTTATATTATAGATATAGACACACATTTTTGCATCCACACACGTCATTCAATCCAATAAATAAACTAATTGATATTGAACTTCTATTGTATTTGTTGAATATATATTGGATTTATTTGTATACTTGAATTTAGCAATAGCGAAGCGTTGCCGGGTCAGCTAGTAGGTAATAAAACTTCATTCGTATTAATTGTTTCATTCTTTTCTAAATTTGTTCATGTTCTGGACACTTGTGACTTCGTTGTGTAGTTGAGAGTCAAAGTATTCATCTTGCTGGGTCCTCCCCTGTACGTCTCTCACTGCGGGGTGTCCTTGTGTGGTGTATTAGTGTTGTGGTAATGCGCGCGGTCCGCCATGCCAGAACTAGTTATGGAGGTATATTATAGGCAGTGTAGCACGGCCGCCGCTGCTCGCCTCTGATAGCGACAAGTCGTGATTCGGTTATCGTCTCGGATAGTCCTCTCCGCTGTGCTGCACTGCCCGCCCATACTAGGAAGTCGCGTCGTGTTCACAATAATTCACACAGTTAATCAACAACAGGAGAAACGCGCAGATCCTCTGTTCCATACACATCATTCACCACAACTTGCGCCGGTAAGCTCCTTTCATTTTATATTTCTTTCAACTAATATTTTTACACTATTTTATACATGTAAACATATGTAGCCGACCGGTTTCGACAATGTATTGCCACAATTTTATTGTTTCTTGAACAATGATGTACGAGTATATTTTTTTCTATGGTCGCCATAATTTGTGTTGTGGATTTTTGATATTTTTCTTTTTTTATATACTTTGCATACAACACTCACTTTTTAAACAAATTAAAATTAAATATTAAACATGTTTCGGACTACCCAACCCTTCCTCAGTGATATTATATAGATATTTAAAATATTATAAAAATATACCTAGGAAATTGAAAAAAACTTTTGTAAGTCTTAATGCAAAAACTTTTTTTTATATCACAATTGTGTTTATTTTACGACAGCTGTTTCATCAACCAATGTTGACATCATCAGATGTTACAATAATATATCAAATGTCAAATTTTCGTAATTTTTAGAATCTTTGTGTATTTGTTCCTAAGTCAATTTGAATAATTTCTTTGATAAAATTTTGAAGTTCTTGCTGAAATTGAGTTAGGTACCTAAATATTTTAATTTTAATAACGGTTAGTTACTGTTTATAGGAGAAAATATTAAAGGTGGAAAATATAATAATAAAATTATAATAATAAAACAATAATTAGATGAAACAATTACACATAGTATAGGGTCAAAAATGAAACAGCTGTCGTAAAATAAATACAATTGTGATATAAAACAAACTTTTTGTATTAACAGTTATAAAATGTTTAAGTATCATGATGTTTCGGCCAAAACAATGAACACAAAATATTTAAAAAAACACGATATGTTTCAGAGGATCTTCAGGTGTAAATATATAAAATATATTAAAATATTATATAAATTATATATCCTCCGAAACATGTCGTGTTTTTTAATATTTTGTGGAAAATAAACTAAGTTTTATTCAATTTCCTAAGTATTTAACTATGGAATTCCACAGGGTTAACAGCCTTAGCTTTCAATATTATAAAATTGTTTACAAATATGATCAGTTATATTTGTAAACATAGTCAGACCATATTTGTAAACAATTATATAATATTTTAAATATCCATCTGAAGGGCTGAGTAGTCCGAAAAATGTTTGATATTTAATTTTAATTTGTTTAAAAAGTGAGTGTTGTAGACAAAGTTTTTAAAAAAAGAAAAATATAATGATGAATAACTCCGTATTCAAAAGTTAATACGTAAGGAAATGAGTTTTTTCTGACATTTCATAATGTCTCAGCCAGGCGAAACATGTCATTCCCATAAAATATAATAAAACTTCTAGAAAACAGACGTTTTCATTCATAATAACCTATTACTACCAAGTATTTATTAGGTACAACTAAAACATTTTACGACGTTAATGATTTTGTATTTTTTATGTTTTTTATTTATACTTTGTTTACAACACTCACTTCATAAAATCAATACGGGAGTTTATAAACTGAAATGCAATGATTGCTCATCTTTTAATACCTATAGGTAAAACAAGGCGTAATTTTAAATTAAGAATAAAAGGGCACATAACATGTCTCTCTAATAATTATTTTTCTGAATTTGCTAACCACCTCATTGAAAAAGATCATTCATTTAATAAAGATAATTGCGTCGAAATTTTGCATGTTAATAATAGAAATATAACTTTGAACAATCTCGAAATTTTAGAAATTAAATGTGTAATTAAAATTAAAGAAAATATTATATTAAACTCCATATTAAATCGTCAATAAGAATGAAAACGTCTGTTTTATACTAGTTTTATTTCAGTTTATAAGAATGTCATGTATCGCCTTTCTAAGACATCAAATCGACAAGGCGAAACTTGTCTTTCCACTAACTACCTAACTAACCATCACGCCATTCCCCGCAGAGAGGATGGATCACCACAATGCTCTGTCCTGGCATACCTCTCGGGCTTCCTCTACATTCATACATCGTACCATGCACGCACGTTAATTATTCCGACTTCGAAAGTGACCGCCTTTTAGTAATTGATTAATTTGGTCATGCTATGTTTTCCTCGGTCGTCCTCGGCTTCTTTTTCCACTCACGCTGCTTGTGTACAACTTTTTAACCATTCTACTCTCATCCATTCGTTCCATAGGTACAAACCATCTCAGGGATCATTTTTTAAATTTTATCCATGATATGTTTGATGTGTTTTTGGGTAACACCGTGTGATAACTCCTTCTCGACCAACGTTTCGGAGATCGTTGCAGTCTCCATCTTCAGGGTACATCTCCATCTTCAGGGTAATGCAATGAGAGACGCAACGATCTCCGAAACGTCGGTCGAGAAGAAGTTATCACACGGTGTTACCCAAAAACACACCAAACATTGCTGCCAACCGTGAAAATCTACGCAATTATTTATCCATGATGCAGTCACCTGCCTTACATTTCTTTTTTATTTCATCCTTCGGTATTCTATCATACAACGTTTTCCCGCACATTCTTCTTAGTGATCTCATTTCGACGGCGTTTATCCTGCTTTTATCCTTCATTAGCCAGCTCCAAGCTTCACTTCCATACATTTCCCATAAAATATAATAAAACTTGTATATAATAAAACATATATGTTATTTATTGTTTCGGCATTCACTTTGTGGTAGGACATGATTAAATTGTAAATAAAACACTTGTTTTTCACCTCTTGAGTATTATATTTTACATGACTAGTTTCGGAAGCTACAGATGCTTCCATCTACAGGTTTCAATATTATTGAAAACTGTAGATGGAAGCATCTGTAGCTTCCGAAACTAATTGTGTAAAATATAATACTCATGTGGTGAAAACAAGTGTTTTATTTACAATTTAATAAAACAGACGTTTTCATTAATATGAATGGGAAAATATTGTTTTAATTAATTGACGTTAATTAATAATGAGAAGTATCTACTGTATTTCACTGGTGTCGTCAGGAATAAACATGAAATGAGTGGAAGATGATACATCTGCAGCTGAAATCGTCGAAAGATCAAGGCCACACTACGGCGCAACAATGGAAAACTGAAAGCAGTCACAGTCGGAGGCAATAGTCCACAATACTAATCAAAACATTGTTCCACTCTAACGACACGCAAAGAAAATCCAATTCTCTCGCTTATACCTATCAGGATATAACGTGGCTATTCTGCGAAAAAGCACTAAGTCTAAATTTTGCTGTTTTGACTTAATGATGAGGTTATACTGTTAAAAAAATACTCTACAATCCGCAAAAACTCACTAAGTCCTATCTACACTACAAGTCGAGATATTTTCTGTAATAAGTCGGTATATAAATGCAGTAGAAACGAGATCTCTTAGACGAATGTGTGGATACTCTGTGTATGATAGAGTGTCGAATGAAAATATAAGAAGTGAATACGGTGCGAATGATGGTGTTATGAGCAAAATAATGAAAGGATCATTAAGATGATTTGGACGCACGGAAAGAATGAATGAAGAAAGAATGATAAAAAAGTATACGTTAACGACGTAAATGGAACTCGAAATAGAGGAAGACCGAGGAAAACGTGGCTCGATCAAATAAATCCAATATTGAATGTCGGCCACGGAGGAGACAGAGAAATTTTTTTGTGCCTGATACATTTCTCCGACAGCGACAGCACAGATTGTTTTACCAACCGGCCACCAGAACCAATCTGCCTCTGGTGACACCGGTGGTAAGAGCAATTAGTCTGCTGAACGCGGTCTCCTCGGAGATCGACGTCTTTCATAATTGTGAAAGTACGTCCAGAAGGCAAATACTCTTGACTTTAGAAAGTATCTTGTCTTCCCAATGTCGAACCATCTCTAATGCGTTCCTGGTACTTTGTTGTATTTTTATAATATTTTACCTGTACTTAATAGATGCCTTAAAAATGTTCCTGTTTGTAATGTCTTTTGAGTTAATAAACTGATTTGATTTGATTTGAAAATCGACGCGCGTGCATGACACGATGTATGAATGTTGAGGAAGCGAAAGAAATATGTCAGGAAAGAAAATTTTGGCAGTCCATTCTTTCTGCTTACCCCTTCGGCGAGACGGCGTGATGGTTAGTTAGTTAGTTTAGTCGGTATAATATAAATCCGTTCAGGGAAAAAGCACCAAGGGACTTAATGGATACATACTCCCTGGATACATTTTTGATGATAAATTATCAATAACAATATTTGGGATGTATTCAACGGAGCTTGTGGAGCAGTACTGACTTGAAAATAGGTGAGATTGGTGGTCGGCGACATGATATCCTGGAGATGTCTAGTGATGTCTACATGCTTCACTCAGGGGCAAACGTGGCAATTATTAATTTCTTTCTTTTCTTCTTTTACTAATTCATTATTATTTTATCTAATGTAATAGTTACTATACGTAAGATAAAATTATTGCATAAAAATAATTTTAATTAAAGAAAAAAAAAACATTACTCACAAAGTCACTAGGTATAGAAGGTACAATGTGACTTCAATTTGAATACCTTACTGTGGTATTATGTATCAGCGAAAATGCACTAAATCATGTCAATCCACTATTATTTTGAAAAAAAAAAGTTCTGATAGTTCAGTTATTATTTATTAAACCATAAAATAAAACGTAGTTAATAGATCAATATACCATTTTTTCAAATTGGCTTAGTAATATGATAGAGTGACAAATGCAAGTATAAAAAGTGAATGCGGTGCGAATGAAAGTGTTATGAACAAAAAAAGGAAAGGGTCATTAAGATGGTTTGGACACATGGAAAGAATGAGTGAAGACAGAATGGTAAAGAAGGTATATGTAAACGGCGTGAACGGAGCTAGAAATAGAGGAAGGCCGAGGAAAACGTGGCACGATCAAATCAATCAAATATTGAATGTCGGTCAGGTGAGGAGTCTGAGAAATCGACGTGCGTGCATGACAAGATGTATGAATGTAGAGGAAGCGAGAAAAGTATGTCAGGAAAGAACAGTGTGGCGTTCCATTCTTTCTGCCTACACCTCCGGGGAGACGGCGTGATGGTTAGTTATTTAGTTAGTAATGTTTAGTATAAAAAAATTGTTGTATCCTTACAAACTTTGAACTTCAATTATCTGGGAAGTATTAATTTTGACTTAGTGCTTTTTCGCAGAATACCCACGATTTAAGAGTTGAAACTAGTTTTTTTCTCTAATTTAGAGTTTATGTATCTCGATACACGGTCGAAACCGTTCTTCCTATTATGAAATGATACTATTTTATTAAATAACGTTTTATTTTTTTTGCGAATCACACATAATTTGTTCTTTTAGATACCCTTTGAAGGTTTTAATATTCTGGTATAACATCTCCCGATGGTGAATTCTACACTATTATATTATCTATAGAATTTCAAATGTTGATATACCTAAGGATGGAACGTATAGCGAAAGAAAGTATTATGAACAAAATATGAAAGGATCACTGCGTTTGTTTTGACACCTTGAATGCATGAATGAAGAAAGAATAGTTAAAAATATATATCGGTTAGAAAGAATAGTAGAACAAAATATAAATGTTTAAATTGGGTATGAAATATGAAAAAGATGGGTTTTCAGTTTAGATCTGAAATCTGTCGGATCATTTATGCATCTGAGGTGTGAAGGGAGAGTGTTCCAAGCTGAAGTTTGTACTAGGGCAACGCTTCGGCTCAACTAATCTTCCTATTGTCGAGGAGTTCGCCGAGCTAAGTGTGGATTTCCTTGTATTTAGGCTGTCCGTTATATAGAGTTCAGATATGTTATATAACTTGGTGCCATTACATATAGCGCTTTGAAGACTGTCCAGCAGAGTTTATACTGGTTTCTTTCTGGACTCTTAAGCCAGTGAAGTTCTTTTAAATGTTGTGTTATATGGGACTCTTTTGGAATGCCTCTAATGAGCCTTGCTGATGAACGCAGATTGAAGTTCGTTTATTTGTTGTTTTGGAATGTTTGCATAAATTCCATTACAATAATCAAGTCGTGACAAAGGAATTCACAAGAGTTGAAGAGAGAGAAAAACCTATGGTAAATTGACAATGCAAAATGGTGTTCTTGTTCCGACTATTATATTAAAAATATATTAAATATTAAAAAAAAATTAGATCTCTTAGACGGATGTGTGTAAACCGGAACGGTAGAGTGTCGAATGAAAATATAAGATGTGAATGCGGTGCGAATGAAAGTGTTATGAACAAATTAACGAAAGCAGCGTTAAGATGGTTTGTATACGTGTAAAACGTTTGTATATGTTAATGATGTAAACGGAACTAGAAATAGAGGAAGACCGAGAAAAACGTGGCATGATAAAAAAATCAAATATTGAATGTCGAACAAGTGAGGAGTCAGAAGTATGTCTGGAAAGAACGTGTGTGAACAGTTAGCTAGTTAGTAACAATAATGTGTGTCTAATACAGACCTGCCAGCGATTAAAGTTTATTAAACGAACCATTAATTAAATCTAGTGTAGGTAAACCAACCATTACAAAAAAGAAATGGACACAAAAAGTACAAATGTCCAAGGAAGCCATTAGTTTTTTGTCTAAATATTTAGTAATTAGATATAGTAGGTATCTAAAAGGTTGCGGAATGTTTTCTGAGCTGAAAGATTGGATGGATGGATCATACAAAAAGAATAACCAGAAGTGTCTGACTGTCAGATAATTGTAAATAGTTTTATTTGTATAATTCGTCTTACTGATGTTTCTGTGGATATAATAATAATGGCGACCTTCGCGGCAGAGTGGCAGGAGCTATAACTTTCACACTAATCTTTCAAAAAATACAAATCTATATAAATAAAAGCCAATGTGTGTTATTGTGAAAACCATTTACTCGGTAAATCAGTAACAGATCCTCTTGTATAATTGTAACCCGGCGGTTATTGGCATACTTTTGGTACGAATCGAGCTCTAATTAACTTTATAAATTAAAAAAATAATTGATAAATTTCGTAGTACAGGCGTAGGGTAGACCGAGGCGAATCGGATCGGTGGGTGAATCGGATCAAAATAAGAAATTTTGTAATATTTGAATAACGCGTTGACGTGGAACGTAAGCGACTGGCGCCTTACCACCCTTTCACACCCCGCACCTCCCGCCGTTAGCAATGTTTCTATTCGACTTGTACATCAGTGTCAAAAATGCACGCCAGCGCGTCTGGTATTTGTGTGTGTCACAATTTTGCTTCGCATCTAAATTAGTGCTTACCATTTATTTGTGTAATTCTAAGGATTGTAACGTAACAATTACTATTTCTTGTTATTTTCGGTTATCCCAATATTCAGCGTTTAGCTCTAGACTCCATTCAAACCCCTAGTTCCCGTTTTTACCACCAGAGTGCTACTTTAAACTCTTGTTCCCGCGCGCTTCGCGGATTTGGCGCTAAATTCACCCCGATGTGTGCGCCCTCTGCAGTTGACTCTCAGCCCCTTCTGCGCAACCCCTTCTGCGCAGCCCATTCGGCCCGACTTCACTTCGCTTTGAGCTGTCAACTTCGCGGCATCGATTGGAGGATCGCCGTTTAAAGTAGCACTCTGGTGGTAAAAACGGGAACTAGGGGTTTGAATGGAGTCTAGAGCTAAACGCTGAATATTGGGATAACCGAAAATAACAAGAAATAGTAATTGTTACGTTACAGGATATGTGTTAAAACTTTGAATTATATGTCTTATATTGATTAGGAATAGGCCTATTTTAGAAAACATTTTAGTTTTTAAGCAAAATATTACAGGTTAATGTGTAAACTAGTATTTATTTCAAGTCTTTAATACGGGGTTATTCGGATCGCGTCATCGGGGGCGAATTGGATCACTATTTTTAAATGATTTGTTTTATATTTGAAGTTAACGATGCGTTTTTATTTCCTTGTAGAAGGTTCGCACGTACAATAGAAAGACTAATGCGAGAGAATGGTCCCAAGAAATGAGAGAAGCTGCAAATAAAGTCTCGGCCAAAGAGTTAACCTTACGTCGGGCTGTTGAGATTAACGAATTACTAAAAACGAGACTACAAAGAAGAGTTACTTTCTCCAGAGGTGTCATTAAAGCGATTGGTGGACAGCCAGCCTTAGATGAGACTGCTGAAAAGATTTTAGCAGGCCGTTTACTGCAATTAGCGAGTCATGGCTTCGGAATGACACCCAAGGTGATTCGTAAATATGCCTTTGAATTCGCAGAATGTCAAAAAATTAAACACAATTTTAACAGAGCAGTAGGAATGGCTGGTCAGAACTGGTTCCATCGCTTTATGGAAAGAAATAAGCAGTTGACTATTCGGAAACCAGAATTTTGTTGTTAATATTTGTTTAGAGCAATAATTGACGGCATGAAAAGGGAAAAAGTGGCCGAATTCTTCAAGACTTTAGAAACAGTAAAAAAGGCCCGTATATATGTGTTTTATGTGTTACTTATTAATACTTATCTCACTATTCATTATCTCAATGTTGGTAATGATTCCAAAGCTAAGTGTTAAGAAAATTTTAATTTAGTTATAAATGTTTTGTACGATCCTATTCGCCCCGAAAATTGGGGCGATTCGGATATTTCTGTCTTTCAAGTTTTTAGTTCATATTTTGCAGAATTAAAGAACATTTTAAGTTTTAAAATGTTTATTACGTAGCTAGATTGTTACTGATTACTATTTTGTCAATAAAAGTTTCATATATTATACTGTAGTATGATTTAAGTATTCTAAAAAAAAAAGTGATCCGATTCGCCTCGGTCTACCCTATATAGACCTTAATAATCGAGCTCTGAGTCTAATTTTTAGAGTTTTAGGTCTCGGGTTCAAACGACCTGTGTGTATAAAGAAAAGTAAAGAACTTAACAAAAAAATCAAATATTATATCTTCTTCTTCTTCCTCAGCTTATTCCCGTCCACTCCTGGACAAAGGCCTCCTCCATTTGCTTCAATGTCATTCTGTCCTGTGCAGACTGCATCCAGGTTGTTCCGACGTGTCTGTTTAGATCATCCTTCACACCCTGCACTTCTCTTCGCCGTCCACGGTCTCCAAGTCAGCAGTCTTCTTGTCCACTTTTCGTCTGAGCTTCTGGCTACGTGACCTGCCCATTGCCATTTTAGAGTCGCCACCCGGTGGATGATGTCAGTGACCTTTGTTTTTTCTTTCACCGTATCGTTTCTGACTCTGTCTCTTAGGCTTATTCCTAACATGGCTCTTTCCATGGCTCTTTGGGTCACTCGTAGTTTCTCGGCACTTTGTTTGGACAATGTTACAGTTTCAAGACCATAAGTACCAACTGGCAGAACGCAGGCTTTATAGACTTTTCGTTTCAGGTTGATCGGTATTTTCCGGTTTTTAAGATTTTTATTAAATATTATATAATGGTAATAAACTAACCATTGAAAAGGAAGACGAATTTGAGACCAAAACCCCAAAAATTTTACATGTGGCAAATAATCCTCAAAAATTAAAGAAATTAGACAATTTTGAATAACCATTCATTTAATTTAAAAATTTAGGTACCAAAATCAATTTCAGCAAGAACCTAAAATTATAACCAACAACCCTTATGTATGGAAGCGAAGCATGGAACTGGCAGAAGAAAGATGAGAGCAGAATAAATGCTGTAGAGATGAGGTCTCGACATACGATGTACGACAGAATCTCAAATGCTGATATTAGGAAGGAATGTAGAGCGAAAGAAGGTATTATGAACAAAATTATGAAAGGATCGCTGCGTTGGTTCGGACATATGCAGCGCATGGGTGAAGAAAGAATGGTTAAAAAAAGTAAACGTTAACGATGTAAATGGAGTAAGGAGTCGAGGTAGACCAAGGAAAACATGGCATGACCAAATTAATCAAATACTAAAGGTTGGTCGTGTCAGAAGCCGGAAGAATCGAAGTGCGTGTATGACTCGATGTATGAATGTGGAGGAAGCTAGAGAGGTAGAGTAGTGTGGCGGTCCATTCTCTCTGCCTACCCCTGCGGGGAAACGGCGTGATGGTTTGTTGTTGTTGACCAAAAATTATATCAAAGAAATTATTCAAATTGACATAGGAACAAATACACATAAAGATTCGAAAAATCACGAAAATTTGATATTTGATATGTGATTGTAACACCTGATGATGTCAACATAGGTTGATGAAAGCTGTCGCGTAGAATAAAATACAATTGTGATACAAAATAGAAATAGTTTCAAGTGCCATCTATCGCCGTGAATTGTAAGCTCCCGCCGAAACGTGTAATTGGCCCATTAAAACTCGATACACTGTTTAGGATCCGTTGTTTAATAATAGCTAGATATACCTATCTTATGCGTAATAACATACTCGCTGTAGGAAGTGAATGGTTCAGAGTTAAATGTCTTTATCACATTAAACGAGTATAATTGTATTTTCGATAGTTTAATTGATTTTAAGTGCCGAGAAACTACGAGTGACCGAAGGAGCCGTGTTAGGAAGAAGATAATCCCAACAGACAGCCAGAAACGATCACTGACATGATCTACATGTAGCGACTGAACAAGAAGACTGGTGATTTGAAGACCATGGACCACAAGAGGCATAACCTGGATGCAGCCACAAGACAGATTGGCGTGGAAGCGGATGGAGGAGGCTTTTGTCCAGGAGTCGGCAGGAATAATCTGAAAAAGATAAAGAAACATAAGAATTGATGTTAAATAAATGTTTAGCAGTTTACGATAGATACTCGCTCATGTTGGAGAGGGTTCAGAAAAGATTTCTGAGATATCTATCCGTGGCTCTATCCCACTGCATTCCTCTTGGGCATGCTGGGGACCAATAGTTTACAGATAAGAAGGGATGGGTGCACACTTACCCATTTCTTCAGACTTATCAGGGGATTCTTTGAGAATTCTGCCATCTTGGAGGGTATCCATCTTTGTGTTCTGGATGGTTATCTTCGACAGCATCAGCACAGACTGTTTTATGTCCCAACATGCAGAACCAACCTGCCTCTGGTGATGCGGGTGGGGAGAGCAATCAAACTCTTGAATCGGAGATGGATGTCTTTCATATTAGTGAAAGTACGTTCATCGTACAAATACTCTTGACTTTGGAGAGTATCTTGTATTCCTAATGTCGAACCATCTCTCATGCGTTCCTGGTATTATATTATATATATTTATTATATTTAACCTGTTCTCAATAGATGTCTTAAACTATAATATAATAATTGTTTGTAACATCTTTTGAGAATCAATTGTATCTCAATAGAGACGAAGATGCAAATTGGAAACAGAATATGGTTGATCAAGGTGTTTACAGGACTTATGACCTGTCATTGGTTGGGCTAAGCGCTTGTGTCTTTTAAGAAAATAAACTGATTTGATTTGATTAGATTTGCAGAAGGAATTGTTTTAATAGTTATAATTATAATTAGTAAATTCGGTTTGATTTTAGTTGCTTGTAATTAAGGCTACCGATTGCGTTTAGGATGGAGTCCACAGCACCTGAACCCCGAGACAAGCGTTCTGTCCCTCAGGCCGGATTTAATCCGAGTTCGTTTGCAGATAATATAATATAATAATTGTTGCAATAGACATTTGGAGTTTGTCAGCGTAAAGGTTAACGGCCCTCATTAGCGATGGCTTGCCGCCATTTCACGTTCATTAGTTTTCTTGGAAATGGCGCAGATCGGATGTTGACACGACTTGAAGAGGGACTTTGCTCGTGGGGCAATTTTTAAACTAACTAAACTATCATACACAGATTACACAGATTTTCAAACTATCATACATAGATTATCCTAACATCTAAGAGATCTCATTTCTACTACATTTATTCTACTTTCATTCTTCTGTTGCCAGTTCCGTGCTTCACTTCCAAACAAAAGACTTTGAATTTAATACTTATGTTATTTCATGTGAAGGATGAACCTGATGCATTTTAAAGAGTTAATATAATAATTTTATTGTATGAAAACAAATCCGGAAATCACTGACAATGTATTTATTTAACTTAACCATGGATCGCAAGATCTACAATCAGAAGTAGAAGAAGAATTGAACCGTCCGTACGGGGCAACTAGTCCAATGACTAGTAAATCGCATCTCTAGTGGTGTCGTGTCTAGATTCCGTCGGATTGTTATAGACCAAGCAATCACAACGTTTAGCTGATTTTAAAAAGCGTCCACGCCGATATTGCGTGGATAGCCGTGAGCGTGAATGCGGGGCGGTGAGATTTAAAAAAGCATCGAGTGCTTTTTGCTGCATTTGCAACTCCATTCTCCGTAGACGTGAATTTATTGGCAGGAATTTTACAAATGGAACATTGTGAAATGTGTTGTGATGCACAGTTAAAGGAGAAATTCAATCAGGTTGGTTTGGAGGAGTTTTACAGAACATATTTGAACAAGGAGAAATATCCTGCATTTTACAAACATGCTCTATCGACGTGTGAACAGTTTTCAGTTGAATAAAGCATATTAAATCTCGAACCACTAATGAGGATTTGGAAAACTGTTTGCGCGTAGTAACAACATTAATCGTTATCAACATTGATCCACTTAGTTCTGACAAACAAAATTTATTATATTTTGTTTATTTTTTAATATTATTTTTTTGTATTGCCTTACTCTAATCTAAGAAATATGTTTGATTATCATTTTTGTAATATCTTCTTAAAACTACAAAATATTTCTTGTTTGCTTCGCCTCCAACTCCTGCTGTCCTCCGCTTCGACCCTCCAATCTGACACTCGTAACAATTTCACCTCATCTCTCCCAACTTCATCCTCCCATCGCAGCCTTGGTCGTACAATTGGTCTTCTACCACCTGGGTGCCACTTCAGCAATCTTTTTGGGGTTCGCGATGACGGCATCCTCTGCACGTGACCGGCCCATCTCAGTCTATTCAGTCTGACCTGTGTGGAGAGACTGGGAGCTTTGTAAATATGGTACAGCTCGTCATTATACCGCACTCTCCAGCCTTCACCGTCATTCACAGATCCCAGAATTCTGCGCAGCACCCTACTCTCAAAAGTATCCAGTCGCTTTGTGGATTTCGCTGATTTCGCCGGTAGGAAATCCCATTTCTTAAATCTGGCCCGGCTGCTAAAAAGGTTAATTGGCCACCTATGTTATAGATAGAGTTTGTCTATCTAGGAGACGCCTAACCTTCTGCTGCCATCTGAGAGCGTCCAGCGTCCACAAAAGGGCGTTATCATCCACTTTGACAAATACTGTTCTAGAGGCTCTATGCGTTGCGGAGTTGCGACAGAAGTATAATAGTATATTATATTATACATGAAATCATATTGCGCGTGTTCGACTACATAAGAGCCGATTAGCTTACTTCAGCGAGTCTATTTCTATTATTTTAATGTCCCTCTTAAAAGGAGAGAACAACATGTCGGAATAGGATACTGTCTAGAATGGCTTTTCAAAGGATTCGCAGTCACTGGGTCAACCGTGAAACCCACACAAGCAGTAGTCTATTTCAAGGAAAAGTGGGAGCGAGCCTTCAAGTAAGATATTACCGATAGTCAGTGGCGGTACTCCCATAGAAACCCAGAAGTCCGGCTTGAAAACCTTTTCTGGCTTACAGAGGTTCAGCTCATGTGGCTATTCCTCTTACGTCTGATGGGAACATTGTTGGAAGGTGATTTGGTGGGTTGTTGGTTTATGCGGGGGCATGATTACTTAGCCAAAAAAGCTAAAATGACAGTGCACAATGGTGTTTTTAGCCGACCCTTATGTATGGAAGCGTTCTATTTGGCAAAAGAAGGATGAAAGTAGAATAATTGTAGTAGAAATGAGATCTCTTAGACGGATGATAGTTTCGAATGAAAATATAAGAAGTGAATGCGGTGGGAATGATGGTGTTATGAACAAAATAATGAAAGAATCATTAAGACGGTTTGGACATATGGAAAGAATGAATGAAGAAATAATGGTAAAAAATATATATACTCGTATATGTTAACGATGTAAATGTAACTAGATAGAGTGACGCAGGATAGAGATGCCTTTGCTGCAGTGATCGCCAACGTTGGGGGGACGGAAGAATAAGATGCTTTGGATACATAGAAAGAATGAATGATGAAAGAATGTTCTTCTTCTTCTTATTTTAATAGATATGATTTAATAGATCTGTGACACAGAAATCATGTCTTGTTGGATGATGAGGTCCAGCTGTCCTTCCATCTCTTAGACGGTCTTCCAGGTGGGCGGTGTCCGGAGGGGATTTCATAAGCGGCTGTATATACAGGTCTGTCACGGGCTACATGGTCCCTCCAGTATCTTCTTCTGGATCTACTCCACTGAACGATATCCTCTATTTCGCAAGTTTTTCTTATGTCTACGTTGCGGACACGATCTCGGAGAGTTTTTGATCTTAGGACCTTCATCTCCGATGTTCTTAGTACTCCCTTGGTTCGCACAGTGTTGCAGAAAGTAAATGTAAACGACCGAAACGGAACAAAAAAAAACCTAGCTAACTAACTAACCATCACGCCATTTCTCCGGAGGGGTAGGCAGAGAGGATGGATCGCCACAATGACCTGTCCTGGCATTACTCTCGGGATTCCTCTCCATTCATACATCGTACCATGCACGCACGTCGATTATTCCGACTTCGAATGTGGTCGCCTTTTAGTAATTGATTAATTTGGTCATGCCATGTTTTCCTCGGTCGTCCTCGGCTTCTTTTCCCACTCACGCTGCTTGTGTACAACTTTTTAACCATTCTACTCTCATCCATTCGTTCCACATGTCCAAACCATCTCAGGGATCCTTTTTTAATTTTATCCATGATGCAGTCATCTGCCTTACATTTTTTTCTCATTTCGTTGTTCGGTATTCTATCATACAACGTTTTCCCGCACATTCTTCTTAGTGATCTCATTTCTACGGCGTTTATCCTGCCTTCATCCTTCTTTTGCCAGCTCCAAGCTTCACTTCCATACATGATAGTTGGCACTAGAACTCCATTGTATACTGCCATCTTTGCTTCTGTGGATGTATTTCTATTTGCAGTAATGACTTTGAGTGCGCCATTTATTTTATTCCCAGCACCAACCCTTCTTTCGATGTCTTTCTCCATTTTTCCGTCTCTTGTTAACATGCTTCCCGGAACAAAAAGTAGAATAAAAATGAAGAAAACGTGGCAAGATCAAATGAATCGAATATTAAATGTCGACCATGTGAGGAGTCAATCGACACAATGTATGAATGTTGAGGTAGCGAAAGAAGTATGTCAGGAAAGAACAGTATGTGTGTCTCACGTATGGGATGTCTACTTTGGACCGAATCTGTGACTGCTTGCATCGTTGGACTTTATTTTATATTTCGCAATGGCTATACCGTCTTGTCCCGCGGATATTTAAGGAAACTCTCAAGTGTAAAGAGCTCTTGTGCGACACATAATATATCACATATGGGCGGAGTATTTTCCTTATTAATACTTATTTGTGTAGCTCTATTCGGCCGTAATAACTATTTGGGGAGACTTTACGAGCCAGCGAGGTGTGGACACACGAGCATGGCGAAGGTTTGGGTGTGTAAACAAATGCCAGAGCTATGAAATTGTTTATGGCCCGTTTGACATTGTCCGGCCGAGTGGTGACCGTCTCTCTGCGGTTGGAGCCACCTCTGACTATATTATTATAGCGAATAATATTCAAGTTTTAAGTATTCTACCAGATGACGAACGGACTACTTGTATTGCTATCGTATTTTGAAAAATTATTCTTGACTTGGACTTGCAGGCGACTTGGATTGGAGCATCAGTAATGTCTGTGATCTTTGTACAGTAGAACTCCAATTATCTGAACTCCGACTATCCAAATCGCTGATTCCATGTTTTGAATGTATACAAATTCTTGTAGACAAATACTGGATTGTATATATGCTGCATATATCTTAATAGATGACGTTAGTGTAGAGTGAACTAAAATATGTGAAGATAGGCGCAGCATTCGTGGTGGTCGTAAGAAGGGAGAAATGGGGAATGTTTTTATGCATAAAGCGATCGCTCAACCCAACCAATGACAGGTCATAAGTCCTGTAAGCGCCTCGGTCACTATATTCTGTTCCCAGAAAAAAAATTACATCTTCGTCTCTATTGAGATACAATTAATCCTTATTTAAAAAATAGTTTTTTTCTCCCATTTTCAACATACAAACATACGGTAATTAATTAAAATATATCTACCATTTAAAAAAAATCAAATTATCCGAATGGGTTTTGGTTCCAATTTAAATCAAATCAAATCAAATCAGTTTATTTCATCAAAATTAATTTTTAAGGCATCTATTGAGAACAGGTAAAATAATATAATTGTGTATAGCATAACCAGAAACGCATGAGAGATGGTTCAACATTAGGAAGACAGGATACTCTCCAGAATTAAGAGTATTTGCCATCTGAACTTACTTTCACTAATATGAAAGACGTCGATTTCCGAGGAGACCGCGTTCAGCAGACTAATTGCTCTTCCCCCCGGTGTCACCAGAGGCAGGTTGGTTCTGGCGGCCGGTAGGTAAAACAATATATGCTGTCGCTGTCGGAGATATCTATCAGGGACATTGACATCAGGGATATCTATTGATTCGGATAATTGGATTTCTGCTTTATATATAAATGAAATGAAATAATGCAGGGTTTTCCAATTTTTTTTGGAATGGATAACTTCGCTAATCTGGAAATTTTAACGCTTAGGCTATTTTTATGTTGGGTCATTTATACTAGTAAAATAAAATAAAAACGAATTAAAGTACACTATTAAGACGGTCAAATAAAAACGATTCCTCCTTTTTTACAAACTTAAAGCATTAACATTGTGGAAATCTATATTGACGATTTTTTTTCAATTAAAACACTAATGATTTTACTGAAACATTAAATAATAATAATCGAATTTATTTTATTTCTACGAGATCGACATCTTTCATATTAGTGAAGGTGCGTTTAAAAGACAAATGCTTAGAGAGTATCTTGTCTTCCTAATGTCAAACTTGAACTGTAAATAACTAACTAACTAACTAACTAACCATCACGCCGTCTCCCCGAAGGGTTAGGCAGAAAGAATGGACTGCTACACTTTTCTTTCCTGACATATTTCTCTCGCTTCCTCAAAATTCATACATCGTGTCATGCGCGCGCGTCGATTTCTCCGACTCCTCACATGGCCGACATTCAATATTTGATTTATTTGATCGTGCCACGTTTTCCTCGGTCTTCCTCTATTTCTGGTTCCATTTACATCATTAACATTTATAATTTTTTTACCATTCTTTCTTCATTCATTCTTTCCGTATGTCCAAACCATCTTAATGATCCTTTCATTATTTTGTTCATGACACCATCATTCGCTTCTTATATTTTCATTCGACACTATCATACACAGACTATCCACACATTCGTCTAAGAGATCTCATTTCTACTGCATTTATTCTACTTTCATTCTTCTTTTGCCAGTTTCATGCTTCGCTTCCATACATAAGGGTCGGTAGAAGAACACCATTGTGCACTGCCATTCTAGCTTTTTTGTATAGGTTTTTGTTTGCGATGACAACTTAAAGTGCACCATTCACTCTGTTGCCTGCCCCGACCCTTCTTTCAATATCCCTCTCCACTGTAAACATACTACCTAAATACACGAACTCAACTACTTGCTCCAAATTTTCACCATTCACGCTAATGTTGCAGACTGTCATGGTTGTCTGTCAACTGTAAATATGTTATATATTTAGAGAGAAATAATCTGATTTGATTTAATAAAGCATCGATGTATGTAACAAAGCCAGTTTGCACCAGAAGACTAATCGCATGTGGATAGCGGGTCGATACTCTTGGCGTCCCATTAAGATAGCCAAAATAAATGACTTCAACTAATTAACCGATCACTTTCCAAATGAACTCACCTCTTCGTTTCCCGAAACTGCAAAACGCCTGTCTTATTATACTCGTAACTTATCCAGACAGAACAACGAGTCTGACTCGTGGTGTAAAAAAATAAAAACTGAAAAATAAGTCATTATCAAATAATGGATGTGGATGGACTCTAAAGTGAATGTAATGGAAGTGTTTGAGATGTGGATATACCGCAGAATGCTCCGTATACCGTGGACCGATAGGGTCAGTAATGCAGACGTACTACAGAGAGCCAGAGTCAATAGAGAGCTGTTGTCAAGTGTGAAAATTAGAAAGGTCTCATATTTAAGTCATGTGCTAAGGGGAGAAAGGAGGAAAAGAAAATTGTCCTGGCCAAATGGCCTCATCGTTTTATTGAGATCGCAACGACAGGCCATCTCATCTCATCCGCCGCCCCATGTACCTACCTACAAGTCACGTGCTTGAGATTGTTATACTCTATGTAATCATGCATGCCTAGGCGTATCTTTACGCTATTTTACCAGAGTCTGGCTCTGCATGAGTACGTTCGAGCGTTCATCATTTTAGGGAGAAAGGAAATGTACGAGCTCGCTCGCTGGAATCCGTCATTTGCGAGTTCTGTCTGCTAAACCATACGTCCAAACCATCTTATGATCTGTTTTTGAATGTATACGAGTACAAATACTGGATTTTACCCATTGCGGGTTAATCATTTTTAAGGATTAATTATATCTCAATAGAGACGAAGATGCAAATTGGAAGCAGAATATGGTGGTCGAGGCGTTTACAGGACTTATGACCTGTCATCCGTTGAGTTAAGCGATCACTTTATGTAATACAACATTCCCCATTCCGCTCTTCTGACGCCCACCATGTCTGATAATTATTTTATAATATTTTAAATATGTATCTTTATAACGTGTATCACTGAAGAAGGACCGGTTGTCCGAAACATGTCTGATAAGAAATTTTAATTTTTTAAATGTTAGTGTTGCATATACTCGCAACAAAGTATGTAAAAAAGACAAATTAAATTTATTTGATTATTTATAATATTTTCTTTATTTTTCATTGCTTTTTTAAATTCCAAAATTTCGAGATTATTCAAATTTAATTTTCAAATAGTTATATTCTACATTGTGAGTTCGAAACATGTTTGGTATTTAATTTTTTTTAGATTAAGTTAGTGCTATATACTAAGTAGGTACATAAAAAAAACATTAAAAAAGTAAATATTCCGTAATGACAATTTTTTCGAAGGTTTCAAACCATTATTCTCGACATGTTTCGGAGGTTTTACACCTTCATCATCGGGAGGACGAAGAATCATATAAAATCAGAATGTTCTACCGATGATAAAGTTAATATTCGAAACAGGTAATAATCTTGAAAGTAAAAAAAACGATGTTTTAATTCATAAAAACATCGTCGTTATGGAATTGTGCCAAATACTGGTATATTTGGTTTAATTAAAGACCAACGGAGGCTCAGTGCGGGCTGCGCACTGATGCTGCTCTGAATAGTATTTAGATGTCGGTAGTAATCTCGGTCCAAAGTCCCGAATTAGCGAAACGAGATATTAAAGTAAACGAGTATTTCTGATTCTGCAAGATCATCATTTTAATATGCAGATCGGCGTCATTACATTCGGCCTAAACTTTGTTCGGCGAGACGACACATTTCAAGGAAAGGTCACTCGTGAGATTATATAATAATTTAACGTCATTTCTATTTCAATCATTTGGCTTCCCGTTGCCTTCCACATTTTTATATATGACAAGTTATTTGATCTCAATTACTGGATCTATTTTCTTAACTATCGCCATTCAGATTGTTACGTGAATTCTATCACATTCATTATAATTATTATTATGTTATTGGTGTTCTTCTACCGACCCTTATGTATGGAAGCGAAGCATGGAACTGGCAAAAGAAGGATGAAAGTAGAATAAATGCAGTAGAAATGAAATCTCTTAGACAAATGTGCGGATACTCTGTGTATGATAGAGTGTCAAATGAAAATATAAGAAGTGAATGCGGTGCAAATGATGGTGTCATGAACAAAATAATGAAAGGATCATTAAGATGGTTTGGACATATGGAAAGAATGAATGAAGAAAGAATGGTAAAAAAATTAAGTGTTAATGATGTAAATGGAACCAGAAATAAAGGAAGACCGAGGAAAACGTGGTACGATCAAATAAATCAAATATTGAATGTCGGCCATGTGAGGAGTCAGAGAAATCAACGCGCGTGCATGACACGATGTATGAATGTTGAGGAAGCGAATTGAGAAATATGTCAGGAAAGAAAAGTGTGGCAGTCCTTTCTTTCTGCATACCCCTTCGGGGAGACGGCGTGATGGTTAGTTATTTATTATTATTTTGTTGAATCGCTCTTTACATCATGACAGCATGAGCCAAATCGATTTAAAGGGTATTATAGCTATCATAGTGATTCTCGTGACATGTGATAGGTAGCTAATCATTTTATTGTCACGTGAATCCTACACCAGACCAAAGACAGCGTGACAATCACACTGCCCTCACCGGGAATCGAATCCGGAAACCTTCGGGGTGGCAGTCAATACACTTACCACTCGGTAAGGTCGTTAACATCATCACACTTTCATCGCCGGCATCCGAACCCGGGACCTTCAATGTGGCAGTTTTAGGTCTCGCCACTCGAAGCCGTATATCTTCTTTATATATATTTCTCTTCTGTACGGGCTTATGTAGTTGAACTCCTCCTAAGCGGCTGGATCGATTTTGATTTAAAAAATTATGTGTTTTAGTGAATCCCTGTATGGTATAGATTCACAATCGGACTAGGTAGCTGACCGTTAAAACTTTTTGGGAAATTCGTGAATAATTGACTTTCTGAGAATAATTCATAGTTATGTTTGTTTACCATAGATGGCGCTTATGTCAAATTCTTATTTCATAAGCGTGCAATCACTTGCGTTGTAGCGTGGCGTAGATTTGAAATTCTGATTGATGTGTTTCTATATTCCACATGGACATGGCATGTATCACAATTGGGTGCTTATTAAGTGTATTATTCATCGACAAAACATATTGAAATAACGTTTTGAATGTTAAATGGAGTGTACTTATTTATTTTATTCATTTATTTATTATATATAATACACAAACGAGACATAACAAACGAAAAGCATTTAGGCGACTCATTTGGACACAAAACGGTGTAACAAAGATAAAACAACGACATGAAACCAAACAATTATACGAGTACATATCAAAAGGAACCCAAATATGTCGACGTCAGTGAGGCAGTAGTCTTTCCAGAATTTGTAATATATTTTTTTTATGAATACCGCCTTACTGACTCTGAAAATGTCTAAATCAGAGACGATTAGATTCAACGTCCGATTTGCTCTTCCTACTGGCATCACCAAAGGCAGGTTGGTTCTGCGTGACGCCGGCGCTGTCTCAGGTATCAGGAACAAAAAAACCTATTTGCCCCAGAACATCTCTCTCTCTGGTTTCAATCCTGGGATTGGTTTGCATCAATTTCCTCTATTATTCTCTTCCATTCTTCCCTGTCTTGTGCGGCTCTTTTGAAATGTACATATGATGAGCAGCGCACGTCCACCAACAGGTCCTCCAGGTACTCTCGGCGTGGGCGTCCCCTAGAGTTTGTCCCCTCCGTCATACCCTCCATTATGGCATGCAAGAGGCCCTCTTGTCGTATTACATGGCCGATCCATCTTGCACGCCTTTCGGACAAGGTCCTGAGCAGGTGCCTTCCTTCTTCGATACTTTGGAGAACCTGCTTATGTGTAATGTGGTCTCTCCAGGAAATTCCTAATAGTCTTCTATAGGACCACATCTCAAAAGTCTCTAGTCTCCGTTTATCTCTTTCAGATAGGCACCATGTCTCGCAGCCGTACATCAAGATACTCCATACATAGTTCTGGATGAGGAGTATTCTCAGTTTTAGGTCTATATTATTCGATTATATTATTTTCATCCACCCAGAACATAAGGGTTCTCAATAGAGTCCCGAAATAACAACATTAACCTTGAATACATACATAGTGCAAATGTGCAAAGTGCAGAGTTGAAGTGAATATCTGACATCAATTTCTATTATATACATGTGGATTTAGTTTATTGAAAATTTGAATATCGAAAAAACAAGAAATTGGAGCAAGTTACTGAATTTACGTATCTGGGAAGCATGTTTACAAGAGACGGGAAAATGGAAAAAGACATCGAGAGGAGGGTTGGTGCTGGGAATAAAATAAATGGCGCACTCAAAGTTATTACTGCAAATAAAAATATATTCACAGAAGCAAAGATGGCAGTACACAATGGAGTTCTAGTGCCAACCCTCATGTGTGGAAGTGAAACTTGGAGCTGGCAAAAGAAGGATGAAAGCAGGATAAACGCCGTAGAAATGAGATCACTAAGAAGAATGTGCGGGAAAACGTTGTATGATAGAATACCGAACGATGAAATGAGAAAGAAATGTAAGGCAGATGACTGCATCATGAATAAAATTAAAAAAGGATCCCTGAGATGGTTCGGACATATGGATCGAATGGATGAGAGTAGAATGGTTGAAAAGTTGTACACAAGCAGCGTGAGTGCGAAAAGAAGCCGAGGACGACCGAGGAAAACATGGCATGACCAAATTAATCAATTACTAAAAGGCGGCCACATTCGAAGTCGGAATAATCGACGTGCGTGCATGGTACGATGTATGAATGTAGAGGAAGCCCGAGGGGTATGCCAGAACAGGCCAGTGTGGCGATCCATCCTCTCTGCCTACCCCTCCGGGGAAATGGCGTGATGGTTAGTTAGTTAGTTAGAAAAAACGTTTGCTGAACGAACTAGCAGGCACCGTCTGTCGGGTCCGCTAGTGTGATATAATCATAAAGTTGCAATTAAAAAGATAATCAGAAGTGTTTATATTTAGCATATGTATGGCAGTGACTGGTATCATTGTAATGATCTAATCGATAGTCAGCTGTTTTAAATACGTTTGTTCTTGACATTTCATTAAGTGAGGTTACTTCCAAAAATATGTCAATTCGGAAGAGAAGCGATTATGTAATCAAGCTAATTCTAAAACAAAATGCATTTATTGACGGTCAATGGAAGGTCTTTCAGATTCAACGTAGAATAGTGTCTCGTACGATGATGTAAAACTCTTCTTCTTCTTCTACCATGTTGTAGACCTATGTGGTCTGTTCTCCAGAGTGTTGCTCCTCCTGTGAGATAAACTCCCAGCTGTCTTTCTATCTTTTAGGTGGTCTTCCGCGAGGACGAGTCCCATGAGGTGATTATGCAATGCAATATAGGGGAGTCTGGTGGTGTTCATTCTTTGAACATGATCGTACCAGCCCCCTTATGATATCCTCAACCTCACATATCTCTCTTATTCTGGTGTTCCTCACGCGATCTCTCTCCAGCATAACCTGACTCCATATCACAGGACCACTTTCGAGTCTGCTCCGAGCCAATGCGTTATATAGCACATTGGTATCTCTGAAAACTCTTCCGGTTCGGACGATGAAGCCCAACATCCTTAGTGCAGTATCACATATCCTTTCAAAATGTGAACAAAATGTCAGTCTACTCTCATAGATGATCCCAAGATCGAAATACAGTTGTCAAACAAAAATTATATCATGTATTGATGGTTGAGATATTAGTTTTGTAAAACTCCAATATTAATTTATAATAGTAAACACGATCGTTCCATGGTTTTACTTAGATTTAATTTATATAAATAGCAGTGATCAATTTGTTTAGCCTTGCGAGAGCATTCTCAAACTTTCAGAATTATATAAATTAAAGCCTTCATGTTCGAAGTAGGAACAACCAACTAGCGTGCGTGTCACGACGTGTGAATGTAGAAGAGGCGCGAGAGTTATGTCAGGATAGAACAGTGTGGCAGTCCATCCTATTTGCCTACTTCTCCAGAGGCTAGTTATGAAGATTGTTATATCTATAATACGATTTCACCCATTGCGGGTTATCAATTCATGATTTAATTGTATCTCAATAGAGACGAAAATGCAAATTGGAAACTGAATATGGTTGATCAAGATGTTTACAGGACTTATGACCTGTCGTTGGTTGGGTTAAGCGCACGCTTTATGTAATTATAACATTCCCCATTCCACCTTTCTTATGATCATGTCTAACAAATTTTTGGAAGTTGTATATATGTTAAAGTCCTGTAAACACCTTGATCAACCATATTCAGTTTCCAATTTGCATCTTCGTCTCTATTGAGATACAATTAAATCATGAATTGTTATATCTCTTGAGAAAATAAACTGATATGAACTTGTCTCCACCGCATTAATTCTGCTCTCATCTTTCTTCTGCCAGCTTCATGCTTCGGAGAAGAAGACCCATTATAATATAATAGCTAAAATGAAAGCGTTGTGAAATATTTCCAAAGCGTCCTTCTTCCAATTTGAGTGAGTAGTTTCACTGTTTGGAAACATTCTAATAGAGAAGTAATTAAATTAGCAAGCCAATCAAGAGATGTGTTTGGCTTTGAATCCATTTAATGGTGTTTACCCGCCGGAGTGGAGAGGCGACCGTCTCATACAAAACATAATCATATTTTCTGTTAATAAACGAGGAAAATTCCAAAATCTATTCACTTTTGAATTAGACTGCGGTTGGTAGGAATGACGCATGTCGGAGATCCCTCGCTTTTTACAGTGCGACAAAATCTCGAGTGGGAAATTTATTAATTAATAAACAAATATATCAAATATTAAGTGTCGGCCACGTGGTCAGTCGGAGAAATCCACACGCGTGCCACGAAAAAACAGGGTGACGGTATATTATTTCTGCCTACCCCTTCAGAGACACGTGATGGTTAGTTAGATAGTCTAAACAAACAAAAAGATATGAAAAAACCACTTTCTTTGTTTTGTGTATACCTATATGTATCATATGCAGATTTCAAAAGAGCCGCATAAGAAAGGGAAGAATGGAAGAGAAGAATAGAGGAAATTGCTGCAAATCAATCCCAGGATTGAAACCAGAGAAGAAGATCTCTAAAAATTAACTACTTCTCTTGATTCCTCAACGTTTATACATCGTGTCATATACGCACGTACCTGTATATCTCCTCACTTGGCATAGTTCTGTGTATCAATAAATATAATTATATATTTAATGTAGTAGAAATGAGATCTCTTAGACGAATTTGTGTGGATACTTTGTGTATGATAGTGTCGAATGAAAATATAAGAAGTGAACGCGGTGCGAATGATGGTGCTATGGACAAAATAATGAAAGCATCATTAAGATGGTTTGGACACATGGAAAGAATAAATGAAGAAAGAATGGTAAAAAAAAAGTATATGTTAATGATGTTAATGGAACCAGAAATAGAGGAAGACCGAGGAAAACGTGGCACGATCAAATAAATCAAATATTGAATGTCGGCCATGTGAGGAGTCGGAGAAATCGACGCGCGTGTATGACACGATGTATGAATGTTGAGGAAACTAGAGAAATATATCAGGAAAGAAATGTGTAGCAGTCCATTATTTCTGCTTATCCCTTCGGGGAGACGGCGTGATGGTTAGTTAGTTAGTTAGTTAAATATATTTTTTCTTCTATGTTTGCCAAATTTTGTGTTGTGGATGTTTTATTTGTCTTTTTCTTTTTTTATAATAAATGCGGTAGAAATAGGTGTTTAAGACGTATGTGTGGTAGAACGATATACGACAGAATCTCAAATGCTGATATAAGAAAGGAATGCAGAGCGGAAGAAGGTATTATGAACAAAATTATTCATGTATAATTTGGGCGTTTATGTCAAAATAAATAAATAAATAAAATTATGAAAGGATCGCTGCGTTGGTTCGGACATATGGAGCGCATGGATGGAGAAAGAATGGTTAAGAAAGTTAATGATGTAAATAGAGTACGGAGTCGAGGCAGACCGAGGAAAACATGGCATGACCGAATTAATCAAATTTCAGAAGTTGGCCATGTTAGAAGTCGGAAGAATCAACGTGCGTGTATGACTCGCTGTATGAATGTGAGAAGCTAGAGAGGTGTGCCAGGATAGAGTAGTGTGGCGGTCCATTCTCTCTGCCTACCGTTACGGGAAACGGCATGATCCTTTGTATATACAACACTAACTTTGAAAAAAATTAAAATTACATAAATAATAATATGCTAACTTTTAAATCGCCGTTTTTGTGATGTAATCACTTCAAGGGCGCATTAACCGTCGCGTTGCCATGTGGTCAATTGAGTTTCCACTGCCAATTTAAAGTTGATTTTCTTAAAACCTATGGACCCTAATATTATAAAAAAAATTGTAATCCTCCATTGAAGTGTTCTCAATATTTCGTAATAAAAAAAAAGCAAAAAATTATTTCCTTCATCCCAAAAAAAAATATTTTCTAAGACTGCCCTCACCTTCATTCGTGTTAAGGTAGAATTTGTTTTGCTAATATTTACAACTTTATCAAAAGTGACAAATACTTACTCGCTGTTTTGAACGTATTATAAATTATATCTTTGGCCTTTTCAATAGGTACGTAATAATACCGACTGTGGATGGAAACGCAGCACGCAACTTAATAATATCAGAACTGTGAAAATATTAACACTTTACCAAAAGGGACAAATATTAATACGTACTCGTTGTCTTGAACGTACTATACATTTTGCCTAGGTGCCTTTATCATACGTAAAATCTCGTAAAGTCTCGCCCCGCCGGCCGCGGCGCGTAGACAAGTTTATACTTGGTGTCCAGTTGCTCGTATGCTGTGACGCATTCCATATCAGAAATCGCATGGTTCCAGAAAAAAATTAATAATCATATGTTTTTCAAATAATCCATGTATGTTATAGATATCGATCTATTCCTAATGAAATTCCCTACAAGATGACATAAATTAAATTTTGATTCATCGAGTCATATGCTTGATATTTAGATAAAGTTAGCGGTAAACTGAATTTACCACATGGGAGCGAGCGTTTTGTTTTGAACACGGTACGTTAAGGGTTAAGACGTGTTTTAAATCTTAATGTGAACGCTGCATCTGATTGATATTCGCGATCTATTAGAAAGTATAATATAACAAAATATGTAGGTTGGGTATTGGGATATTGGGTATGAAATATTAAAAAATATGGGTTTTCAGCTTAGATCTGAAGTCTGTCGGATCATTTATGCATCTGAGGTGTGAAGGGAGATTGTTCCAAGCTGATGGACCGGCTACCGCAAACACTCGATCCCCGAAATTTGTACTGGGGCAACGCTTCGGCTCAACTAATCTTCCTATTGCCGAGGAGTTTGCCGAGCGAAGTGTGGATTTTCTTGTATTTAGGATGTCCGTTATACAGAGTTATGATGTATAATTTGGAGCCATTCCATGTAGCGCTTTGAAGACTGTCCATATCAGGCATGTTTCGGACAACCGGTCCTTCTTCATTGATTATATTATAAAGATACATATTAAAAATATTATAAAATTCCTTACAAATATGATCAATTTTGACAGATGTTCATCATTCAAAATCATCATGTCTGGAGGATTTCAACGCATCGTCAAGCGCAAAATTTTTCGGATTTATAAAGCGTTGTCCCTGCTCGCTAATTTGTCAGTACGCATTTGGCATTTAAAGTGAATAAACAATATAATATATAATCGTTAACAAATAACTGTTCTAAGGATAATAGGTTTCAACATTTTGAATGTATACAAATACTTATAGACGAATACTGGATTTTACCCATTGCGGGTTATCATTTTAAGGATTAATTGTATCTCAATAGAGACGAAGATGCAAATTGGAAACAGAATACGGTGTTCTAGGCATTTACAGGACTTATGACCTGTCATTGGTTGGATTAAGCGCACGCTTTATGTAATACAACATTCCCCATTCCGCCCTTCTTACGACCACCATGTCTGACAAATTTTGGAAGATATATATGCTACAATGGTGGACTACACTTCATATTTTTTAGTTCAATCTACACTAGCGCCATCTATTAAGATTGGATTAAGCATTAAGCAGAAGATCTTTATTAACGCAATGTGAAAGGCTACCGCCATTAACGTATTGCTAGATAACGCCTGGAGATTACATAAAGCGTAGGAGTATTACATAAAACGTGCGCTCAACCCAACCAATGACAGGTCATAAGTTCTGTAAACGCCTCGACCACCATAGTCTGTTTCCAATTTGCATTTTCGTCTCTATTGAGATACAATTAATTCTTAAAATGATAAGTTTCACTTGTATCGCGTGAAAATCGCGTGAAAATATACGAGTAAAATGAATGTTGATATAATATTCAGTTATATATTAGAAAAAGTATTCATACAACACCCGTTGCAATGGTTATCGCGATCTATAGATATAAATCAAAGATAAAGTGTACCTAGAAACTGTACTCTTGATAATATTACGTTCGTGTAGATACGACACAAATACGACACTTCTCATATGTTTTTAAGTTTAAAATGATTTAAAAATAATTCATATTTCTAAAACTAACTAACTAACCATTGCGCCGTCTCACCGAAGGGGTAGGCAGATAGAAAGAATTACTACCACATATTTCTCTTGCTTCCACTACACTCATACATCGTGTCATGCACGCGCGTCGATTTCTCTGACTCCTCACGTGGCCGACATTCAATATTTGATTTATTTGATCGTGCCATGTTTACCTCAGTCTTCCGATTCTATTTCTAGTTCCATTAACATCGTTAACATATACTTTTTTACCATTCTTTCTTTATTCATTCATTTCATATGGCCAAAGCATCTTAATGATCCTTTCATTATTTTGTTCATAACACTATCATTCGCACCCCGTTCACTTCTTATATTTTCACACTCTATCATATACACAGGGTATCTACACATTCGTCTAAGAGTGTGACCGATCCACTGCCATTTGCGTCTAGCGACTTGTTCTCTAATTGGCTTTTCGCCTGCAATGGTCCAGAGAACGGCATTTGACACTGTTTGGGGCCAATAGATTTATATACCTGCTACTCCTCATCTAATATTCGATTACAGAAGAATTAGCCAATATTAAAGCAGACCGCCTGGTACCCATTGATATCCAAACTGTTGTGACGTCTATCTTGTCGTCAGAGCAATCAAAACTGTTGACTGACGCAAATTTCCCAATAGTTTCTTTGACGCAAGGATGCTGCGCACGTTTACCTATATAATATTTGATATTCGACCCACTATCGCTGGAACGAATTCTTCAATATTTATGAGAAATATAAAATAACATTAATTACATATTGAAAAATAGATTGGTTAACCTTATCTAACAAAAGGCTATGTTCGTGGCTATGAAACCGAAAGACTCGACAAATACTGAACTGATTGCGATGAAATTTTTATTGTGTACTGATATTATTTCGGCAAACGTTTAATATATGAATCTTATTCGAACTGACTTATAATGCATCTTCTTCTTCTTCTTTAATAGCCGTTGTCGTCCACTGCTGGACATAGGCCTCCCCCATACTTCTCCATGTATGACATGTCATACGGGGGTGGTTGGCATTACAACGCCACGCTTGCCAGACGGGTTGGCGAGGTGTCCTTCCACGTTAGCCTATGCATCAATATTATCCACCGAGGTTATTCACACTCCATCTCTAACGTTTCGCATAGTTTCCAGGGGAGACCAGAGTCGAGGAGGTGTGGATAGGTACTTGGGATCAGATCAATCCTCCATCACCACGGTGGTGACCATGCACCGCTCGAAGAGTCAATAGGATCCCCTTTACTCCCCCCATATCAATGAATTATTAATGTGATGATGATTACAGAAATAAATCTCAAAACGCCAGGACGTTACAGTCTATACTGGTGTGAACTAGCTATGTTTGATATGAATCGTGTCGTGTAAGCAAATCAACTCGATGCTACGTTTTCCTCGGCCTTCGTCAGTTTCTTGTTCCGTTTAAACCGTTAACTTTCTTTATCAAATCAAATCTTCTTCTTCTACCTTATTGAAGATCTATATGGTCTGTTCTCCAGAGTGTTGCTCCTCCTGTGAGGTAGTTTCCCAGCTGTCCTTCCATTTTTTAAGAGGTCTTCCACGAGGACGAGTCCCATGACCTTGATTATGCAATGCAATATAGGAGAGTCTGGTGGTGTCCATTCTTTGAACATGATCGTATCTGTCCCTTTTTCGCAGTCTGCTCCATCTTATAATATCCTCAATCAATATCTCATCGCCATCCCTGCACTAGGGGGTAATACAGTCCTGTAAAATCCCATTCCGAAGTCAATTTCCCATCTCGTGTCCTCCCATTGTGAGTGTTTTTTCCTGCAATGGTGCGCAGAGTTTTCATCTGTGATGCTATGAGAAGGCTTTTAGATGGTATTGAATCTCGTCTTGTTGCTACACTGTAGGCCATTATCGATTTGACACAGGTCTTATCGATTGATACTTGGCTGTCTGTCGCATATGCTTATCCTAGTTAATTAGTAATAAAATCACATTTAACCAGTAACATACATTACAATAGTATCGGACTACGTGTATCGGCAGCCGTTCGTATTAAGTAAATAGGCCGAGATTAGGGAGCAGCAGAGAGGCGCACCAGTTGGACCTGTTTGGAGAAGAACTGCCTTGAACTCTAACTCCGATAGTGAAATTCGTCATCCGACTAACAAAAAGGGTTACAGACGCCACCGCTCGCTCAGATCATTCAACTTTATCTATGTAAATAATAATGTAAATGATCGTTTGTTCAAAATCTTAAATCTTTGAAAGTTGAAAGTTGAAACTGATTGTATAGAAATTCGGACACATCGTTGCATTCGAACACGCGCGTTTTGTGATAGCTTACTTTACTTTAGATGTTGTATTCTCGGGAATACCAGCCTCTCCCTCAATTGTTGGATATTTTTAATGATGAGGTGAGGATTTCTTGGAGGCTGTGGTGGATTAAATGATATTGCGAAGGTGATAAACTTCTCGCGATTTCTTTTATTTGCCGATGTTCTGAAATTATTCCTAGAAGTTTTCGCCTCCAGTCGGACATTGATAATATTGGAGTCACAGTAATAAAGAAATTTTGTATCAAAGATTTTTTTTTCATTAATTAACCAAATTAATCAATTACTAAAAGGAGGCCATGTTCGAAGTAGGAACAGTCAATGAGCGTGTCAAGATGTGTGAATTCAGAAGAGGCGTGAGAATTATGTCAGGATAGAACAATTGAATCTCGATCAAAAAAAGCTAGAACGGCAGTGCACAATGGTGTTCTTCTACCGACCCTTATGTATGGAAGCGAAGCATGGAACTGGCAAAAGAAGAATGAAAGTAGAATAAATGCAGTAGAAATGAGATCTCTTAGAAGAATGTGTGGATACTCTGTGTATGATAGAGTGCCGAATGAAAATATAAGAAGTGAATGCGGTGCGAATGATGGTGTCATGAACAAAACAATGAAAGGATCATTAAGATGGTTTGGACATATGGAAAGAATGAATGAAGAAAGAATGGTAAAAAAATTATATGTTAATGATGTAAATGGAACCAGAAATAGAGGAAGACCGAGGAAAACGTGGCACGATCAAATAAATCAAATATTGCATGTCGGCCATGTGAGGAGTCAGAGCAATCGACGCGCGTGCGTGACACGATGTATGAATGTTGAGGAAGCGAGAGAAATATGTCAGGAAAGAATAGTGTGGCAGTCCATTCTTTCTGCCTACCCCTTCGGGGAGACGGCGTGATGGTTAGTTAGTTAGTTAGTTAGTTATATAAACGAGTATTACGATTCTCCAGGCCTCTCCAGTTTCCTCCAAGAGTTTTCTTTTTAGAGACAGTAGATTGAATGTGGCCTGTCGAAGGAAGTGCGAGTTAAGTCCTATAACAGTTTCAGGTGTGTGGTGAGCTTTAATTTATGCTCTTTTGGGAGTTCGAGTTCCGAAGCGATTATTATAATTATTATTGTGGATCATCTATTTCTTTAAAAAATAATATTTGATTTTATAATTACGCTTGTTGAATTATTTAAAAAAATCTAAAGTCACGAGCAAATGCTAAAAAAGAGACAAATATGTAGCATATAAAGGCGCGTTTATTGGCAGATGTAATATGGCACTACTTTTTTAAATGGATTCGGCGATTTAAAATGTGAATATTTGCACGTCGCCTGCACAAACATCTTTTATTAAACTAACAACAATATTACATGAATTTCCTCTTGCTCAACCTTACCTACCCGGTGCTGCGTAGCTGGCGTCATCGTCATCATCTCGGCTGTCCCTCGTATCCGAGGAAGACTGTTCTTCACGGTTGTGGGACCTCATGTGGCTAAAGAGTCCAATCTTGGACTCACACACCAGAGTGTGTGAGGGCATCTGGGGTAGGAGAAGGCGCTGTTAGCGGAGCCGTCACCGTCTCCCGATGGTCTCTCCTTTCTCTCCTCTCTGCGCTGTGCTTCAAAGTCCTGCGTGCCTTCAAGTGCTATTAGTCTCTACCTAGGTCTGTCTTCTGCAGTCTTTTCCAGCCATTACAATCGATGTTGATCATCACCGTGTGAGCTTTTCCCTTGCGCTAGCTGAGACTACAAAATCTTCTTCGGGAATCTTGTCTCCGGCATTCTGATGACGCGACCAGGCCAGCGCAGTTTTCTCTGAATATTCCATACATCGTGTCATGCACGCTCGTCCATTTCTCTAACTCCTCGCGTGGTCGACATTCAATATTTGATTAATTTTATCGTGCCACGTTTTCTTCGATCTTCCTCTATTTCTAGTTCCATTTCCATCGTTAAAATATATTATTTTTACCAGTCTTTCTTCATTCATTCTTTCCATGTGTCCAAACCATCTTAATGTTCATTTCATTATTTGGTTCACAATACTTTCATTCATTTCTGGAAAATAATAATGAAGAAAATATCCATGATAGCAAAGAAAACGCGACATAATCAAATAAGATAGATAAAATGTATGAATGTAGAGGAAGCGAGAGAAGTATGTCAGGACAGAACAATGTGGCGGTCCATTCTTTCTGCGTCCCCTTCGGGGAGACGGCGTGATGATTAGTTAGTTAGTTAACATCATGAAGAAAGACTGGTAAAAATAGTATATGTTAACGAAGTAAACGGAACTAGAAATAGAGGAAGACCGAGGAAAACGTGGCACGATACAATTAATCAAATATTGAATGTCGGCCACGTGAGGAGTCGGAGAAATCGATGTGCGTGCATGACAAGATGTATTAATGTAGAGGAAGCGAGAGAAGTATGTCAGTATTGTATATAATGTATTGTATGTTGAGGAATCGAGAGAAGTATGTCAGGAAAGAACAGTGTAGCGTTCCATTCTTTCGGCCTACCCTTTCAGGAGACGGCGTGATGGTTAGTTATTTTTGAATAATGAATTATCATACCATGAATATTCAATGGTACTCCTTGTAAACTAATATTTCTAGTTCCATAGACAACGAGAGATGTGCAAAGATAGAATATACAGTAGATAAGCAAAGTTTTTCAATCCAAGAATCACGAGTTTGTTTACTTCGTATTTTAAGTATAATTATAAATTTACGCTTCTATTCAAACCCCTTATTATATTGACAGGTTGCTTAATCAATATCTTTTTTGTGCCTTGTTGCTATTATACTATACATAACATACACAAACCACGGATAAACACGGCGACTGGGAACACAAAGGCGATAGAATGTCGTAGTTTTAATACCAGACCCGTGAATGAATTAATCGGAATATTAATGAGCGAAATTAGTTGGCTGAGACGCAAATCCACCTATGTTCAAAATACAAGACATGTTTTCTTTAACGAATATTCTAAAAATGATTCGTATTTTCAAAACTATATTACTCAATACACTAGTTAAAATATTATTGTATGTGCAGCAATGTATGTTAATGGCGGTAGCCTTTCACATTGCGTTAATAAAGATCTTCTGCTTAATGCTTACATCCAATCTTAATAGATGGCGCTAGTGTAGATTGAACTAAAAAATGTGAAGTGTAGTCCACCATTGTAGCCAGTGGCGGTACTCCCATAGAAGCCCAGAAGCCCGGCTTGCGTAAGAAATTTTGAATCAAAACCTCTTCTGGCTTACAGAGGTTCAGCTCTTGTGGCTATTCCTCTTACGTCTGATGGGGACATTGTTGGAAGGTAATTTGGTGGGTTGTTGGTTTATACGGGGGCATGATTACTTAGATTTGGGGGTTTTGATTCGAAATTTCTTATGCAAGCCGGGCTTCTGGGCTTCTATGGGAGTACCGCCACTGATTGTAGCATACATACTCGTACAACTTCCAAAAAAAAAGTTGTCAGACGTGGTGGTCGTAAGAAGGGTGGAATGAGGAATGTTAAATTACATAAAGCGTACGCTTAACCCAACCAATGACAGGTCATAAGTCCTGTAAACGCCTCGACCATCATATTCTGTTTCCAATTTGCATCTTCGTCTCTAGTGAGATACAATTAATCCTTAAAATGATAACCCGCAATGGGTAAAATCCAGTATTCGTCTACAAGTATTTGTATACATTTATAACCGAAGAACGGCTGGACCGATTTTGATTTGTTGGATTTATATTCGTCCCGAATAGCAGAATAACTATTAAAACATCGAAAAAATCAAGAAAAAAATATTATGATGAAAATTCATTTCCTCATACATTTTGTATGGAGCGGATTTTTCGATAATTGCTAATCTAACTAACTAACTAACTAACCATCACGCAGTCTCCCCGAAGGAGTAGGCAGAAAGAATGGACTGCCACACCTTTCTTTCCTGACATATTTCTCTCGCTTCCTCAACATTCATACATCGTGTCATGCACGCGCGTCGATTTCTCTGACTCCTCACATGGCCGACATTCAATATTTGATTTATTTGATCGTGCCACGTTTTCCTCGGTCTTCCTCTATTGCGAATCTATAATATATTGTTGAATTGCTCTTTATATCGTGACAGCATGAGCCAAATCGATGTAAAGGGTATTATAGCTATCATAGTGATTCTCGTGACATGTGATAGGTAGCTTTACGTGAATTCTACACCAGACCAAAGACAGTATGACAATCACACTGCCCTCGCCGGGAATCGAACCCGGATCCTTCGGGGTGGCAGTCAATGCACTTACCACTCGGCCACGAAGGTCGTTTTAGTTACACTATAACCGAGCTTATAAAAATACAATGTACATGTATAAAATAAAGATAATTTTATTATATATGTCTGTGTTAAAAAAAAAGTTAATTTTTATACTAGCGCCAAGGTGGTGTAACCCTTTAATTCATTTTGGGTATTAATTTTAAACTAACTAACTAACTAACCATCACGCCGTCTCCCCGAAGGGGTAGGCAGAAAGAATTGACTGCCACACTTTTCTTTCCTGACATATTTCTCTTGATTCCTCAACATTCATACATCGTGTCATGCACGCGTCTATTTCTCTGACTCCTCACATGGCCGACATTCAATATTTGATTAATTTGATCGTGCCACGTTTTCCTCGGTCTTCCTCTATTTCTGGTTCCATTTACATCATTAACATATAATTTTTTTACCATTCTTTCTTCATTCATTCTTTCCATATGTCCAAACCATCTTAATGATCCTCTCATTATTTTGTTCATGACACCATCATTCGCACCGCATTCACTTCTTATATTTTCATTCGACACTCTATCATACACAGAGTATCCACACATTCGTCTAAGAGATCTCATTTCTACTGCATTTATTCTACTTTCATCCTTCAATTGCCAGTTCCATGCTTCGCTTCCATACATAAGGGTTGGTAGAAGAACACCATTGTGCACTGCCATTCTAGCTTTTTTGGATAGATTTTTGTTTGCGATGACAACCACCATTCACTTTGTTGCCTGCCCCAACCCTTGTTTCAATATCCTTCTATTTTTATTTTAACTTAATTCAAAACTTAATTTAATTGAGCTAACAAGTTAACACAACATTTATTGATTCTGAGGGAGTACGTAGTTCGCCGGGTCAGCTAGTAATGTAGAGTATAAAAGGAAGAATGTTGAGTTGCGAGTTTTGTCAGGCGAACCGTGAAATATTTGATCGGATCTCGGAGTTACGTAAACACTCGGGACGAGTGCTGCTTTGGGCCCGATCAAAGGAGTTTTTATACATTTCTTTTGTCTCTCGGCCGCTGTCGGCGTCAGGAAATATCTCCGCCTTGTGACGTCACCCATTATTAGTTAATGAACTGAAAGTGATGTGGTCAAGTGGCGGCCTCATGGCCAACGACCGCCCGAAGAGGCGCCCATACGCCTGTGTCATTTCATAGGAAACCTTACGATGTTTACAATCAGACTTCATTTTAATATCATACACACACGCCACTCTTGACAGGTATACGGATGTTTTTAACTAACAAACCATCACGCCGTCTCCCCGAAGGGGTAGGCAGAAAGAACGGACTGCCACACTTTTCTTTCCTGACATATTTCTCTCGCTTCCTCAACATGCACGCGCGTCAATTTCCCTGACACCTCACATGGCCGACATTCAATATTTGATTTATTTGATAGTGCCACGTTTTCCTCGGTCTTCCTCTATTTCTGGTTCCATTTACATCGTTAACATTTAATTTTTTTACCATTCTTTCTTCATTCATTCTTTCCATATATCCAAACCATCCTTCGCAACCCATCACACCGCGTCTCCCGCGGGGCAAAAAGAGAAGGATAGAGTGCCGCATCAGTAAAAGTGTGACAGTCCATTCTTTCTGCCTGCATGGAACTGGCAAAAGAAGGATGAAAGTAGAATAAATGCAGTAGAAATGAGATCTCTTAGGCGACTGTGTAGATTCTCTGTGTCGAATGAAAATGTAAGAAGTGAATGCGGTGCGAATGATGGTGTTTGAAATTAAATAATATAATGATCATTAAAATGGTTTAGACACATAGAAAGAATAACACATAAAATGGTGTTCTTCTACCGACCCTTATGTATGGAAGCGAAGCATGGAACTGGCAAAAGAAGGATGAAAGTAGAATAAATGCAGTATAAATGAGATCTCTTAGAAGAATGTGTGGATACTCTGTGTATGATAGAGTGCCGAATGAAAATATAAGAAGTGAATGCGGTGCGAATGATGGTGTCATGAACAAAATAATGAAAGGTTCATTAAGATGGTTTGGACATATTGAAAGAATGAATGAAGAAAGAATGGTAAAAAAATTATATGTTAATGATGTGATTGGAACCAGAAATAGAGGAAGACCGAGGAAAACGTGGCACGATCAAATAAATCAAATATTGAATGTCGGGCATGTGAGGAGTCAGAGAAATGGACGCGCGTGCATGACACGATGTATGAATGTTGAGGAAGCGAGAGAAATATGTCAGGAAAGAAATGTGTGGCAGTCCATTCTTTCTGCCTACCCCTTCGGGGAGACGGTGTGATGGTTAGTTAGTTAGTTAGTTAGAAATAATGAATGAAGAAAGAATGGTAAAAAGTATATGTAAACGATGTGAATGGAACTAGAAATTGAGGAAGACCGATCAAATAAATCAAATATTGAATGTCGACCACGAGACGCGCGTGCATGACACGATATATGAATGCTGTGGAAGCGACAAAAATATGTCAGGATAGAAAAGTGTGGCAATCCGTTCTTTCGAAAGAACAGTGTGGCATTCCATTACTTGTGCCTACAATAAAGGGTGGCATTGAATATCATAATAATAGCGAGCGATTGAAAATTACATTTCGAAGGAGGTAATGGGTTGTGAAAGGTTTGGAACCAGTGGTTATATTATATTATGTTAAAGGTGTTATAAGATGTCTGAATGTGAATACGCCTCCTTTAAAGACGAGCGGATGGGATGACGAGTGTTAATTCTATGACTGTACCTAAAAATCAATAATAGTACATATTTTTTGCAAATTTTATAAGAATCATAAAGGATTCGATAACACTTCAGATAGAACCTCCGTCTAATCTTTATTATCTCGGGTTCCGTATTGTCTACGACCAATCATGCATGAAAACGAATGTTTTAAGTGTTAAAAAAAACTTTAAATGTAACCTTTGTCCATTGATTATTTCCTCCTGGCAATATCAAATAATATAAATGGGCAAAAATCCGAAACCGTGAAGAAATAGTACGAGAAAAATTTGAATACAAGAGAGGAATACTTCGATTTTTTAACTAACTAACTAACTAACCATCACGCTGTCTCCCCGAAGGGGTAGACAGAAAGAATGGACTGCCCCAGTTTTCTTTCCTGACATATTTCTCTCGCTTCCTCAAAATTCATACATTGTGTCATGCAAGTACGTCGATTTCTCCGACTCCTCACGTGGCCGACATTCAATATTTGATTTATTTGATCGTGCCACGTTTTCCTCGGTCTTCCTCTCTTTCTGGTTCCATTTACATTGTTAACATTTAATTTTTTTACCATTCTTTCTTCATTCATTCTTTCCATATGTAATTATTAATGTTTCCTTAACGATCCTTTCATTATTTTGTTCATGACACCATCATTCGCACCGCTTCTTATATTGTCATTCGTCACTCTATCATACACAGAGTATCCGCACATTCGTCTAAGAGATCTCATTTTTACTGCATTTATTTTACTTTCATCCTTCTTTTGCCAGTTCCATGCTTCGCTTCCATACATAAGAGTCGGTAGAAGAACACCATTGTGCACTGCCATTCTAGCTTTTTTGGATAGGTTTTTGTTTGCGATGACAACTTTAATTGCACCATTCACTTTGTTGCTTGCCCCAACCCTTCTTCCAATATCTCTTTCCACTCGCCCATCTCTTGTAAACGTACTACCTAAATACACGAACTAAACTACTTGCTCTAAATTTTCACCATTCACGCTAATGTTGCATGCTGTCATGGTTTCTTCCTTTTCAAAAATCATTACCTCGGACTTATTAACATTCATCATCAGATCATTTCGCATGCATACCTCACACATACAATTCACCAGGACTTGTAGTTCATGCTCGTTGTCTGCAAGTAGGACAGCGTCATCCGCATACAAGGGACAGCTTACTGACACTCGGCTCATTTTGGCACCTACATCCCCAACCCTTTCAGCTTTTTCATACATTTGTCCATATACAGATGAAATAACCACAGGGACATTACGCAACCCTGTTTGACACCTCTATTGATATCAAACCAGGCTGTAAGATCTCCATTTACTGTGACACTAGCACTATTATTTTATAATTTGAAATATGATATGATTGGGAAGGTGGTGAAGTTGAATGAAGTAAATAATTATAAATGTCGTATTTACTTTAGGAAGGCAACGATGGCGTCCTTCACGAGGGAGATGCCGCTCCAGCACAGCCCGCAGTACGGCTCAATGATTGGCTCCGGAGGGGTGGTGCTGCCGCAGAAGAAGACACAAATACAAAACTTCTACTCCGGGAAGAACATCTTCATCACCGGAGGGACAGGCTTCCTTGGGAAATGTGAGTCTTCGCTTCATTGTTCTAAATATATATAAAAAAATATGAAGCATTTATCTGTGGTGTTATTCAATATGTCTATTATATTCGGGACAGAGTAGCGTAGCTTAAATGTGGCCTGGGTCCCCCTCGGTTTCAAATATGCATATTCAATTCAATTTATTAAAAAAGACGAACTTGGTTGGTCATGTTAGAAGTCGGAGGAATCGACGTGCGTGTATAACTCGTTGTATGAATGTGGAGGAAGCTAGAGAGGTTTGCCAGGAAAGAGTAGTGTGGCGGTACATTCTCTCTGCCTACCCCTGCGGGGAAACGGCGTGATGGTTTGTTTGTTTGTTTATTTAAAAAAAAATTATAAACATTACAGAATAATATAATACAAATTGTTTATAATCAAAATATACAAAATAATAATAACAATTAAAAAAATATATAAATAATATGGTAAGAAAACAAACAGAAGACAATTAAAAAAAATATTCGAGAACAATTTAGTAAAAATAAACATTGTTGTACAATAAGAAGAGACGCAAATAGAAATTTAATACGTAAGAGATAGATACGTATGTGTGATAGAACGATATACGACAGAATCTCAAATGCGGATATAAGAAAGGAATGTAGAGCGGAAGAAGGTATTGTGAACAAAATTATGAAAGGATCGCTGCGTTGGTTCGGACATATGGAACGCATGGATGGAGAAAGAATGGTTGAGAAAGTATACTTGAATGATGTAAATGGGGTACGAAGTCGAGCCAGACCGAGGAAAACATGGCATGACCAAATTAATCAAATTTTAAAGGTGGTCATGTTAGAAGTGGGAGGAATCGACGTGCGTGTATGACTCGTTGTATGAATGTGGAGGAAGCTAGAGAGGTGTACCAGGATAGAGTAGTGTGGCGGTCCATTCTCTCTGCCTACCCCTGCGGGGAAACGGCGTGATGGTTTGTTTGTTTGTAAGAGATAGATGCTTTCTGAGGGCAGCCTCACTATCGTGAAAAATGTCCACATCCGAAGAGATGCGGTTTAATAGGATTATTGCCCTGTAGATTGGTTCTACACAGTGGCAGGTGAAATAATCTATGTTGCCTTTGTCGCAGATAATTGTCGAGGACAAACAAAGTCAAGTCAGTCAAAATATCAGAGTTATGTATCACGAATCAGTTGAAAAAAATGAACACACAGGTGGATAGTCTAATTTCCAATGATTGGTAGTCCAGTATTCCCAGCAAGAAATCAGTTGGGTACAGCCAGGGGTAGTAACCTTTTTATTATTATTATTATTGTTTTTACGCAAGTCCCGCAAGGACGGGGGACTGGGCCTAGGGAGTGCACGAGTGAAGCTGACGAAAGGCGCCGCTGCGTCTATAACAGCCTCGGGTAAGCGGAGGGAGCCCTCTATGGCTCGGCCATATATAAAAATGTCTATTTTATTCTAGTGCTCGTGGAAAAGCTGCTGTGGTCGTGCCGCGACATAGGGACCATCTACCTGCTGGTCCGGGATAAGAAGGGAAAAGACCTCCAAACCAGGATTGATGATATCGTAGACTCCCCTGTATGTATCTTTCATAATATTTATAACTAAACTAACTAACCATCACGCAGTCTCTCCGGAGGGGTCACACTGTTCTGTCCTGACAATCTTCTCTCGCTTCCTCTAATTCATACATCTTGTCATGCACGCGCGTCGATTTCTCCGACTCCTCACGTGATCGACATTTAATATTTGATTGATTTTATCGTGCCACGTTTTTCTCGACCTTCCTCTATTTCTAGCTCCGTTCACGCCGTTTACATATACCTTCTTTACCATTCTGTCTTCACTCATTCGTTCCATGTGTCCAAACCATCTTAATGACCCTTTCATTATTTTGTTCATAACTTTTTCATTCGCACCACATTCATTTCTTATACTTCCATTTGACACTCTATCATATACAGATTTGCCACACATTCGTCTTAGAGATCTTATTTCTACTTTCTTTCATAATATTTATAGTTTAACATACCAAACAAAACATATCATGCTAACCAAGTTCCACATAACTCATACTAGTTTCTTTCTATGACCCACCCACAAACTCACACTCAGACCGTAACATGTTAAACGCAATCTACACTAGTGTCATATTAAGACTCACTTAAACGTACTTATCTCCCACAGAAACCCACAAAGTCACACTTATACCCCATATGGCTTCTTGTGACAATAAATATCAAATGTGTATCCTATTCTGACTCATCTCATGAACCACATATATCACGTTGTATTCTACAATACAATGACCCAGACAACTCTTAAACATACGAGTATGGCGTACTCTCTTGGATCTTTTAGATTTTTGTTTCTCTTGGATCACTGAGGAGAGTCTTCAGGACATCGTCAATGTGTTTGTGAAGGCGTGCGAGATAATGGAACTAAAGGTTAATATTGGAAATACCAAAGTCCTATACCAAAAGGTACTGTAACTATTCATTTATTCATTTCTCGGCGCTATATCCCGGTGTAGGACTTGGCCTCCTCCACAACGGTCCTCCACTGACTTCTGTCTCTGGCCATCTCTCTCCATTCCCCAGCTCCTTCCATTTTCTCCCAATATTGTTCCACGCAATCCGCCAATCTTTTCCTCGGTCTGCCAACTATACATATAATATTTATGTCATGCTAAGACCCCACTGCAACCTACACATACCATACTAGAGTCCTGCTATGACCAGACGTCTTGAAATGACCCACACATCTCCCATTTGTGTTCTGCTATGATGTTATTGCCAAAGCTCTTTATGAATGTACGGTGTGTCTGTGTTGGCAGGCCTTCTCCCGCCTGAAGAGGGACGCCCCGGGCTACGCGCACAAGATCCGCGCCGTGGCGGGGGACTGCGTGCAGCCGGGCCTGGGCCTCTCCGACCAGGACAGGGAGATACTCCTCAGCGAGGTAACAGGCCTTCTCTTGTCTCTAGACTATTGGTGAGATATTATAAGATGGAGCAGACAGCGTAAAAGGGACTGGTATGGGCATGTTCAAAGAATGGACACCACCAGAATCCCCTATATTGCGTTGCATAATCAGCCTAATGGGACTCTTCCTCGTGGAAGACCTCCTAAAAGATGGAAGGACAGCTGGGAATCTACCTCACAGGAGGAGCAACACTCTGGAGAACAGACCACATAGGTCTACGACAAGGAAGAAGAATAATAAGAAGATATTAAATAATCTTCTTCTTATATATCTGACCAAATCAACTCAGTTTTTTTTATCTCAACAGACATTACCAACACTATTAATGTTTAAGGCATAATAGATGCCAATAGGAAATTCAATAGGAATACAGGTCAAATATAATATATAATAGCAGGAACGCTTGAGAGACGGTTCCACATTAAAAAGACAAGATACCCTCTAAAGTCAAGAGTATTTGTCTTCTGAATGTACTTTCACTAATATGAAAGACGTCAATCTCCGAGGAAACCGCGTTCACCAGACTAACTGCTCTTCCCACCGGTGTCACCAGAGGCAGGTTGATTCTGTCGGCCGGTAGGTAAAACAATCTATACTGTCGCTGTCGAAGATATCTATCAGGGACAAAAAGACCAACGAAAAGTCAGTTTACTTTCATAGATGATCCCGAGATCTCTAATCGTAGAAATATGTGCTAGTTACTGATACTGTATCTATGATACATAGTTCTCAATGCTAAAATGTGAAATTTTCCGAACATTGATAGTTCCCTGTCTACTCTAGCTCGCCTCAGGACTTCGGTATTGGTAACCATGTCTGTCCAGGGAACTCTGAGCATTCAGCGGTTTCCACATTTCAAATGCATCCAGTCTGTTCATTGAGTTGACTTTCAAGGTCAACGTTTCACATCCATACCATAAAACAGACCACACATTGTATTTGATCATTCTCTGGTGGAGTTTCGAGTTTATGTTATCATTGCAGAAGAGTGATTTTATTTTATTAAACGTAGCTCTTGCTGCCTCAATTCTGCAGGTCTACACTAAGATAAATAACAACTGTTCTGACCCTCCCAACATGTTTGCAGGTGAACGTAGTATTCCACGTGGCCGCCACGGTGAGGTTCGTGGAGCCGCTGCCCTTCGCCCTAGCCGTGAACGTGCGCGCCACCAGGGACATCACGGAGCTAGCCAGGCAGATGAAGGGCCTAGCGGTCAGTATCACCACAACAACAAACTTATTTTTAAAGTTTCAAACCACTTTTCTACGTGTTTTTCCACCACTTTATTTTTGTTTGTAACTGATCAGTTGGTTTTACAACCCTAAAGAGGATCCGGCAGGAGCGAAAGTGGTTGTTTTGATAAAACAAAATTAAAGTGGTGTAAAAGCAAGGAAAAAATGTTATAAACATTATTTCATTTAATTTATTTATTTCATTTATTTATTTTAAACATATCTAAAGCATTACAGATTTTTTTCCAATACACTAAAGATACAAGTTAGAGATACACAATAATAAGTAATACATAATAGATTAATAAAAAGAGCGAGAAACATAAGATGCATGACAAATTAATAAAATAAATATACCATACAATTATAATACAGATAGTACTTCCCTCAGATGAGCCAAACTATCACAAAATACGTCAAACTCCGAGGTGATGCGATTAAGCAAAGATAATGCTCTACCTACCGGCATAACCATTGGCAGGTTGGTTCTGCATCGTGGGAGATAAAACAATCTATGGCCCCTTTGTCGAAGATAATTATCAGGGACGAACAGACCTACATCACTCAGGATTTCTGAGTTGTGTATACAACCGCCTATCAGTCGAAAGAAATGGACACCCAAGTGAATGTCTCGTCTCCTCTCGAGTGACTGGTAGCCTAGCATCCCTAGCAAGAAATCAGTTGGAAAGAGTTTTCTCCAGGCGTTATCTAGTAATATGTGATAATTGGGTTGATAGCCTTTCACATTACATTAATAAAGTTTTTTGCTTAATGCTTACATCTAGTCTCAATAGATGGCGCTAGTGTAGATTGAACTAAAATATGTGAAATGTTTCTCAACATGGTAGCATATATACAACTTTCAAATAATTGTCACAAGTGGTGTTCGTAGAAGGACGGAATGGGGAATGTTGTATTACATAAAGCGATCGCTTAACCAAATCAATGACAGGTCATAAGTCCTGCAAAAGCCTCGACCGATATTCTGTTTCCAAATAATTTACATCTTCGTCTCTATTGAGATACAATTAATTCTTAATGATTAATACACCCGTAATGGGTAAAATCCAGTATTTGTCTACAAGTATTTGTATACGAGTATATTCAAAAACCAAAACAAAAAATGTTATTTGATAATGCCACACCACAAATGAAGTGCTTCATTCGAAGGTATAGTGCTAATTCTGTTCAGTTTTGAAGTCAGTTGTGTTGCGAGTAACTATGATGGCTTGGCGAGTGTACAAAGGATGTAAGATGGAATTTGAAATGCTAATATCAGGAAGTTGTTGCAATGGTTAGAACATATGGAACGCATGGATGAAGAAAATATGCTTAATATGGCATACGTTAACGATTTTGAATGGATTGCGGAGTGGAGGAAAACCGAGGAAAGCATGGCATAAATAAATTATTACCGAGATTGAGATGCGCGAGAGTTATGCCAGGATAGAGCAGTGTGGCGGTCCATTAGTTCTGCTTACTCCTCCGGAGATAAAGAGTGACGCTTAGTTAATTAAGAAACAATTAATACAAGACAATGAACATGAAATTGAACAATTGTAAGTGTTAATATATTGTGGTTTTCCGCTTGAATGAGAGTTGATTAAATATGAAGAGTAAGCTGATTAGACTATGCAATATCAAGTCAGCTGGATTAACTAGCCATCTCACCGTCTCCATGAAGAGGACACTATTCTTTAGAGACATATTTCTCTCGACTCATACATAGTGCCATGTAGAATATTACTTGTGTGTAATTGTAGAATATTAATTCCTATTATGAAAGAGCTGAAAGGTTTGGATGCAGGTTCAAAAATGAACGGTGTGTCAGTTAGCTGTTTGTTGTATGCGGACGACGCTGTGCTACTTGCAGACAACGAGCACGAACTGCAAGCCCTGGTGTCTAGTATGTATGAGGTATGCAAGCGATACGATTTGATGATGAATGTGAATAGGTCCAAAGATTTTCGAAAAATAACAAATATATACTCCTCATCAAGATACTTCATACATAGGTCTTGATGAGGAGTATATATTTGTTATTTTTCGAAAATCCTTGGACTTATTCACATTCATCATCAAATCGTATCGCTGCTCGTACGGCTGCGAGACACCACCAGCCTATCCGAAAGAGATAAGCGGAGACTAGAGGCTTTTGAGATGTGGTCCTATAGAAGACTATTAGGAATTTCCCGGAGAGACCACCTTACAAATGAGCAGGTTCTCTAAAGAATCGAAGGAGGAAGGCACCTGCTCAGGACCTTGTCCGAAAGGCGTGCAAGATGGATCGGTCATGTAATACGACAAGAAGGTCTCTTGCATGCTATAATGGAGGGTATGACTGAGGGGACAAACTCTAGGGGATGCCCACGCCGAGAGTACCTGGAGGACCTGTTGGTGGACGTGCGCTGCTCATCATATGCAGATTTCAAAAGAGCCACACAAGACAGGGAAGAATGGAAGAGAAGAATAGAAGAAATTGCTGCAAATCAATCCCAGAATTGAATCTTTCTAACTAATAACTTGTATATATATTTTGAACAATTCTTCCCTCATTCATTCATCACATGTGTCCAAACCATATTAGTTAGTTAAGTAATAGAAATAGTATGATGAGGCTACGTATTATGATAATGTGTGATGCAGGCTTTCGTGCACGTGTCGACCGCCTTCTGCCACTGCCACACCAACGTGCTGGAGGAGCGGTTTTACGACACGCCCGTGGACCCCCTGAAGCTGCTGCACTTCCTGGACACCACCGACCCCACCATCGTGGAGGCCATCTCCCCCAAGTGAGTCTTCTTCTGTAATATTACCTTTCCTTTACATACGAGTATATCGTACACTGCTGTGACATGAGTAGGGGAGAACCACCATGAAGAGAATATCTTTTATCTCCTTGCTGTAAATACAAAATCAATACACTGTTTCAAAAACAAAGTATGAAGTTTTGTAGAGTATTCATTCCTTCTATAATTCCTAAAGTGAATTTTAAATTTAATCATCAGATTCTAGGTTATGGATAATTTTATAAAAATATTGAAAATGTTCTCTTCAAGGGATAGTGTTCCATGAAGAGAACACTGGTTCCCATGAAGAGATTCCCACTTCTTGTGCCTGCTTTGATCGTTTAATAATTTTTGGGGGATGTGGTGAGAGTTAAAAGCAGTGGAGGTTTATAATAAATCTGGGCCCTCGACTCATCAGTTTTGATAAGTAGGTCCTGAGTCAAGCGTTTTCGGTTCGTGTAATATATTTCATCATGAAATATGCTGGTTCAGCGTCGAAGTCCACTTATGTGGATCACCTACAAACTTTCCACAATAATGTTGTTGCAATACTTGTCTCCTTAGCTACACTGCGAATGCTTTTCTTTTGTACGATGGCGGCATCTTTGAATTCGTCGTCCGTCTTACGATTTATTTTCGGCATCTAAAAAAATGTATGATTGGGTACATCTTTTGTGATAGATAATTTAAAAAAATATTATTTAATAAACAAAACACACACAAAAAAAACATGAAGAGAACACTAAACCTATAAAGAGAACGTTCTCTTCGTAGGACTGCGGCGTGTTCTCTTCATGGAATTAGGACTTATTTTAGAAAAACATTGAAATTATCGAGATGGATTTAATATTATTCAATATAACCTGGATACAGACTGCACAGGATAGAGTGACATGGAAGCGAATGGAGGAGGTCTTTGTCCAGGAGGCTGAGGAAGAAAAAGAAGAGACTCTATCCTGACATACCTTTCCTCGTACCTATATCCTCCGCATACATACAGTGAGTTATACATGCACGTCGATTCTTCCGACTTCTGAGGTTTTCCATGAGGTTCTCAGTTGTAAGGCAAATGTCGGGATGCTTATTAGCTAGTCCATGGAATCTCATATATAGGAACTCCACTTCTATTTTCATATTCTTTCTTCTCACCCCTCTAAATTCTTTCTTACTTATTTTTGGCAATCTCTGCCACCCTAATAATAAAGCCATATTACTTCGCAGAACTGCAAATCAAACATGTCCACACCGCTCCTGAAATTAAAATGCAGGGCATCAAATAATAGATTCAACTCAAGTTAAAAAAATATATGGTCGACCTTTAAAATTTGTGTGTGACAATCACACAGCAATCGCAGTGTGTGTGTGGAATCGAACGCTGGACCTTTGGTGTGGTAATCGTAGGACTTGCCACTCGGCCACGAACGTCGTCCAAGAGGAGGCTAAAGCTGGCATTCCACGACACGTGCGATTATCAATCACGAGATTCATCTCCACATTACCATACTTCGCATAACGGTCCATCCTCGGTTAGGTATTACCTCATTAACTAATCATGTATGCACGTCAATGTTACCGACACGCGTTGCTAGGGAAAGTTTACAAAACTTTTATTGGATATTGTGCAAAGACAATCAGGAACGTAGCTGCTTGCCCAACGTCGAACTACGGAGCGGTAGGCAACCGGTTCCAATATATTATCAATTTTATTTATTACCAGCGGACCCGACAGCGTTTCGCTATTGCTATATTCGAGTGAATTCTGAATTTTAAAAAATACAATAGAAATTCCTTATCAAATCATTTATGCCATAAATACATGACGCTAAACCAAGAAATCCTTAAATAATTTCAGTTTGTTTTGTATACAACAGCTCATTTGAACCTAATAACTGTATACAATTTTTTTTAAGCTATTATATTAATTCTGGCGAAAAGAGAAGGATGGGGTGCCGCATCGATTTAAGTGTGGAAGTCCATTCTTTCTGCCTACCCTTTCGAGGACACGGCGTGATGGTTAGTTAGTTATATTAATTCTCTTGACATGTGATAGGTACGTAGCTAATCTATCGCCATTTTATCATCACGTGAATTCTACACCAGACCAAAGACAGTGTGACAATCACGCTGCCATCGTCGGGAATCAAACCCGGGATCTTCTGTGTGACAGTCATAGCTCTTGCTACTCTGCCACGAAGGTCGTCGTTTTGCTTGATTTTTTTCTGACGATTAACAGCTGTCATTTAAACCGATTCGAGCGCCATCTCTTGGTGACTTACATTACACACAATAGAATATTTCACAACAAACAAAATTAGTTGACACTAATATAGTTCCATTATCTGGGCGCCGCATGAGGTTCCATATTCCCTGATGGTGGAGAGCGTGCAGAAAAAATTTCTGCGATACCTCTATCTTAGGGAGTATGGATATTACCCGTGGCTCTTGCTAGGGATGCTAGGCTACCAGTCACTCGAGAGGAGACGAGACATTCACTTGGGTGTCCATTTCTTTCCACTGATAGGCGCTTGTATACACAACTCAGAAATCCTGAGTGATGTAGGTCTGTTCGTCCCTGATAATTATCTTCGACAAAGGGGCCATAGATTGTTTTATCTCCCACGATGCAGAACCAACCTGCCAATGGTTATGCCGGTAGGTAGAGCATTATTTTTGCTTAATCGTATCACCTCGGAGTTTGACATATTTTGTGATAGTTTGGCTCATCTGAGGGAAGTACTATCTTTATTATAATTGTATGGTATATTTATCTTTTTAATTTGTCATGCATCTTATGTTTCTCGCTCTTTTTATTAATCTATTATGTATTACTTATTATTGTGTATCTCTAACTTGTATCTTTAGTGTATTGGAAAAAAAATTCTGTAATGCTTTAGATATGTTTAAAATAAATAAATGAAATGAAATGAAATACGAGTACATGACACGCACGCACGTATTATGCCACACGTCGATATCTTCGACTCCTCATGTGGCCGACATTTAATATTTGATTGATTTGATCGTATAACGTTTTCCTCGAGCTTCCTCTACTTTTTTGTTCCGTTCACGTTGTTTCACATATACTTCCTTTACCATTATTTTCACGTGTCCAAAAAATCGCAATGACCCTTTCCGTATTTTGTTCATAACACTTTCATTAGCATTTGACACTCTATCGTATACAGATCTGCCACAAATTCGTCTAAGAGATCTTCTCCTTCCTCAGCCTATTCCCGTCCACTCCTGGACAAATGCCTCCTCCATTCGCTTCCGTGTCACTCTGTCCTTGCAGACTGCATCCAGGTTATTCCGACGTGTCTGTTCAGATCATCCTTCCACCGTAGTTGCGGTCGCCCTGCACTTCTCTTCGCCGTCCACGGTCTCCAAGTCAGCAGTCTAAAAGATCTTACATTAATTCAACTTTAATCCTAGATGAGCAGACAAATTATAATAATGTTAAATAAAAAATATTAAAACTGTTGCTGCCCTCTGCCGTGCGTATAGGTTCCCAATTTTTTCGAAGATCATTCTTGTTTTCTGTGCGCTAGATTAGCCAGGTCCGGCGCTATATACCTATTAATTGTTTATTTATAAAATGCCTCAAATACCAATATGATTAGTTAGAAAATCCTAATTGTTTAATTCTACCCAATTCTGAGAAACCAATATTTTTATGTATTATTTTTTTTTTTATATATTTTGAATGAACTTGTAGACAAATACTGGATTTTACCCATTACGGGTTAATATCATTATTATAAATATTATAAAAAGTATTTGTACACATTAAAAAACAAAATGTTGTATAAAAACTGGTCGAAGTTAAAAGCATATTAAATTTGGAGAGTTTTCTCCAGGCATTGTCTAGTAATGTGTGATAATTTGGTTGATACCTTTTCACATTACATTAATAAAGATTTTCTGCTTAATGCTTACATCTAGTCTCAATAGATGGCGCTAGTGTAGATTGAACTAAAATATGTGAAATGTTTCTCCACATGGTAGCAGACGTGGTAATTCTTATTATTATTTTGTTGAACAGCTCTTCATGGTAAATTATAGCGCGATCCTAATCCATGTAAAGGATATAATGTTAGCTGTCAACTGTCTCTTTAACAAAAATGTTAAACTCCTTATTAAATAATTAATTCTAATTCTAACATATATACCATATATGTTAGAATTATTATAGAATTAATTATTTTAGTTTTATACAAGTTTTATTAAATTTTATGGGAATGACATGTTTCGCCTGCCTAGGCATTTTGGTAATGCCTTACATGCCTAAGACAGGCGAACACACTGTTCTGACATACTTCTATCGATTCCTCAACATTTTTTAACAACACCTCACGTGTCCGATATTTGATATTCGATTGATTTGATCGTGCCACGTTTTTCTTAGAGCTATTTTCTTTGTCATTCTTTATCATCTAAATGACCCCTTCATTATTTTGTTCGTAACACTTTCATTCCCATTGCATTTACTTCATATAGATATACACATTCGTCTAGAGACTTTATTTTCATCTTTCATAATACTTTCATCTTTCTTTCGTCAAAAAAGTTTTGTTGAATTGCGAAATTTCATCCAATGATGATTACTAATTAAATGTCCAATCCGGGCCCGCGCAGTTGTATAACAGATGTCGTAATAGTTGTCTCTGGGTCAGTGTTACTGTTACGAGTGTTCTGGAGGTGCCGCTGACCTCCGAGCCTACTGACCTCAAGGGGACCTCATCACCTCCGACCTTAAAGTCACAATCCATTTCTCCTTCATTCATCATTCACATCAACTCCCATAGTTAATTATATCTCCAGAATTGATTAATTTGGTCATGCCGTGTCTTCTTTGGCCTTCTGCGACTTCTTTTTCTATAAATACTTTTTGTACACAACGTTTTAACCACTCTTCTTTCATTCATTCGGTTCATATGCCCTAACCTATGACTTATTTAAATGTAATAATAATTTAATAGGGAGTTATGACTTATTTAAAATGGAGTTATGACTTAGTTAATATGAAGTGATGACTTATTTAATACGGACTTATTTAATATGGAACAATGGCTTATTTAATACGGAGTTATGCCTTATTTAATACGGAGTTATGACTTATTTAATACGGAGTTATGACTTATTTAATATGGACTTATGACTTATTTAATATGGAACAATGGCTTATTTAATACGGAGTTATGCCTAATTTAATACGGAGTAATGACTTATTTAATACGGAGTTATGACTTATTTAATATGGACTTATGACTTATTTAATATGGAACAATGGCTTATTTAATACGGAGTTATGCCTAATTTAATACGGAGTAATGCCTTATTTAATATGGAGTTATGACTTATTTAATATGTAGTTATGACTTAGTTAATATGAAGTGATGACTTATTTAATACGGAGTTATGACTTATTTAATATGTACTTATGACTTATTCAACAACAACAACAACAACAAACCATCACGCCGTTTCCCCGCAGGGGTAGGCAGAGAGAATGGACCGCCACACTACTCTATCCTGGCACACCTCTCTAGCTTCCTCCACATTCATACATCGAGTCATACACGCACGTCGATTCTTCCGGCTTCTGACATGACCAACTTTTAATATTTGATTAATCATGCCAAGTTTTCCTCGGTCTACCTCGACTCCTTACTCCATTTACATTGTTAACGTATACTTTTTTAACCATTCTTTCTTCACCCATGCGTTCCATATGTCCGAACCTTATTCAATATTGACTTATTTAAAATAGTGATTACTTATGGAGTTATGACTTACGTAATCAAAGTAATGACTTATTTATTCTAATATGATGTTATGTCTGATTATTAATATTTTGTTGAATCGCTCTAAGGAGCATTACAGCGCGAGCAAAATCCACGTAAAGAGTATGGCTATTATAATGATTCTCGCGACATGTGATAGGTATCTAATCTATAGCAACTTTATTCTACACCAGATCAAAGACAGTGTGACAATGACACTCCCATCTGGAACCCTGGCCCTTCGGTGTGACAGTCATAGTAGTATCAAATGTAGAGATGTGTGGCAGGATAGATTGTGGTGTAGAATACATTCTCTCTGCCTGCGTGATAGTTGGTTTGTTTCTTTATGCATATACTAGAATATATGAATATATATAGCGTGTTGGTCATTTAAGGATCAGGGTATCACGTTTGAGTCCAACTTCACATTTGAAATACATCTTTCTATAATTATCATGCGAGCCAACAAAATGCTTGGTTTTGTCCTACGGAACGCAAACCTTTTTCCAACACAACGGCGATTCGCCGACTGTATGAAGCGCTGGTTCGTAGTAACTTGGAGTACTGCTCATCATTTGGGACCCCAGAGAAAGAACAGTCATCTTGGAATTAGAAAGGATCCAGAAACGATTTTTAAGATATTTATACCTCAGGGAGTATATTATAGTATCCTTTTTTGTACCCCTCACTATTTCTCTCAGGAATGTTGGATTTCAACACTCTTGAAACTCGTCGAATGATCTTTTTAGGAAAGCATTTTTTTAAACTATTATCCGGAGGTATTTACAATCCAGGAATACTATCAGAGCTAAATCTATACGTTCCCCATAGTGATAGCAGAGCAAGGGGGCATATATTATTTTATGCCACAAATTGCCGCACAGAGGCCCTTCTAAGTTCTCCTGTATTGAAAGCGATTCGTTTTTTAAATGATGTTGCAAAAGAGGTAGACCTCTTTGGATGCAATTATGGCGAATTCATGAATACCCTTACGATAAAGGCAATAACTGGCATATTCCTATTCATAAGGTTCTATGTATATTTCCTTTGATTTATTATTTCACCCTTTACATCGATTTGGCTCGCGCTGTAATGATGTAAGAAGTTTTTTCAACAAAATAATAATAAAAACTGACTAACTAACTAACCATCACGCCGTCACTCCGAAAGTGTAGGCAGAAAGAGTGGACTGTCACACTTCAAACGATGCGGCATTCCATTCTTCTATTTTCACCCCGAGGGAGACGCGGTGTGATGGGTTGCGAACCTCATCGCCACCAATAGGCATCTTCCGCGCACACTTCGATCGTCCAACATCCACAAAATAAATCTAAAACAAATAATATAACTAACTAACTAACTAACCATCACGCCATTTCCCCGGAGGGGTAGGCAGAGAGGATGGATCGCCATACTGGCCTGTCCTGGCATACCTCTCGGGCTTCCTCTACATTCATACATCGTACCATGCACGCACGTCGATTATTCCGACTTCGAATGTGGCCGCCTTTTAGTAATTGATTAATTTGGTCACGCCATGTTTTCCTCGGTCGTCCACGGCTTATTTTCCCACTCACGCTGCTTGTGTACAACTTTTTAACCATTCTACTCTCATCCATTCGTTCCATATGTCCGAACCATCTCAGGGATCCTTTTTTAATTTTATTCATGATGCAGTCATCTGCCTTACATTTCTTTCTTATTTCATCGTTCGGTATTCTATCATACAACGATATCAAATACAATGATATAAAATAAAATAACAAAATAAAAATAATTTAACACAAAATGTTCTTTTTGGATGGTGCACATATTGTCTATTTAATTTATGTTCCACGTATCCACCGTTTTTCAAAATTAGCAGTAATTAGGCACTTAACAAACCAACACCAGCAAGAACTTTAAAATAACTAACTAAACTAACTAACTAACCATCACGCCGTCTCCCCGGAGGGGTAGGCAGAAAGAATGCAACGCCACACCGTTCTGTCCTGACATACTTCTCTCGATTCCTCTACATTCATACATCTTGTCATGCACGCACGTCGATTTCTCCGACACCTAACGTGACCGACATTGTCATTGTGCCAGGTTTTCCTCGGCTTTCCTCTATTTCTAGCTCCGTTCACGCCGTTTACATATACCTTCTTTACCATTCTGTCTTCACTCATTCTTTCCATGTGTCCAAACCATCTTAATGACCCTTTCCTTATTTTGTTCATAACACTTTCATTCGCACCACATTCACTTCTTATACATGCATTTGTCGCTCTATCATATACAGATTTGCCACACATTCGTCTTAGAGATCTCATTTCTACTGCATTTATTATACTTTCATCCTTATTTTGCCAGTTCCATGCTTCACTTCCATACATAAAGGTCGGCACAAGAACAGGATTTTTGGATAGATAATAATAATAATAATAAACCCATCACACCGCGTCTCCCGCGGGGCGAAAAGTGAAGGATGGAGTGCCGCATCAGTAAAAGTGTGACGGTCCATTCTTTCTGCCTACCCTTTTGGGGAGACGGCGTGATGGTTAGTTAGTTAGTTAGTTATCATATACCTAGCAATAGCGAAGCGCTGCAGGGACCGCTAGTTGTAAATCTAAATCATAAACACACGTGAAATACTATTATGGTATAATGAGAGTACCTTAACGCTATAAGTGTATTAACCAATGGAGTTCTAAACAAAAAAGTCAAACCTAACCTTGCGTTCGACGATATCACGTCTGATTTGTTGTGTTTTTTTTATTTACGATTGCAGGAAATATTGCGTGAATGGCTTAAGTTATAAAATACGAGGTTTAGGCGCAGAACATTATCATTCCTTTGTGCGATTGATTAAGCACTTTCTAATTTAAGAGACGGCCTTATTTCTACCTGTTGTTGTAATGGAAATTTAACATTCTCCCATTAAAAATGTCCTTGCGCCTCGTGGCTACTATGGTAGATCAGGAAGTGTCGAAGGGGTTATGCTAATTCCACGTACTCTAGAAGATTACTAGTTACCCAACTCGACACTAATTACGATACCATTTCAATCTGATTCTTCCTCAAACGTTGTACCTACACACGCATGACGTAGTCATATAATATGTATTACAATTACATTTGGAACACAAACGGTGTGTTTAGTTTTTGTGGCACTCTTGACAGGCCTTCTTCCTCTTGGAGGTTGTTGGACAACATTATGGATCTCTCGCCGTATCTTAGGCTTATTTCTAACTTGGCTCTTCGGGTCACCCGTCTCTTCTTGTTCTTCTCTATAGCCATCTCTCTTGAGACAGCGCGGGGCCTTAAGCAAATGTTATCAAGGGCCCTAAGTTTTGTAGAATTATTCTTCTTTCGGTACCGTGGCAGGTCCCCCCCAACGTTGGCGATCACTGCAGCAAATGCATCTCTATCCTGCGCCACTTGGAACAGGTTCTGAACTCCTGTTATTCCTGTCCACTCTTTGATGTTCCGCGGCCAGGACAGCTGCTTTCTACCAACTCCACTTTACCCATTAATATCAGTCTAAGGAGGTGGTATTTTTCTCCCCTTAGCACATGAACCAAATATGAGACCTTTCTAATTTTCACACTGGACAACAGCTCTCTATTGGGTCTGGCTCTCTGTAGTACGTCTGCATTACTGACCCTATCGGTCCACGGTATACGGAGCATTCTGCGGTATATCCACATCTCGAACGCTTCCAATCGGTTCATTACATTCACTTTCAGAGTCCATGTTTCGCAGCCATATAGTAGAACAGACCATATAGTATAACATTTCAGTTTCAAGTTAAGATTATCGTTGCAAAAGAATGTTCTCATTTTATTAAATGCAGCTCGTGCAACTTCGATTCTGCATTTTATTTCAATGTCCGGGTCAAGCGCTTTAGTGACAATGCTGCCAAGGTATTTAAATTGGTCGACCATTTCAACATTCGCACCATTCAGTTGCAGAGTGGATGCAGAATAATTAAGTCGCCCAAATGTCATCCATTTGGTCTTCTTAACGTTGATTTTCTCCGGTCTTACCTATCCGGCGCGACTTCTACGTCTTTATGTCTATCACCGTATGTCAGTCATCCACGTCACTTATTGCGCCAATGTTACATGAATCAATGTCGGTCACCCGTGCCTGCCACGGCGGTCGGAGTGTTAATATATGAGACTTCCTGTTATTTATAATTCACGAATTGTTCTCAGACAAAGGTAATCGATCAAATCTGCTCTTTCTAACATAATATAAAATACTTGACAAGTTGTCAACAACCGCCGTGGAATTTTTCCTGGTGAGATATTATAATATTTTGGATACACTTTTTGTATACTGTTACATTTAAAATGTAAATAAGGCGGTTGGCTGAAACGTCCAGTAAGAATACTATAGGCTGTTTTGTTTAGAGGTTTGGTTTTTAAACTGGCAACATTGTTTTTACAGACTATCAATTTGACAGTTGACAGTTGATTTGTAATCAATACGTTTTGCCATTTTACCATGATTAGACTGCGCTTTGCAAATTGTGCAAATTTATTTTTAAAATCATGGTTCGGTTCGCCAAACTTATCGTGCACACAAAGACGACAATTGTCGAAAATTGAACTTCACGATTGCTCTTCATTCGAGCTAGCCGTGGCGCTCATATGCCCGAAATCGTATTTAAAGAATAATGGCATAAAATTATCTATTAAATAAAGCCAATATCATAGATATTACCATTATTTTAATGTGTTTTTATTTTCATTTTGAATATGTTTTGTCCTACCTATAAAATAGTAAAATACAGGCGATATTACAGGCGTAAGAACACCCTTTACAGGGTTATTGGCTATTGAACCTATTCCTTCTAGGAGGTCGTAGGGGAGGTAGATATATTTAAGTTACTTATTCTTACTTATAGGACTTTACAAGCACAAAAACTAGAAATGTCTGTCCACATTAGAAAATACCAGACGGAAACATCATACACCAATAAGCCTGCATATAGGATCTTTGTAATACCGAGATTGTCTTCAGCCTGGAAGGATCTTCCTGCCGACTCACATGAATTAACCCATTCGTATCGGTAGCCGACATATCACTATAAGATTTCCTAACCCTTAACATCGGTAGCCGTGATATATCGTTTTACGACTTTGCAGTACTCGTAGAGACATCTATTGTAAGAATTTGGAACCACAAATTACTACAATACTTATCTACATCTCAAACATCTAAACTCAAAAGTGGAAAAAAGTGTTTTAATTCATAAAAATTCGTCAATGAAGATGGAGGTATCCTCCGAAACATGACGTGTTTTTTAAAATATATTTTAAAATTATTAGTGGATTAAACAAATTTGTTTTTAATTTCCTAAGTATATTATAGAATTCCACAGTGTTAATGCCTTAGCGTTCAATAAGTTACTTATCACATGTCACGAGAATCAATATGACAGCTATACTCTTTACATGGGCAATTCTAAAAAATAAAGACTCACTCATTTGTTGCGGGTGTTCCTAGCTCTTTCCGTGAGATGATGCACAGCTCCTCGCCTATTCTGGTACTCTTCAAGAGCGTCATGGTTCGCCGTGGAGACTTCATCATCTTCGGAGCAGGACTGGCTGGAGTAGCAGCTCAATATTTTTAAGGATTAATTGTATCTCAATAGAGACGAAGATGTAATTTTTTTTTTAAACAGAATATGGAAGTCGAGGCGTTTACAGGACTTATGACCTGTCATTAGTTGGGTTAAGCGATCACTTTATGTTAACAACATTCCCCATTTCGCCCTTCTTACGACCACCACGTCTGACAAATTTTTGGAACTTGTATATATGCTACTATTTTTAAATAACTTCACATTTTTAGGTCAATCTACACTAGCGCCATCTATTAAGATTATTTGTAAGCATTAAGCAGAAAATCTTTATTAATGCAATGTGAAAGGCTTACGCAATTATCATACTGCTAGCATATATAAAAGTTCCAAAATTTTGTCAGACGTGGTGGTCGTAAGAAGGGCGGAATGGGGAATGTTTTTAACATAAAGTGATCGCTTAACGCAACCAATGACAGGTCATAAGTCCTGTAAACGCTTCGACCAGCATATTCTGTTTCCAAAAAAATATTTACATCTTCGTCTCTATTAAGATACAATTTTGGGGGATGTGGTGAGAGTTAAAAGCAGGGGAAGTTTCAGCGTTTATTGCAGATCACAAGTAATCATACGTTAACGGTATTATGTACTCGTGATGGAGCGTGGCTGGATGTCGATAGCAGCGGGGGCGGAGTCCAAGTGGTGAACAGTAGAGGATGATGACTCGCTGGGCGGTAGCGTCGGTCAGCTGGAGCGAAGACTCGTCAGAAGTTACGTGGCGTAGCAGTGTAGATAGTAGCGTAGCTGGGTGGGAGAGTCGGAGGTTCTTTGTACGTAGACTTGACAGCGTAGACTCGTGTGGGTTAGAAGTCGCAAGAAGGAATGACATATCGGATGGTCGGATGTACCGCTTTTATATGCTTTGCTTCCCTTTGCACACGATGGTCTGCTCTAGTGACCCGTGTGAATGAATCCGGGCCCTGATTCATCACTTTTATCCATGTAACGTATTTTATATATAATTGCGATTTGTAGGTGCAAAGTCAGGTGTTTTCGGTTATTCGTCCAATTTATTTCATCATGAAATATGCTGGTTCAGCAGTCGAAGTCCATTGCGTCCACTTATGTGGGTCATGCATTTTGTACTTTGCCTGCGAGCTCAATAACCTATACAATTAATCCTTAAAAAAATGATTAACCCGCAATGGGTAAAAACCAGTATTTGTCTACAAGTATTTGTATACATTCAAAAAAACAAAATGTATTATATTGTAATTGTATCTCTGCAGGCTGATTGGCAAGTGGCCCAACACCTACACCTTCACCAAGGGTCTGGCGGAGGAGTACCTGCGGCAGCACGGGACCGGCCTGCCGCTGGGCATCTTCAGACCTTCCATAGGTAGGTGCCTTGAACTTCTGAACTTCTTATCCAACAACGCCAAGGAGCTTAAAATTTTGCGGATTGCATCTTCTACCATATTCGCAATCAAGACAAAGAAATTCTGGTCCCAACCCTTATGTATGGAAGCGAAGCATGGAACTGGCAGAAGAAAGATGAGAGCAGAATAAATGCGGTAGAGATGAGGTCTCTAAGACGTATTTGTGGTAGAACGATGTACGACAGAATCTCAAATGCTGATAGAAAGGAATGTAGAATGAAAGAAGGTATTATGAACAAAATTATGACAGGATCGCTGCGTTGGTTCGGACATATGGAGCGCATGGTTGAAGAAAGAATGATTAAAAAATTGTACGTGTAAATGGAGTACGGTAGAGCTAGGAAAACATGGCATGAGGAAGGTAGAGAGGTATGTCAGTGGCGGTCCATTCTCTCTGCCTACCCCTGCGGGGAAACGGCGCGATGGTTTGTTGTTGTTGTTGTAAGACAACGAAAGAGTTTTTAGAAGCCCTCTTGAATGAGTATCACACGAAAATGGCACTATAAATATCATCACCATCACCATTGATGGTAACTGTAGGATTAGCTATATTTTCAAAATGGCTTGGTAGCCATTTTGAAAAGGTCATGGGGTTATGACATTTTGGGACGACACACTACACTCTTGGATTCTCCATATCCTGTATCCTTGAGTGTTGTTTGTTGACCTTAACGGACTTCACTATTCTTTATCAAATTGTGATTTTTGTTGATTGTTCGGCAGTGTATCGTACCATATTCAATTTCCCGAATCTTGTTTACTTCTTTATGAAGAAAATGTATTGTATGCCAGTTAGAATGTATGCCACGAAGACCTTGACACTTATCAAACATTATGAAAAGAGATTAAGCTGCTTCGAAAGGAAAATCCTTAGCAGAATCCTCGAATCAGACATGGAGAGGAAGGGACGTCAATGTACTAAGTCAATTTTAATTCAAGAATTAATTGTATCTCAATAGAGACGAAGATGCAAATTGGAAACAGAAAATGGTTCAAGGTGTTTACAGGACTTATGACCTGTCATTGGTTGGGTTAAGCGCACGCTTTATGTAATTACAACATTCCCCATTCCACCTTTCTTATGGCCACCATGTATGACAAATTTTTGGAAGTTGTATATATGTTAATATCCAACACCACAATTCATATGTCAGTTTCAATGCGCCATCTATGAAGATTTGATTATATATGTTAATCTCTAAGACCATTCTTTTACGTGGAAGTCTATACAATCTACATACTAACGCCATCTATGAAGATTTGTGTTTATTAAGCATTAAGATAAACATCTTCTTAACACAATGTGAAAGGCTACCGCCATTAGCGCATTGTTAGAAGCCGCCTGGAGATGTCACTCCTATCTATATGCCAATCTTGGACCAGTTATGTTTACAACATTTTTTTTTTGAATGCATACAAATACTTGTACAAGAATACTAGATTTCACCCATTGCAGGTTATCAATTTTAATCAAAGCAAATTTTTAATTTATATATTGTGTTGGCTAGGGTTTTTGAACCACATGGAGGATCTAGAGCCCCCAAAAGGGTGTTGTTTGACGACCAAGCCTTTTTCATCCTAACGAAGAATGTGTTCTATTGCCATTACTTCTTCTTCATTATTTCTTTCTTATTCTTTCTCTAACTTTTGTTATTTATGTATCAATTGTGTATTTTCTTTTGCTGTTGTATTGCTATGTATGTACGGTGGGATATCGAGGGAGAGTAGCGTAGCTTAAATGTGATCTGGGTCCCCCTTGGTTGCAATAATACATAAATTATTATTATTATTTTACGGGGGACGGGCCTAGGGAGTGCACGAGTGAAGCTGACGAAAGGCGCCGCTGCGCCTATAACAGCTTCGGGTAAGGGGAGGGAGCCCTCTATGGCTCGGCCATATATGTGTTCTATTGCCAATACTAACACACGGTTTATAGACACCACATAGCAAAAAGTGTCCATAGATTAAAATGCACACTTTCAGAGGCAAATGTTCGGTGTGAATCTTGGAGATAAAATACGAAATGAAGAATTTAGACGCCGAAATAAAGTTGTTGAAATCACGGATCGTACAGCTAAATTGAAGTGGCAGTGGGCTGGATATATAGCCAGACAGAACAGAAACGGGAGTGTTGGAAGACCACCTAAAATATGGGCTGATGACATTGATTGAGTAGCTGGGAAGACCTGGATGCGGAAGGGACAAACTCGGGACGAATGGAAGAAAATTTAAGAGTTTTATATCCTGCAGTGGAGAAAAGAAGGGCGAAGTAGAAGAAGGACGGAAAAGTGTCTGCAGACCGAGATTGCGATGGTTGGACGGTGTCGTGGCAGAGTGTCAAGTCCTGGGACACCAAGGACAGGATGGAGACATTTCTTGGAGGAAGCCATGACCCACCGAGATATATAAGTCTAAGGGTGGTGATGATCATAGTTCTGGCACTCTTCAAGATCGTGTATGGTTCTCCGTGGAGACTTCATTATCTTCAGAGCAGGACAGGTTGGAGTAGCATAATACCGAACGACGAGATAAATAAGAAATGTAAGGCAGATGATTGCATCATAAGTAAAATTAATAAAGGATCCCTGAAATGATTTGGACATATGAAACGAATGGACGAGAGAAGAATGGTTAAAATTTTGTATCAAATCAGTGTGAGTGGAAAGCGAAGCCGTTGAAGACAAAGGAAAGCATGGCATGACCAAATTAATCATAGGTACCTATACTAAAAGGCGGCCACATTTAAAGCCGGAAAAATCGACGAACGTGCAAGTTACGATGTATTAATGTAGAGGAAGACGAGAGGTATGTCGGGACAGATCAGTACGGCAGTCTATCTTCTCGACGTGACGGTTACTTAGTTAGCTATTAGAAAATAGTTTGTGACTCACATATTTGTTGGGTATTTGAGTGAGGAGTGTTCCTTGCTATGTCCTTGAAATGATGCACACTCCGCGCCTGTTCTGGTACCCTTAAGGAGCGTTCCTAGTTCTCCGTGGAGACTTCATCATTTTCGGAGCAGGACATGTTGGAGTAAGCAGCTCAATAATGGAGTTCTAAAACCAAGACTAAAAGATTAAGATATTGTCACAGATGTGAAGGCACACACTAGGCTTGTTCTATAAATTCTAACTGTCCCTAGGCAGGTTTTAAAATGGGGTATTTTCATATTTCCTTTGCGAACGATCAAATAATTCAATCACAATAAACTCGTAAATTCTGATGAATCGTGTAAAGTGCCATCTATCGTCGTAAAATGTAAGTTCACAATGAAAAATGACATAAGTTGTGTCTGTTTTCTTTCATGCAAACTTCTGATTGTTTGTTGAACAATTGAACATAACTCACCCTTACTTTCCGTTATATTTTCACGCACAGGCACAATTTGTCATCATCAGCAACGATGTGGTAAAGGAATCTGCATGTGGCCAGGTAGTTCAATGATGGGCGATCAAACCAGCAGAAATTGTCAAACATCAATTTTTGTTTTCACTCAAAACATGTTGAATCGAAGCACCCGGGCTTTTCCCATTGATTTGAGATGGTGGACCACAGTCGTGTAAATACAATTCATTTGCTCAGCCAATCTACTATGGTTTGAAGGAATCTTCATTAATAATATGGTTTAACCCGTCCTCATCGAAGTCCACCAGAACCCTCCATGTCTTTTAGGTCAATATACCTCATTTGAAACGTAAAAAAAACATCGAAGAGCTGTTCTTTCATTCGTAGCATTTTCACCGTACACTTTGCAAATATCGCGAGCAGCTTTGACAACTCAATTCCCGAATATAAGCTGTCAAAAATGCTCACTTTCGTCTACTTGATGTTAAATTTTAAAAGGCTCACGTAATTAAATAAAATAATACATGTAATAGAACAAAACATATTCTTTCGAATGATCTAATATAACCTTGTAGTTTAGTAGCCGGGTAAGTCACTGTCAATCATTTATTGTATGTAATATTGAAATATATTGTGCAATATTATATTTAGGTACATTTTCGAACACCCATGAATTAAAACGCTCCTTTTTCGTTTTCGAGCGAAAAAACAAAAGTGTTTAATCATCAATTGTCTCTACAATGATATTTTCTACTTTGCACTCATAATTGAGGGTCGTATGTATCCAGTACGCTATACATTGCCTACTATACACCATTGCTCGTCATGTGCTCCTGTCACCGGCCAATCTCTAGGCTACAGCTCTTAAGAGGGCAGTCAGCGCCCTGATTTCATCGGACCGTCTTCGCGGTCGCTTTCCCTCTACTTTGACCATTATAATGGCCTTTTGATAATGATTATGGGATACTACTATGATCAAGATTATCCTGATCTCTCCGAGCTATGTCCAAAATATTTAGCATAGAGTCATGCTTTGATGCTGCTGTTTAATGATACCACTGTTAAATTATAAAATTAAATAGGTTATTTAAAAACATTGTAAGTATTTTCACAACACTTTTATCACAAACATGTTTTGGGCCACAGATGCCTTTCCTCAGTGTAGAAATTTTAAGAATAAAATTAAACAAAATCATTTCTAATAAACTAATTCTTATAGTCTAGAGGTGGTAATTGTTATTTAGTTGTGGGACAAGGAGAACAAATAAATTATTTATATATTTTTTTATTTATTTACTTTATTTAGACATATGGAACGAATGGATGAGAGTAGAATGGTTGAAAAGTCATACACAAGCAGCGTGAGTGGGAAAAGAAGCCGAAGACGACCGAGGAAAACATGGTATCACCAAATTAATCAATTTAGTAATTGAGTAAAGGCGGCCACATTCGAAGTCGGAATAATCGACGTGCGTGCATGGTACGATGTATGAATGTAGAGGAAGCCCGAGAGGTATGCCAGGACAGGGCATTGTGGCGATCCATCCTCTCTGCCTACCCCTCCAGGGAAATGGCGTGATGGTTAGTTAGTTAGATAGTTACTTTATTTATTTCTGAGATTTGTTTTTTTTTTCTGAATGGGAGAATTATTTTATTTTTCTTTCTTGTTCCATAGTGATGTTCGTGCTGGTTATAATTGATCTTTCTTAAAAATTCTAGGGAGGTGCCCATTAACTTAAGTTTAGATTTATTCATAATATTTGTTATAACAAAAGCATAAACGTTCCAAAATTAATCTTTATAACATCTGTCAAAACTGACCATATTTGTAAACAATTTTATAATATTATATGTATCTTTATAATATCACTGAGGAGGGGCCGGGTAGTCCGAAACATGTCTGATATTTAATTTGAGTTGTTTCAGCATTACCTTAATCCTTATTGGACTTGAAGTTTGATTGTTTACAATATTTATACACTGAAAAAGGGTATCTGTGTCCCCTAAACATGTTTGTGAAAAGTGTTGGAAAAATACAAAGTTATTCATATGTGAATATAGAAGAAATAAATAGATAAGCTCTGTGCCGGGATAGCCGAGTTGCAGATTCTAAATTGTTATATATTTGTTTTTTAAAAACAATGTTTCCAAAAATAGTTTTGTTAGTAGGTATGTGTGTATTCCATTTAACGTTCAACCTTTTTAACTTGAAATCTAGAAGAAGCCATCTTTCATGATGTTGTTTATTATTTCAGTGGTGTCTTCGATGGATGAGCCGGTCCCGCGCTGGGTGGACAACTGGTACGGGGTGAGCGGTTTCATCACGGCCTGCGGTGCGGGCCTCATGAGGTCAGTATTTATCGCCGTTTTCGCGAATAGCTCACCTCAAGGGCGCTTTGACAATGTTTTTAGTCATGAGAGCTGCATCTGACTCCAGAAATCAGATAACCGTTGTTTACATTTTATGCGATATTTTGAAAAGGTGGGTTTTTAGATTATATTTAAAATCTGTCGGATTGTCAATGCATCTGAGGCGTGCAGGGAGCATATTCCAGGCAGTCAGACCTGCGACTGCGAAAGACCGATCTCCGAAATTTGTCCGGGGGTTGCGCTTTGGCTCAACTAATCTGCCTAAGGAGTTTGCTGATTGAAGCGTAGATTGCCGCAAGTTAGGGCTATCAGCAACACAAAGTTCAGATATATAGGCTGGTGCCATTCCGCGAAGCGCTTTTAAAACTGTCCAGCATAGTTTATACTGGATTCTTTCAGGACACTTGAGCCATTAACCACACTTTTAGATGTTAAATATGTAAATTTTCGTTATATACCCCTACTGTCATAATACAATATCTGATGCCAATGGAACTGATGTCACTACCCACATGTGAGGGTGGGAATGTTTGTTGGTTGTATGGTGTTGAGAAGGATTGGGCAGGATGTCAGAGTTCAGGATAGGGTATGTACATTCAGGACTGTTAGGTGAAGAAGGATTTGAATAATACAATTAACAACTTAAAAAGTGCACTTTCTAACTGTAAATTCCTTCATTGTGTCATGACTTGGTCTATGATATTAAAATGGAATTGACGCAAATATTCCAAAACAACAAGTAAATAAACTTCAATCTGTCTCCAATGCAGAAGCATGACCCATTAAAGGTATTCCAAAAAAGTCCCACATAACACAATGTCTTACATAACTTCATTGGCACAAAAGTCCAGAAAGAATCTAGTAAAAACTCTGCTGGACAGTCTTTAAAGCACTACACGTATAACAGACAGCCTAAATTAAAAGAAATCCACACTTGGCTCGGCAAACTCCTTAGCAATAGGTAGATTAGTCGAGATGAAGCATTGCCCTAGCACAAATTTCAGAAATTTAATTGTTTCTCAATAGAGACGAAGATGCAAACTGAAAACTGAATATGGTTGATCAAGGTGTTTACAGGACTTATGACCTGTCATTGGTTGGGTTAAGCGCACGCTTTATGTAATTACAACATTCCCCATTCTACCTATTTCTTTATGACCATGTAAGCCAAATTTGGGAGGTTGTATATATATTACAAATCTATACTTATCTTCACATGTCAGTTTCAATATGCCATCTATGTAGATTTGATTACATATGTTAATCTTTTTTTTAAATTCAGTTTCCAGTTTACATCTTCGTCTCTATTGAGATACAATTAAATTTCATGAATTAATCACCCACCGTGGGTGAAATCCAGTATTCGTATACTCGTACAAGTATAAGTATACATTCACAAAAAAAAACAAATTTCAGAGATACAGCCTTCGCAGTAGCCGGCCCATCAGCTTGGTACAATCTTCCTTCATCCAACAGATTTCAGGTCTAAGCTGCAAACCCATATTTTTCATCATTCATACCCAAATTAAAACCCAATTTGTATATTATTTTCTAACCAATGGCGAATATCAGATGCATTTTATATTTAAAACACGTTTCAATGCGCCTTTGAGGTGATTAAATCACGAAAGTGGAGCTTTAAAATTGAGCATATTATTATAATTATGAATGGTTGTGAATTGTAGGGTGGCGAGAGCGTACAAGGATGGTATCGCCAACGTGGTTCCGGTGGACATGTGTGTGAACGGGCTCATCGCGGCTGGCTGGGACGTGGCGGATCGCTACAAGGAAGTGTGAGTACTCTATATACGAGTATAATAACATAACTAGCCGCAGTGCTGGGTTAGCCTTATAAGCCAAGTATGCATGTGTGCTTAGGGCCACAAGATAAGGGCAAGGTAATATTGATAACGAATATATGATCAAAGACACTTTGCAAGGAAAAATAGCTGAAGACAATTATTAAGTCATAAATAATGACTTAATAATTGTATATTTAGTGAAATAAAATATATTTAGTGAATGGTGCACTTAAAGTTGGCATCGTAAACAAAAACCTATCCACAAAATCTAGAATAGCAGTGCACAATGGTGTTCTTCCACCTACCCTTATGTATGGAAGCGAAGCATGGAACTAGCAAAAGAAGGATGAAAGTAGAATAAATGCAGTAGAAATGAGATCTCTTAGACAAATTTGTGGATACTCTGTGTATGATAGTGTCGAATGAAAATATAAGAAGTGAATGCGGTGCGAATGATGGTGTTATGAACAAAATAATGAAAGGATCATTGAAATGGTTTCTACACATGGAAAGAATAAATGAAGAAAGAAATATTAGGTGTATAACTTTGCTTCCGCCGTTTTGCAATAGATGGCAGTAGCGGTAAGTGGTAGTTGGAATAAATAGATCATAGATGTCATACAATAAGCTTAAGTATTTGTAAACATAACACCATCGAAATATTAGTCGATTTGTGTCTGCATCATAAAGTTATTCCTGATTAAACATGTCAGCTTACGAGCCAAATTCTCGTCATTTGCGGGAGGTTTTAATTTTATGCTTTAATATGAAGAAATCTGCGGCTGAGGCTCATCGAATGCTCTCAAATACCTATGGTGAGGCCGCTATTAGTAAAAGAACGTGCCGAGAGTGGTTTCAACGCTTCAAGAACGGTGATTTTAACGTCCAAGACCAGCATGGCGGTGGAAGAGAGAAGGTTTTCGAAGATGCAGAATTGGAGGCATTACTTGATCAAGACTCATTTCAAACGCAACAAGAATTGGCAGGATCATTGGGAGTGACGCAACCAGCCATTTCAAAACGCCTGAAAGTCATGGGAATGATTCAGAAACAAGGAAATTGGGTGCCGTACGAGTTGAAGCCGAGAGATGTTGAACGGCGTTTGTGTGTTTGTGAACAGCTGCTTGCAAGGCAAAGACGGAAGGGATTTCTGCATCGCATTGTGACTGGGGATGAGAAATGGGTTCATTACGATAATCCCAAGCGCAGAAAATCATGGGGATATCCTGGCCATGCTTCCACGTCGACGGCCAAACCGAATATTCACGGTTCCAAGGTTATGCTCAGTATTTGGTGGGACCAGCTCGGCGTAGTGTATTATGAGTTGTTAAAACCGACTGAAACAATCACAGGCGATCGTTATCGAACGCAATTAATGCGTTTGAGCCGAGCATTGAAAGACAAACGGCCGCAATACAATGAGAGACATGATAAAGTGATTTTACAGCATGACAATGCTCGACCCCATGTTGCGAAAGTGGTCAAGACATACTTGGAAACTTTGAAATGGGAAGTCTTACCCCACCCGCCGTATTCTCCAGACGTTGCTCCCTCGGACTATCACTTGTTTCGATCAATGGCACACGGCCGGCACTTCCGGTCTTATGAAGAAGTAAAAAATTGGATCGATTCGTGGATCGCTTCAAAATATGACCAGTTTTTTCAACGCGGGATTCGTATGCTGCCCAAAAGATGGGAGAAAGTAGTGGCCAGCGATGGACAATACTTTGAATCATAAATGTATAACCAGTTTTTTACGATAAAGCCTCGAATTTCGGAGAAAAAAAACGGCGGAAGCAAAGTTATACACCTAATATATGTTAACGATGTAAATGGAACCAGAAATAGAGGAAGACCGAGGAAAACATGGCACGATCAAATAAATCAAATATTGAATATCGGCAATATGAGGAGTCAGAAAAATCGACGCGCGTGCATGACACGATGTATGAATGTTGAGGAAGTGAGAGAAATATGTCAGGAAAGAAAAGTGGGGCAGTCCACTCTTTCTGCCTACTCCTTCGGGGAGACGGCGTGATGGTTAGTTAGTTAGTTAGTTATATTTAGTATTTATTTTATAGGAGTTTTTAATGGAGAGACAGGATGTTTGATAATATCCTAGTTATTTCGAGGAAAGGGCGTGATGGTTTATTGTTGTTGTCATAGCATCCAGCTTTTTGGTGATGGCTTTTGTGAAGGTCCATGTTTCTGTATTGTAGAATAGAAGTAACATCCCTGTTGAGAGCTGCTGTTTCAAGGATAGATAGCAACGGTGATGTCCAACCTCCGATAGGAGAGAAACAAGAAGGATTGAAGTATCAGTCTATTAATAATGAATATAATTCCAGGCAAGCGAGCGTGGCGAGGTCCCCGAGGGACATCCGCATCTACAACTACGTGCTGGCGGAGAACAAGATCACGTGGGGGCAGCTGTACAACGTGACTTGCGAGTACGGTATCAACAACCCGCCCTCGCGCGCCCTCTGGTACCGGGTCATGTTCATGCAGCCCGGGGCCCGCCTCTACCGCGCCGCCTGCTTCCTCATGCACACCGTGCCCGGCTTCATCATGGACGGGGCGCTGCTCTGCATGGGGAAGAAGCCGCAGTGAGTCCGCTCTGTCTCTTCTGCCTTTATTTTCTCTAAAGTTTAAGGCGTCTATTGAGAACAGGTAACATTTAATATATAATACCAGGAACGCATGAGAGATGGTTCCACTGCAGGCATTATTATTATAACTAAAACTAACTAACTAACTAACCATCACGCCGTCTCTCCGAAGGGGTAGGCAGAAATAATGGACTGCCACACTTTTCTTTCCTGACATATTTCTCTCGCTTCCTCAACATTCATACACCGTGTCATGCACGCGCGTCCATTTCTCTGACTCCTCACATGATTGACATTATTATTATTATTATATTTTGTTGAATCGCTCTTTACATCATGATAGCATGAGCCAAATCGATGTAAAGAGTATTATAGCTATCATAGTGATTCTCATGACATGTGATAGGTAGCTAATCTATCGCCATTTTATTGTCACGTGAATTCTACACCAGAACAAAGACAGTGTGACAATCACACTGCCCTCGCCGGGAATCGAACCCGGGGTGGCAGTCAATGCACTTACCACTCGGCCACGAAGGTCGTCAAAGTCAAGAGAATTTGTCTTCTCACCAGACTGATTGCTCTTCCCACCAGTGTCACCGGAGGCAGGTTGGTTCTGGCGGCCAGTAGGTAAGACAATCTATGCTGTCGCTGTCGGACATATCTATCGGGGACAAAAATACCAACATCCTCCAGCACGGCCGAGTGGGCTAGCCACGGATAGCTAAAATATTCCATCATATAGAGGAGATACCTCAGAATTTTTTTGCTGAATCCTCTCCAGCATAACGGAATATCTCGCCTCGTGAAGACTCCATATCACAGAACCAATTTTGAGTCTGTTCTGAACCAATATGCTGTATAGGACTCTGAGCATATTGGGATCTCTGAAAACCCTTCTGGTCCGATTATAGGCCCAAGTGGCTGAAATGTCCAGAAAGGATACAATACAAGCTCTGCTGGATGGTCTACAAGGCGCTGCATGGAATGGCGCCAGCTTATATATCTGAACTCTGCATCAACGAGAACCTGAATGCCAGACAGTCTACATTGCGATCGGTAGATTGACTGTGCCAAAATGTTGTCCTAGCACAAACTTTGGCAACCGAGCCTTAGCTGTAGCTGGCCCTTCAGCCTGGAACAATCTTCCAGTAGACCTTAAGTGCATTTAGAATCAGTCAGAGTTTAGATCGAGACTCAAAATGCACCTTTTCAAAATATCCTTTCCTGATAAGAAGGGTTGATCGACTGCGCTGAGTCCAGCTCTCATTATAAATATGTTTATTTTTAACTAGTTCATAAAACAGAGCATTTTCTACAGCGCCCCTTGAGATGAGTAATTTATAAAAATAGCGCTGTATAAATTATCCAATTTATTATTATTATTATATGCGTCTTATGACTCTTGTATGCGGATGACACTGTGCTACTTGCAGACAATGAGCATGAACTACAAGTCCTGGTGAATAGTATGTATGAGGTATGCATGCAAAATGATCTGATGATGAATGTTAATAAGTCCAAGGTAATTTTTTAAAAATAAGAAATCATGACAGACTGCAACATTAGCGTGAATGGTGAAAATTTGGAGCAAGTAGATGAGTTCGTGCATTTAGGTAGTATGTTTACAGTGGAGAGGGATTTCTTTGGCATATAGAATGGAAGCGGCTTCTAACAATATGTTGGTCGACAGCCTTCACATTGTGTTAATAAGGTAGTTTGCTAAATGCCGAAAATCATTCTCCATAGATGGCGTTAGTGGGTCGGTTGTATAGGTTAATTCTTGAAAAAATTCACTAGTGCAACCAAATCTACATAGATGGCTGACTGAAACTGCCACGTGAAGATAAATATGGATTTTGAAGTATATATACATCTTCCAAAAATTTGTCATGCATGATCACAAATAACAAAGGTGGAATGGGGAATGTTGTAATTACATAAAGCGTGCGCTTAACCCAACCAATGACAATAAGTCCTGTAAACACCTTGATCATCCATGTTCAGTTTCCAGTTTACGTCTTCGTCTCTATTGAGATACAATTAAAAAATGTGGAGAGGGATATTGAAAGAAGGGTTGGGGCAGGCAACAAAGTCAATGGTGCACTTAAAGTTGTCATCGCAAACAAAAACCTATCCAAAAAAGCTAGAATGGCAGTGCACAATGGTGTTCTTGTACCGACTCTTATGTATGGAAGCGAAGCATGGAACTGGCAAAAGAAAAATAAGTGAATGCGGTGCGAATGATGGTGTTATGAACAAAATAATGAAAGGATCATTAAGATGGTTTGGACATATGGAAAGAAAGAATGGTAAAAAAATTATATATTAATTATGTAAATGGAACCAGAAATAGAGGAAGACCGAGGAAAATGTGGCAGCATGGTGAAAGAAAAGTATGGCAGTTCATTCTTTCTGCCTATCCCTTCGGAGAGACGGTGTGATGGTTAGCTAGTTAGTTAGTTATTATTATTATAAGTGGCATCCCGAGGACCTGCAAAAATATTCCACTTTGCTTGGATTGAAGCTAGCAACTCGGTTATTGTAGTTTGGGAAGGGCTAACTGTGGCGAGGTGACGTTATTCCAGATTCCTGAAGCTGTATGAAAAGATAGACCTGATGGCGGACCTGACCATCTTCTTCTCGGTGCGTGACTGGCACTTCTCCAACGTGAACATGCCGGCCCTCATCGCCCGCATGTCCCCCGAGGACCGCAAGCTCTACTCCTGCGACATGAGGCAGATCAAGTGGATGGACTTCCTCAAGTGAGACTTACTTCAATTCATAAATATTACAGATATAACATTTTACAATTCATTCATATAATAATTACAATTTAACCACCCTACGTATTTGAACTGTTAGGGATACGCGCGTGTGCCAACAAGACTCGAATACAAGTCTTCATAAATATGATAGTTTTACAAGGGGCAGGCCAAGTTTGCGGCCGAGTAATTGACATTTCGTAATTTAAATAAGGCAATTCTAAGGCATTATCAAGAAAAGTAAAGAAGAAAGTCAAGTCATTCAAAATATCCAAGTTGAAATCAGTTGAAAAAAATGAACACCCAAATGGATGATAGTTGGTCTAATTTCCAATGATGGGTAGTCCAGCATACCCAGCAAGAAATAGTTGGGTACAGCCAGGGGTAGTAACCCTTTTCTTCGAGGTACAGAAAGTGTAAGAACTTTTCCTGTACCTTCTCAATCAACAGCCAATATTTAGTTTCATGCATTTATATTACAAGCTTAGCTTGAGTACAATATCCCGTTAACAAAGAAATTTATCTTTCAATATTTTGTGTTTCAGAACATACTTCCTGGGAGTCCGAAGATATCTACTGAAGGACGATGATTCCACAATCCCGGCTGCAAAGAGTAAATATTATAAGTGAGTCCACCATTTACATACATTTTGAATGAGATGATTCCTCATTTGAACTTTTGCCTCGGTCTCCTCAAATTCTTGTTCTGTTTATATCATTATTTCTTCATTCATTTTTTCCATGTGTCCAAACCATCTTTGACTAACTAACCATCATGCTGTCTCTTTGAAGGGGTAGGCAGAAAGAATGGATAAACTTCTATCGTATCTTCAATACATTACGTCATGCCAATGGCGTGCCTAGGGTCAACCAGTAAGGCAAGCCCGTGTGTTATAATATTAGTAGAGGGTCACATAATGTATTTTTTTCCAGATTAAAAGAGTTTTATCTTTCTTAATTGATTTCGTGAATTAATTGATTTTAAATCCTATTTTGGGCGCATTTTAAATAATAATTTTCTGCGTCATCAAATCCATGTTCTTGTATAATATAATAATGTATTTACAAAAACAAGAAGAAATATAATTAATAAGAAATTTGTTAACACCGAAACACGAATTGTAAATGTTCGTAAAGAAATGTTCGTAAAGAAACGTTCGTAAAGAAATGACATAATCTTTCTTTTCATAACATAAATGACAAATAACATTCTGACAATAGAAATGAAGTTCGCGACACATCGAATAGTAACATGCTTCAGAGTGATAAAGCCCGGCTTCAAATCCAAACAAAAAATTGTAGATATCTTCTGGTATATATGCACCTAGCTATATGAGTACAAGACAAAAATACATAAGTGCAACAAAGAACCTCTTACATTTTGCAAGCCCAATATGAAGCCCATTGAAAACATTAAACAAAACATGTGGACGTACGTAGGTGATTTCCTACGACGTCTTCGGAGAGACAGCGTGATGGTTAGTTAGTTAGTTTTAAGATCACCCAATGAATTGAACAGCTTCAAACCAATTGAATGATTCCAACTAGTGTGAAGACTAATATTGATCATTGTGTCCAGGTTATATCTTCTCCATCGAGCCTTCCAGCTGGTGATGTTCATCCTAACCCTCAACGGAGTCTTCAAGGTCCTGAAGATGGTGAAAAGGATCCGCTCCTAACCTCACCCCAGACGCTCCATCTGCAGGGACCAGACTGATAATACTTAATTAAATAATTACCTCTCGGCGACTGAGTTTTTGTATAACTGTATCAGGGAAGTGATTTTTAAACACATGATTCTATTTATTGGATTCAAAACTCCATAAATTAAAATGTCTGTTTTATACTAGATTTATTATAGTCTATGGGAATTCCATGTTTCGCCTTTCGAAGGCATTATCAAATTATTATTTTTATTTTGTTGAATCACTCTGTACATCATGACAGCATGAGCCAAATCGATGTAAAGGGTATTATAGCTATCATAGTGATTCTCGTGACATGTGATAGGTAGCTAATTTATCGCCTTTTTATTGTCACGTGAATTCTACACCAGACCAAAGACAGTGTGACAATCACACTGCCCTCGCCGGAAATCGAACCCGGAACCTCCGGGGTGGCAGTCAATGCACTTACCACTCGGCCACAAAGGTCGTTATAAATTAAATGATAATACTATCACCTTCGAAGACCTTCGTGGTCAAGTGACAGGTGCTACGACTGCCACATCGAAGGTCCTGAGTTTGATTCCCGGCGATGGCAGTGTTATTGTCACACTGACTGGTCTGGTGTGGAATTCACGTGATGATAGATTATGATATCTATACCCTTTAAATGGATTTGGCTCGCGTTGTAATGATGTAAAGAGCGATTTAACAAAATAATAATTATCAACACGTGAAAGGTGAAACATGTCATTCCCATAAAATATAATATAACTTCTAGAAAACAGACATTTGATGTATTAACATAATTTAATATTTATACAAGCAGCAGTGCCCTCTACGAAAACGTAAGAGCACTAACTAACAAAGCCACTGTTGTGGTTGGATGCTTGAAAAATCCTGTTTGAAAAAACCTAAATATGCTGAAGGATAGCAAAATACGAATCTACAAAACCTGCGCTGGACTTATAATGACATATGGAATTGAGACGAGGGCTGATTTCATCAGAACAAAAAGTCTCCTAGGAACCACAGAAATGAGGACTATGCATTGCAGGAACGGCACTGCGAGACAGAGTGAGAAATTCCGAAATAAGGTAAATCTGCGATGTGAAAGATGTTGTGCGATGGGGAAGACCGAGAAGACGTTACCGGAGAGACCAACAGGCAATCGGCCTCCAGGAAGACCACTCAAAAGTTAGTGAGAAAGTTTGACATCTACATTTTAGTAGGATCCAAGAAATAATAGTCTTTAATAAACCAGAAGAAGAAGAAGATAATGTATGTATTATTATTTTAAATTTAAACACTTTGTATTTAACCACAATCTCTTTTTCTTCTTTTCTTCTCAAGGAACCTTCTCCACCCGACTCTATCGCATGCCTGATGCCTAACATCATCCCAAGTGAGGCCTGCTGCCTTAACCTCGTCCTGCAGGGCTCTTCTCCAGGTGGCTCTAGGTCTGCCTCACTCTCAATTCCTCTTGCCCCCCATAGGGGACCAGTCTAGTGCGCCCTGAGCGATGCAGGCTGGGTTCCGTCTCAGAGTGTGACCGATCCACTGCCATTTGCGTCTAGCGACTTGTTCTCTAATTGGCTTTTCGCCTGCCATGGTCCAGAGAACGGCATTTGACACTGTTTGGGGCCAATAGATCTTGAATATTGAGCGAAGGCCGTTGGAGTTTTCCAATAACGTCCGCGGTAGATTTCCAAGTCTCACATCCGTACAGCAGTACGCTTTTAACGCTACTGCTGAATATTTGGAGCTTGAGCTTTCTCGAAATGATACTGGAACGCCATACAGGGTGAAGCATAGCTCCCCTTGCCTTGTCGAGTCTGCTGGCTACATCTTCCCCGTCACAAGGGGGACACCGTGGAGCAAGATTGGGGTGGAGTCATTTGTGGACACTCGTAGGTCTACTGTCATGGATATGTAAATTTTGAGACCTGCTTTTGCCGCTTCCTTATCTTATAGATATAAAATATAGTTATTATATTCAATGCCAAGTTTGAGAAACTAACTATAATGACCTTACCGTGGGTAAATACAAAGTGTTTTTATTACTTTCTATATATAAGTTTAAAATGTCTAACCACATAGGGAGTGCTTCATATGAATAATCATTATTATTTTGTTTATATTGTCAAATGTTAGTGTATTGGAATGGAGCTGCGGAAGTCGTTGTGATTTGAAAATTCCGTCCACATTCGCCGAGGGGTTCTATATTGTAGTTTTAGACATAAACTGTACATATGCCCTCCAAGATTACATTCCATCTATATCTTTCAAATTACATGTCTTTTGAAATAAAGTATAAATATGTAGGTTGATGATATTTATTAGATTTTGTAATTATTAGAAATAAGTGGAGATAGCTTGTTATATTTACTTCACCTGATACTGGAAACAGCTTTTTATATTTAACACGCTGACTGCCAGCGAGGAAATAACTGGTAGTTTGCTTGCCATATTTGTGCAGCTCTGAGATAACCTCAGGAGATTTTTTTCAAGTGCCTTGTCGGGTCCCTAGTTGGCGATCACCTCGGCGAACCTGTCCCTGTCCTACGCTGCTCGGAACAGTCCTCCACACTTCGGATGCCGGTCCACTCCCTCACGTTTCGCAGCCAGGACATCTGTCTCCTACCGGACCCTCGGCGTCCCTCAATTTTCCCCTCCAATATCAGGTGGTACTTTTTCCCACGCAGTACATGACCCAGATGTGAAATCTTCTGAATCTTGATAGTTGATAACAGCTCCCTGTCAACTTTGGCTTGTCTTAGGACTTCAGTATTGGAAACCTAGATGACATAAACACATTTCAAATGCATCCAGTCTGTTCATTGAGTTGACTTTCAAGGTCCATGTTTCACACCCGTACAATAAAACAGACCACACATAGCACTTGATCATCCTCTGGCGGAGTTTCAAGTTTATGTTATCATTGCAGAATAGTGATTATATAGGTAGGTTGATTAAATTAAATTGTAAATATTGATCCTTGAATAATAATGTAAAAGTTCATAGTAAATAACTTTAATATAATAATAAGCATTCAATAAAATGAGAAAGGTTTTCTGCGATGATAATCTTAATTTGAAACTCCGCCAAAGAATGGCAAAGTGTTATGTTTGTACATAGCGGGGTCATGGACCCTCAATATCAGCACTGTAAACAGGCTAGATGTGACCTGGACCGATATGGTTAGCAATATTGTTGTGCTACAAACAGCGAGAATATATAGTCAATTGCTGACTAACATTAAGAAAGTGCACTTCGTCAAGGTGTGGGGAGAAGACAGATCTCTTGGCTCCGGAACATTCGTTACTGGACTGGGATAGGAACAGTTGAGGTACTATTTAAAACTGCGCAAGACAAGAGCATGCACTCTCAAGTGATAGTCGACGTCAGGGAGACCCGACATGACACACCAAGAAGAATAATAATAATTATATACATTTGATAATGGCTTAACAAGGCCAAACATGTCATTCCAATAAAATGTAATAAAACTTCTAGAAAACAGTCGTTTCTATTCTTATTAATTGAATTAAATTGGCTTTTGAAATAGCAGTCATTGTGTTAATGCATATTCTGAAATTTACAAGTAGTTTTATTATCTATTGATAGTATCTCATATTAAAGGATTAGATTATAGTTTTCATGGATTACGCTTGGTATTAACCACTGGATTCTCCACTCAACTACTGAAGTAAATTAAACATATTTTTATAGAATTAATTGGCTCGGTTAAAGATTTACGGTTTACAATGCGGAACAATAAAAATCCAGGAATATTAGAACGTTATTGGTGTATTTCCATGTTAATATAAATAGGATTAATTTAAGAATGTCAAATGTAAATGTGTCATATAATATGACTTATTGTATTCCAAATGACAATTGTATACCATTTTTAAAATATGTGTTATTTGAAATTTCATTGTTACCAATAATTATTGTTTGCTATTTTAATATTGTCTATGGTATGTTATAATATATTTTTGTCTATTTACCTACTTTGTTATTTGTGAGTTTTATCTACTTTTACGCTTGTGAACTTGTTGCTGACGCCAGGGGAATTTAATTCGGTCCGTTTTCATTCTGTGTGCGATAATTCATATAAAAACATGACATTAAAAGTGTTTCGTATCCGCTTCAGTTTGCTACATGCGTCACAGATCCTTTCTCTTACTTGATGAAGTCATGATTGATGAGATGAAAAGAGCATTTAATTAATAATAATAATAATAATAATAAATTGGATAATTTATAGAGCGCCATTTTTATGAATTACTCATCTCAAGGGCGCATTTTATGAATTACGCATCTCAATTTAAAAAAAAACTGACCCGTAATTACGGGTGGAAGAAGAAAATGTCATGTTGTATGGCATCCTTTGATTCTGTGGGAAAGAAAGAATATACATACTTCTTCTTCGCAGCAACATCTTTAGACAGCCGAGGGGAGACTGGTAAGGTCATGTCCAAAGAATGGACACCACCAGACTCCCCTATATACAGTGGCGGTACTCCCACAGAAGCCCAGAAAGCCCGGCTTGCATAAGAAATTTTGAATTATAACCTCTTCTGGCTTAGAGGTTTAGCTCTTGTGGCTATTACTCTTAAGTCTGATGGGAACATTGTTGGAAGGTGATTTGGTGGGTTTTTGGTTTATGTGGGGGCATGATTACTTGGATTTGGTTCGATTCAAAATTTCTTATGAAAGCCGGGCTTCTGGGCTTCTATGGGAGTACCGCCACTGCCTATATTGCAATCAGCCTCCACGGGACTCGTCCTCGAGGAAGACCTCCTAAAAGATGGAAGGACAGCTGGGAGGCTACCTCACAGGAGGAGCAACACTCTGGAGAACGACCACATAGGTCTGCAGCAAGGAAAAAGTATAAATAAAACAATTGATTAAAGAACTCAAAAAAGTTTATTTCATGTAGAAAATACATAATAAAATGGACGGAATGACGGACACATTCTCAGATCTTAAAATATAATTTGTAATGCACCACTGACAGGCATACTCTCGCCCATTATTCAAGGATTTATGTTCATTCCCTTACACACATACACACACACACACACACACACACACACACACACACTAATAATGGGACAGGTTTCTACCATCATTCTATCGTCTCCTTTACAGTACGGTTATCGTTGTATTATGCAAATAATCCCCCGTATAACGTGTTAACACTATTTTAAATAATATTTTCCATTCAAATGAAGTACCTAACCAACCATCATGCCATCCCTGAAGGGGTAGGCAGAAAGAATGGATCGCCACACTGTTTTTTCTGATATACATTGATTTCTCAGACTCTCATTTCATTTAATACAAATGAAAATGTCAGTTTTCTAGAAGTTTTATTATATTTTATGGAAATGACATGGTTCGCCCTTCTAAGGCATTATCAAATGGTGAAATTATCAAGGGCGAAACATGTCATTCCCATAAAATATAATAAAACTTTTACAATTAATTATTTAATATGGAGTTGTTTTACATCATTGTTCCAGAAATAATAAATAATATTTCATTTATTTGATTGTGTCTTCCTCTATTCCTAGTTCTGTTTACATCGTTAACATATACACCTTCTTTACCATTCTTTCCATGTGTCCAGATCATCTTTATGATCCTTTCATTATTTTGTTCACAACTTTCATTCGCACTGTATTTGTCTAATAGACCTTATTTCAACTGCATTCATTCTATTTTTGTCAGCTCATGCTTCACTTCCATACACAAGGTAATGGGTATACATAAATCCGTGATACATAGTGGTGAATCAATACTTGTCCAACAGTGGAAACAATAATTATAAATGGCTTAATTTGGTCCTACATAAATGTATAAAATATTAACAGATCACAAATAATCCTAGTACGACAGAAACATACATATATATCAAGATAATAACATTCATTCACCCTTATCGGACGCTAGCTTTGTACACATGATTCTTCAGATACGACCTTTGTGGTCGAGTGGACTGCCACACCGAACAACACAATGGCGATGGATTAGCTACCTATCAAATGTCACGAGAATCATTATCAAATCAAATCAAATCAGTTTATTAACTCAATAGACATTACAATTCTGTGGATTTTGATGCGAAAAATGTAGTAAGGGATGTTTTTACCTGCTCTATTGTATCAAATTTTTTATCATTTAAATTTTTTTGCAGTGATCGGAATAAATGAAAATCGGAAGGAGCAAGATCTGGAGAATACAGTGGATGCTTGATAACATCCCAATCAAACTCATTTAGCTTGTGTTGGGTTATCATAGCCACATGTGGTCGGCCGTTGTCGTGATGAAACACTACCCCTTTTCTGTTTAACAATTCTGGTCTATCCTTTTGATGGGCGATGTTCAATTTGGATAATTGCTGACAATATCGTTCTGCTGTAATTGTCTGATTGCGTTCTAAGATTTTAAAATACACAATACCCTTACAATCCCATCAAACACAAAACATTATCAATTAGTGAAAAATCCCCAGATCGGAATTTTACAAACCATCTTCGCACCTGTCGAACTTTGATGACATCTGCTCCATACACTTCACAAATGTTTTTGGTTGCCACACTCGCGGTATTGTCTTTACGGAATTCATAAAGTAAACAATGACGTAAATGCACTTTATTACCGACATTTTGAAAAAATACAGGGACTCTTCACTGTACTCTGGCCAGGCCAAAACTGAATAGAAAGTAGAGTATATTTATACAATGGAATCATTTAAAAGAAGATACCATTCATCATTTCTGAAGAATTTTTTTTTTACATAGGATCATGAAAAATGGTCATAACTTTTGCATCAACCCAATAAAAGAAATGCACAATCACTTTCAATTTCAATACAAGCATCAAACAAATTGTCATCATTGCCTCTTTAACTCACTTTCTTCTTCACTTAAATTTATTATTATTATTATTTTGTTGAACCGCTCTTTACATCATGACAGCATGAGCCAAATCCATGTAAAGGGCTATCATAGTGATTCTCGTGACATGTGATAGGTAGCTAATCATTTTATTATCACGTGAAGTCTACGCCAGACCAAAGACAGGGGTGGCAGTCAATGCACTTACCACTCGGCCACGAAGGTCGTCACGTATGGGTGTAACAAGTTTTTGTTTCTTAGATTTTAAATTCACTATCACGTTCCAAATTCATTTGATTTAAAAAGGCACTGTTAATGGTAAGGCGCTGTGCGGGTTGATCATTCTGTCACCTCACGCGTGACATAAGACCGCAGTGACAAAGTCTGTTGTCACGTGAGAGGTGACGTTAAGGGTTAATACACCTCGCCTTGTTCAAATACTAAAAACTACATCTCCCACCCTCAGCCCTGGCAGGAGGGGAGAGGCACACGACATACAGATCTAGGCACTTGCCAATATGAAGGCACCAGACAGTGGAAACCTTTACAAACATATCAATAATATTTTAAAATAACAGTAAAATTTTTGCGTTTACAAATAAAATTGCTTCATGTAAAATAATACTTCCGTAAAATCTGCAGCAACAATTTGCAACTCGGACAGATAGTCCCAACTCATAATATTACGTACAATTTAGTAGTAACGAACCAATGTTTTTAACCCATTGCACCACTAATAAAGATGACATAATTTGTTCATACAACACACTATTTAATTAAAGACTAAATTACACACAAAATAAAAATGGTAAAACATAAAAGCATATTTTATTTTGTTGGTAAGCTAGATCGTTATGGCTCATCCCCGGGTAGTTTGGGAAGAGTGTGATAAGCTTTAAAGCATTCTGGCATGTGGAGAGCCACCAAACATTTCTCACATTCCCATCGAGATTCACTAGAATATTCATCAACTTCATTCTCACTGCCACTTTCCAAAAGGATTCGCTGTATTTCATACTCGAAATATTACAAGCGCGACGAGTTTGTTTACGAGTGCGTTTGGCCATTTTGGAGGTATTGACAGATGTTAAAATATCGTTATATTTTGTAATAGATAATGTGAAATAAATTGTGATTATTACATTTTATTATGAAATCAGTAACCGATATATACTTTTTATGTCATTTTTATGAATAAAGTTATTGTCATTCTGTTTTAATGTAAAAAAAATCACTTCAAAGACAAACCGGCGAATCGCCGGCTTTGTGAGTCAGTGACAAATAGACCTTGGCCGGCGATTCGCCGGCTTTGTGTTGCAATGGGTTAAGATTCATTTAAATATGAGCTGCAAATGTCATCATTACATCATCATTCAAGATACAATGAATAGGAGTCAAGTAGCATCATCAACTTCAACTTCATTAACAGCTGTTTTATTTGGAAAACTGTTATAATATCACAATTAATCAATTTAATTTTAATGGAATTGTCATGACGGCTGTTTTGCCAACCAATGTTGACAGAGTTACAATCAATTATGTAGACATTAAATAACCAAATAGTGATAAAATAACAGTGTTCCAAATTATACATTTCATAATGTTGAAACATTCCGCCAAAACAATGGAATATCTAGTATTAAATAGATAATCCGTTGTTTTGGTCAAACTCTATGATATACGAGATTGTCGCGACAGCTGCTTCGCCAACCAATGTTGGTATCATCACATGTTGCAAACTACAGACTGTTGAAAAAGTTGTTTCTAACACTTATGGGTTGGCAAAACAGCTGTCGCGAGTTTCTGATGAAAATAAATTGTGATATACATTATTAGATGGTCCCGATACTTAAGCTACATAATTGAAAATCAATACACACTATAAACGTAAGAAATATTAATATATGTAGAACTAACACAAGTATTGCCAACCTAATGGTTAGGTTTCCATTATATGGACGGATTAACATTATAAAGGCAGGTCTTATAGATAATGTGCCACGATGGGACAAACTCTGCTGGAAGGTATGGTACCTATACAATGCCATAAGACAGGGAGAGGGCGTATGGTGTATCTTCGACACCATAAAACCTAAGCCCATCAAATAAGGGATGGTAAGAACAGAAAATCTCTGGAGAAAGCAGAAAGCGATGAGAGAAGAAGATAGATGATATACATAATTCAATACAACGTTAATATTTATAAAAACATCAAATGCACTCGGCTGGAATATTTTCTATATTAAAAATTACTATATACTAATATATCAGGTGTATGCATAAGTCTTTTCCGGTTTCACTAAAAGATGGCGTCAACGAACAGTACGCAGCGTATGAATGTGATTAACCTACACACTCACACAAGTTGAGTACCCCAAACAATAGCGTCTGTGTTGTATCGTTCAGTGATCATGTCGACTTTTGTGCCTGAAAAATAACATTTGCGGCACGCATCGCTTTTCGTATTTAATCAAAATAAAAAGACTGTGGAAAGTCATCGTTTGCTGGTAGAAACATATGGTGAACACGCTTCATCGATTGGAACACGTGAGACATAGTTTCATCAAATCGCTTCGGCAAGAAGACCATGCTTTATGTCTGGTGGGACCAGAGTGGTATTCTGTGTTATGAACTCTTGAAGCCCGGCGAAACCGTTAATGCACAACTATATCGCCAATAAACGATTAATTTAAATCGCGCATTGATCGAAAGACGACCATAATGGGCTAGAAGACAAGGCAAAATGATAAAGACACTTTGAAATCGCTTGGATGGGATATCCTTCCGCACCCGCCGTACTCCCCCGACCTGGCGCCATCTGATTATCACCTCTTCCGGCAAAAACTTATGCATACACCTGGTATAGAACAACACTTAAGATTACATATAAAAATCTTATCATAATAAAATGGGTATATTCCTAAATCAAATGATTATTTCCAATCAAAGTAATAAGTCTTCAGTTTAGTGCATCGAGAACACAATGTTTGAAAATAAATTGGAAGCTTCCGTTGAACTTAGAAACACACCAAAATGGTACGTTTCTAAATTCAGCAGATTTGTAACGATGAATAATTGGAAACGCATCAAAATTGGACGTTTCTCAATTAAACATATATAAAATTATTATAAAATTTTGAAATGCAACATATTAACATGTTTATAAGCAGGTATATTTTTTATTCTATATTTAAAAAAAGGAATGCCAATTAATTGTGGGCCGGACATTACAAAGGTGGCAGTTATCAGAGTTTATGATCCCAATTGGTGTTAAACATGAAGGCCAATAAGTGTGCAAAGTGATTTAATGCCGTTCTCTGGACCATGGCAGGCGAAAAGCCAATTAGAGAACAAGACGCTAGACGCAAATGGCAGTGGATCGGTCACACTCGGAGACGGAACCCAGCCTGCATCGCTCAGGGCGCACTAGACTGGAAGAGAAAGCGAGGCAGACCTAGAGCCACCTGGAGAAGAGCCCTGCAGGACGAGGTTAAGGCAGCAGGCCTCACTTGGGATGATGTTAGGCATCAGGCATGCGATAGAGTCGGGTGGAGAAGGTTCCTTGAGGCCCTATGTACCACGGAGGTGTAACAGGACAAAAAGAAGAAGAAGTAGTTCCAACTTTAGCCTATAGAACACCCACGCTGCATGACACATGTTACAATATACAGTTTTTTTTTATTTTTTTATTTGTTTTATGTTTAAACCAGTTTTGTAATAAACAGCCTTCAATTATTGAAAGTAAAATAGTCCACGAATCCTCTGGATGCATGATTGTACGAGATTGCCTAGGGGTAGATAATGTAAGGTTAGGTTAGGTGGTAGGAGAAGGCAGTCAGCCGACTGGCATGGTGGAGACGGTGCTGTGAGGCGTGGTGGGCCGCGAGCCGGCCAGGGAGTGCGTGGTGGAGGCGTTCAGCGATGCCATGGTGCCCATCTGCAAAAATGTCGCAATAGTCAATATCGGAAGAGAATTCTCTTGACAATAATATGACGATAGACTAGCCACCTATTGGGTTGATGCAAAAGTTTTAAAGTTGTTTTAAATAAAATGAAACTATTCCATTTTTTGTTTGTGTTATTTATTTAATCAATTATATAATTTCCATCGATTCTTATAACCTTCTCCAACCTTTTTATGGGATTCCGGTGACTGATTCGAAAAATGTATTAAGGGATGTTTTTACCTGCTCTATTATATAAATAAAATTATCATTATAAAAAATCGTAGTGATCTGAATAAATGATAATCAGAAGGAGCCAGATCTGAAGAATACGGTGGTTGCTTGATAACATCCCAATTCAACTCATTTAGCTTATCATCGCCACATGTGGTTGCGCATTGTTGTGATGTAACACTTTCTGTTTATCAATTCTGGTCTATTCCTTTCAAGAGCAATGTTTAATTTGATTAATTGTTGACAATATCTTTCTGATGTAATTGTATGATTGCGTCTTAGAAGTTCTAAATACACAACACCCTAAAAATCCCACCAAATAACAAAGCATTATTTTTTTATGAATTCCGGCCTTGGAAGTTGTTAATGGGGCTTGTCCAGATATAGCCCAATGTCTTTTTCGTGTTGTTATTGTACGCAACCTATTTCTCATCTCCTGTTACTAATCCATGCAAAAACGGTCCGTGCTTTTGTCTAGCACCCAAAGCAACGCATGTTGAAATATGATCCAATAAATTGGCAGTCGATAATTGATGAGGAATCCAAACGTTTGTATCCCTATACGTTTCTAATGTCTCAATACGGTTGATTGGTTGGCTCTTATCATCAACGCGATTTTCCCTAGTGGTTAGACGTGGATTTGTGTCAATAATGACTTTTAAATTGTAGTCACCAGACTTCAAAGGCCGCCCGGCCCGTGGTTCTTGAATTAGAGAAAATCTCCAGATCGGAATTTTGTAAACCATCTTTGTGTTAGTCAAACTTTGATGACATCTGCTTCATGCGCATCGCAAATGTTTTTGGTTGCCACAGTCGCACTACTGTCTTTACGGAAGTCTTACAGTAAACAATGACGTAAATGCACTTTTTCAACCGAATTTTGAAAAAATATAAGGGCTCTTCAATGTACCCTGGCCGGGCCAAAACTGAATAGAAAGAAGGGAAGCTTTCTTTACACAATAAAATCATTTTAAAACAGATGTTATTTATCAGTTCCGAAAAAAAAAAATTCGCTGGGATTTACAAAAACGTCAAAAGTTTTGCATCAACCCAATATCACACGTCATGATTTATGTGCAAAGGCAAATAGCCGCAAGTTAAAAATAGTAGTTTTGAGATAAACGGGTTTATAGTTTTATTCTGTTTATTGCTATATTTTATCATTTAAAATAAGTTTTCTTATGCAAACTAAGTTTTAAAAGTAAGAATACAGTTCTAAGAAATGATTTAGACGTGTTTTTTACAATAAAAGTATAGTAAGCTTCTTATTATTAAAGAAAATGTGTGTTGCCGCCACATATTAGCTAGACCGTCGCACAAATAATTTGGTAATGGGCCGCAATTTAAGTTGCTGTCATTTGCCAGGATACATATTGTGTCGCAGCAAAAGGCCGCAAGTTTTGGCTGTGCCGTGGTAAAAAGCAGCAACTTAAAATTATGCGTTTTGCCAAAACATGTATCAAATTAATACAAGTCTGCGGCTATTGGGATAGTGAATATCTCAGTAAAGGAAAGAGATAGAGAAAGATCTGTGATTGTGTATGATAGAGGCCAGTTATAAGAATGCTTTGAGCCGTGTTACGCCTAACAGCCGCAACTTAAGTTACGGCTTGTTACCTTTACACATTGGATGAGATTCAATAGCTAAAAATGTGTACACAGTAATTGAGTACAAATAGTCTGCTGTATACAAAAATGTTATGCTTTGCTACAAATCAATCTCTTGGATTGAAACTAGCGAAGAGAGTATAAAAAGTGAGGTTAGAAAGAGCATACCCTGAGATGAGCGAGATCCTCCAGCTTGGTGAGGTCGGACAGCTCGATGTAGAGGCTGTAGACCAGCAGCCAGCCGTAGGCGCCCACCACGATGAAGACGATCCAGCAGAGCAGCATCAGCACGTTGTAGGCGAAGATCAGGTCCTTCACGATGGCCGAGAAGATGAAGGCAAACAGCCGGAACAGGATGAACACGGCAAAGCAGTAGATCCACGGCACGATCTTCTTTTCATGCTCCTGTCACCGTCAACATTCAACCCCCGTTATATTTATTTATTTCAAATACTACAAATTACATAAACAGAGTTTCTTATTCAAATAATTATTTACAATACACAATCCATTATTTTGGCCGAAACACTTTGATATTTCAACATTATTAACTGTTTCATTAAAAACACTGAAATACAAGAAATAATGATGTCTGGTCTGTTCTACTATATGGCTGCGAAACCTGGACTCTGAAAGTGAATGTAATGAACCGGTTGGAAGTGTTCGAGATGTGGATATACCGCAGAATGCTCCGTATACCGTGGACCAATAGGGTCAGTAATGTAGACGTACTACAGAGAGTCAGAGCCAATAGAGAGCTGTTGTCAAGTGTGAAAATTAGAAATGTCTCATATGGGTCATGTGCTAAGGGGAGAAAAATATCACCTCCTTCGATTGATATTAATGGGTAAAGTGGAGGAACGTCAGGGAGTTCGTAGAAGGCAGTTATCCTGGCTGCGGAACATCAAAGTGTGGACAGGAAAAACAAGAGTTATGAACCTGTTCCAAGTGGCGCAGGACAGAGATGCCTTTGCTGCAGTGATCGCCAACGTTGGGGGGACCTGACACGGCACGGAAAGAAGAGAAGATACAATGTCACAATTGACTCAATTTCTTGCCTATGAGGTTCGCAACCCATCACACCGCGTCTCTCGCGGGGGCGAAAAGAGAAGGATGGAATGCCATATCAGTTAAAGTGTGGCAGTCCATTCTTTCTGCCTACCCCTTTGGGGAGATGGCGTGATGGTTAGTTAGTTAGCTCAGTCTCAATCTCTTATGAAACTGTCGCGGTGATATTATATAACAGTGTTTTAATTTAACAGTTAATTATTTAGTTGTTAAGTCTGAGGACAAACAAATAATTTACTGGTTTGAGAATAGGATCCTAAGAATGATCCCGGGACCCAGACCTGGTGTTGCAGCGGGAACTTGGAGGTATAGGACCAACCAAGAGGTCCGTACGATGACAGCACCGTAGGAGCCGGTCGCTTAGCATTGGGCACGTTTGCCGAGTCATAAAAACCAGAGCAATCAAGATCCTGTACCTCTATGAAGGCCTAGACAATCTGTAATATCTTCAAGGAGGCTAAAACTCTTCAAGATTACGGCTGTATCAAGTACGTAAGTCTGAGACGATAGAAGCGTATTGCCAATTACATTCTTGAACATATCAAATGCAAAATATTTAAACAGCGAAGGAAGCATCATAAAACAGTCGGCCATCAGTGATACAAGCACACACCAAGCACCTTGGACAGCATCAGACCCACAGCACTCAGGATACAACAATGGGCTAATGGTGAGATATGAACAATGATTTTGCTGTACATACAAACAAAAGTGCCGTGAAATGACAAAACATCAAATGAAAGCAATAATAATTCAGTTTAGGTAGTGTGTGTATTTTGTTTATGGTATTTCTACGATTTGATTTTATTTACATACTAGGGCCATTTATAAAAGATGGTTCCCATATTTTTTTTAAATATACAGCTTTATTGTTTTCCTTAGCATTATACATCATTTTAAAGCTTAAAACTTACTCTATTTTTCTACATAATCACCGTTTCTGTCTAAACACTTTTGCAGACGATGCTCCAATTTTTGTATCCCCAAGTCATAAAATTCTACCACCATTCCTCTGAGAAATCGAATAACCACTTCCTTGACTTCATCATCAGTATGGAAGCGCATTCCACTCAAGTGTTCCTATAATTTTGGGAATAAGTGGTAATCACTAGGGGCTAGGTCCGGACTGTAGGGTGGGTGGGGCAAAACAGTCCAGCCAAAGTCTGTCAGCAGTTCTTGAGTTTGATTTGAGACATGAGCTCGAACACGATCAAGAAGACGAAGAAGAGATTTGCGAGGAGGGAGATATTGGTCCTACACATTCTGAAGCTTTTCAGTGTTTAGATGTCGCCATGGAGTGGTTTGAGAGTCAAGAAGAGTGTAATTCGGGACAACTTATATGTCTTAAAAGTATTCGCGATTTGGCAGCTTCAAAAAGAAAAGCTAGCTTTAAAGCTTAAGCAGAAATCGATGATTGATTTTTATAATAAAAAATAATTTACAATAAAGCTATTTATAAATCTAACTAACTAACTAACTAACCATCACGCCGTCTCCCCGAAAGGGTAGGCAGAAAGAATGGACTGCCACACTTTTCTTTCCTGACATATTTCTCTCGCTTCCTCAACATTCATACATCATGTCATGCACGCGCGTCCATTTCTCTGACTCCTCACATGGCCGACATTCAATATTTGATTTATTTGATCGTGCCACATTTTCCTCGGTCTTCCTCTATTTTTGGTTCCATTTACATCATTAACATATAATTTTTTTACCATTCATTCTTCATTCATTCTTTCCATATGTCCAAACCATCTCAATGATCCTTTCATTATTTTGTTCATGACACCATCATTCGCACCGCATTCACTTCTTATATTTTCATTCGACACTCTATCATGCACAGCACACATTTGTCTAAGAGATCTCATTTCTACTGCATTTATTCTACTTTCATCCTTCTTTTGCCAGTTCCATGCTTCGCTTCCATACATAAGGGTCGGTAGAAGAACACCATTGTGCACTGCCAAAATAAATCTAATTAAATAAAAATTATTCATACTGAATATATTTGTCTATTCCTGTCAATTATATATTTTTTCTATTATCCGGATTTGTCCTTATCCGGACTACCTTCATCTCCAATTAGTCCGGATAATCGAGGTTCTACTGTATGTCTATTTTCACTTGACTTTATCATGTGTAATATTTAAGTATATGCTAACATTTGTCAAAATAGTATTTAGTGGTTGCAAGCGGTGCGGCAGTGAAGGAAAACAAAGATACAGAAGCGGAAGATGGTGGGGACTTCAAACCTGGAACTTGCGCCTGCCGCCGGCCGTGGCGCACTGCCCAACACGACAACAGGAGACATTGGGGGCGGGAGGGGGAAACGTGTACAAGTATGAAATGTGCAGAGCAGTTCTCGGGTTTTGGGTAACCGTGTTCTACAAAATAAGGGCATCCACAGAACACAGATTGACCCAAAACCAAGAACTGGAGAAAGATAAAAGATACATACAGAAACCATATGGTATAATAAAATGGAAGAAATTCAAATATTTGATTCATATTTGGCCTTTTCATGTAAGACTCCATATTAAATATTAAAATACATTTGTTTTATTATATTTGATGGTAATGACATGTTTCACCTTTCTAAGGCATTATTAATCTGCCCCAATTGCGGCCATTGGATACATGGTCAGATGGCGTATGACTCCACGCTTGGGAGGATGCTTGTGTATGCAATAATATCTCCAATATGACCAGATTATTTGGACTACCGGCGATATCTATTGGTGTATACACAATTAAACAATATATCGGCTTGCTACATGTTTTACAAAACAGAAAAAATGATGATTTACAAATGCCATTAATACCTTACTACTCCAGAGGTTAAATGTGTTTAATAATGCCTTAGAAAGGTTTAATGTGTTAGATAATGCCATAGAAAGGTCAAATGTGTTTGAAATGCTTCAGAAAGGTTAAATGTGTTTGATAATGCCTTAAAAATATAAAAGGTTCGATAATGGCTTAGAGAGGTTTAATGTGTTTTAAATGCCTTAGAAAGGTTAAATGTGTTTGATAAATCAATAGAGTGGTCAAATGTGTTTAAAATAGCTTAGAATTATCTGATGTGTTTGATAATGCCTTAGAAAGGTCAAACGTGTTTGAAAATGCCTTAAAAAGTTAACAGGTTTGATAATGGCTTAGAATGGTTAAATGTGTTTGATAATGCCTTAAAAATATAAAAGGTTTGATAATGGCTTAGAGAGGTTTAATGTGTTTTAAATGCCTTAGAAAGGTCAAAAGTGCTTGATTATATCTAAGAAGGGTCAAATGTGTTTAAAATGCACGAAAGTTAAAGGTGTTTGATAATGCTTTAGAGAGGTTTAATGTGTTTGAAATGTCATAGAAAGGTCCAAATGTGTTTGATAATGTTTGATACTGCCTTTCTTAGGAAAGGATTAATGTGTTTGATAATGCCTTAGAAAGATCAAACGTGTTTAATAATGCCTTAGAAGGTCAAATATGTTTAAAATGCCATAGAAAGGTCTAGCTTGATAATGTCTTAGAAAGGTGTAATATGTCATTCCTATAAACCATAATAAAACTTCTAAAAAAATATCCGTTTCTTTCATATGAACCAAATACTCTTAACTGTATTTTACTTTGGGTTAAAAAAATATGTATATATAAAATGGAGTGTGTTTTAACAAACATTGAAGAGACTTGCAATTAGAGCATGATTTAAAGCTAAATAAAATAAATTGATAATCTTTGATATGAGTGTGTGCAAAATGCATTTATTTTAAACATATATTAGGTCCTTACATATGAAATTGGCGTTTTGTATGGGAGGAACATAAAGTTGATTTTTTTTTAAATATAATATATTTATTTAATCAAAGTATGTACCATTGCTATCTATGCACTTTTGCCATCTCATAGGTAGTTCATCGATCCCTTTACTAAAAAACCATTCGGACGGGAATCAATAAAATCTTTGAAGTCGGTTTGGACTGCCCCATCAGAGTTGAATTTTTTCCCTTGCAAGAAGTTATCCAAATTTCGAAAAAAATAGTAATCTGTTGGGGCAAGGTCCGGAGAGTACGGTGGATGTCTTAGACATTCCAATTGAAGCTCTTCTAATTTGGTAGCCGTCTGTTGTGCAGTGTGTTGTGCATCATTAATCCTTCGAGCCGTTTCTGCAGCACTGGTGCCACGGTGGAACTCGTACTCGTAAATAACGCGATATTTCAAGTTTTCCATTTTGTAAACTGAGTGACAGCAAAGAAAAAAAACAATTGAGGAAAAAACAAATGAATTATAATTTTCAAAACACAAATACTTGAGTAAATAGCTGTATAAATTTGAATTTGGAATTCCTAACCAAAGAGAAGATATTTGAGATCAAAGTTGCCAGTACGGCAAAACGCCAATTTCATATGTAAGGACCTAATATATGAATTGTAGATTTTTAAAGTGAAGAAAATAAAAATATTTTGAAATCACCGCATGTTCATATTTAACCCCTATAATGCGGCTGGCTAAAATGGCAGTCCAAATAAACGGTTTCGAACAGCGGCAGACTACATTTGCAGCTTGTATTTGAATGTATCTTATAAATTTGTTTACTTTAGTTTCTTACTACTCAATTGTATGTAATATTATGATGAACTCGGACTTGGACACAACTGGACTTAGATTTATTCCTAAACATAAACTTTCCCATGATTGTATTCATTCCAAAACATAAACAATCCTACAATTGGATTCATTCCAAAACATAAACTTTCCCACAATTGTATTAATTCCAAAACATAAACTTTCCCAAGATTGTATTCATTCCAAAACATAAACAATCCTACAATTGGATTCATTCCAAAACATAAACTTTCCTACAATTGGATTCATTCATATACTGACATATACCATTGAGACCAGAGCGGATACCACAAGAACGAAGGTTAAAGTACGGGTGGCAGAGATGAGGACGCTGAGGATGATAGCAGGAAGGACTATTAGAGATAGGGTGAGAAACACGGCCATCCGCGAGATCTGCAAGGTGGAGGATGTCGTGAGATGGGGCAGACAACGCAGAAGATACTGGAAGCGCACGTGCAGAGGATGGATCCCACACGCTGTGACGCATCAGATTCCTGCCGGCTGCCGTCCCCCCGGAAGCCCGCCGAAGAGATGGAGAGATAGTTGGGAGTCAACCTCCCAAGAGAGGCCAGCCTGATTTCAGGAACAGACCAAAGGTCTATAAGGAGGAGGAGGAGAAGAAGAAGAAGGATTCATTCCTAAACATAAACATTCCTACAATTCGATTCATTCTTAACACGTAAACTTTCCTAACAAGAGGTCCTAAAGTAAAGAAATAATAATGTTTATTATCTTTTCAGTAGAATAACAGATATTGATGAAATTTTATCAAGAATAATTCAAATGGCTCACTTTCGTAGCATCTATTTTGATCAACATTATTGGACACATAATCATGCCTTGAGTATACCAAACCACAATAATTACACTCCGTGTGGCCTGTAATGTAGCTAGTCGCAGTTCGAGACCATCTTTTATTACTGCTACTTTGGATATGCAGCAAATTAATTAATTTAGCTTAGATTGTTTTACTATCCAACCTGCCTCTTGTGATGCTAGTGGAGAGGGCAAACAAACTAATATGATCATGTTTGAGGTACATATCTTCCTTCCACATCAACGAAGCAATGTTCGATGGCAAATATTAGAAAATTCTGTCTTGTTGCATCTTGTAGTCAATTATTGGAATATAGATATTAATTTAAAGATGTGATGTTACCTTTCTGAGGGCGTTGATCAGCATGATGCTGGTCACGAACACGGCCATGGCTCCGATGAGAGAGAAGAGGGCGAACACGATCAGCGTGTTACGCACTGCAACAGTCACACATTTTATTACACATTCTGCTATCCACAGCGGGAGTGGCAGCTTGCATTTGTTACAACAATAGCCAGAGAGAATGAATCTTCACAATACATACAGCCATACACCCATGTCCATTCTTTCCACTTTAAAATCTCATCAATATGATTACGATAAGCTTTCCTCGGTCTTCCTTGGATGTTCAACTGTGTCGCTATCTTTCGGGTGGTCTTCCTGGAGGTCCATTTCCTGTTGGTACTTTATTTGCCCCTATATTTATCACTCTTTCAGAAGATGATCTCTCCAGTAGCGTCTTTTCAGTCTTCCCCATTGCATGACATCTTCCTTATTCCAGAATTTCTTACTCTGTCTTGGAGATCATTCCCGCAACGGATCGGAGAGTCTTCATTTCTGTGGTTCTTGGAGACTTATTGTTCTGATGGTGTCAGCTCTCGTTTCTATTCCATGTCATCATAGGACGTATGCATGTCTTGTAGGTTCCTATTTAGGATATTTTTGTTTTAATAAACTTCTTCTTCCTTGTTGTAGACCTATGTGGTCTGTTCTCCAGAGTGTTGCTCCTCCTGTGAGGTAGATTCCCAGCTGTCCTTCCATCTTTTAGGAGGTCTTCCACGAGGACGAGTCCTATGAGGCTGATTATGCAATGCAATATAGGGGAGTCTGGTGGTGTCCATTCTTTGAACATGACCGTACATGTCCCTTTTTCGCTGTCTGCTCCATCTTATAATATCCTCAACCTCACATATCTCTCTTATTCTGGTGTTCCTCATGCGATCTCTCAGTGTCTTGCCTGCTATCGTCCTCAGTGTCTTTTATTATTATTATTATTTTGTTGAATCACTCTTTACATTATGACAGCATGAGCCAAATTGATGTAAAGGGTATTATAGCTAGCATATGGATTCTCGTGACATGTGATAGGTAGCTAATCTATCGCCATTTTATTGTCACGTGAATTCTACACCTAACCAGACAGTGTGACAATCACACTACCCTCGCCGGGAATCGAACCTGGAACCTTCAGGGTGGAAGTCAATGCACTTACCACTCGGCCACGAAGGTCGTCGACATAACATTAACTTCTATAACCATTCTTTCTTCATCCATGTGTTCCATATGCCCAAACCAACGCAGTGATCAAAGGATCTTTCTCATGTCTATGGAATGTCACTACCACATTGACTATGCTCTCTTCCTTCTTCTGACAGTTCCATGCTTCGCTTCCATAAAGAGGACATAGAAAATGGATTGCAATACAAGAAATCCAGTTAATCCATGTTTATATGAGAACTAATTTAATTTAATCACAATGTGATGGACCCTGTTAGTTTAATAAATATACATATTTATTTTTGACTAGTTCATAAAACAGAGCAATTCATGCGTCACTTTGTAAATCACTCCATTTATCATATGATTAACTAACCACCACACTGTCTCCTAAGGGCTGGGCAGAGAGAATGGACGGACAAACCTCTCTCGTTCTTCAATGCATCATGTCCATTTCTCCGTCTCCTTATTGATTTGATTGTCATGTACATGGTTAACATACACTTTCATTCCACGTGTCCAAACTATCTAAATGACCTTTTGATTACTTCCTAACACTTCCATTCGCTTCTAACTAACTGATTACACTTGTCTCACTTCAAGATCGATAGGTGGTGAAGGTAGTGACCGTACCGTGAATGTTGCCCACGTACACAAACTCGAAGGAGATGATGTAGTAGCCGTAGTGCGTGGAGCCCGGAGCCGCCATGCCCAGGCAGTAAATGTCAAACACCGCCTCCGCTATCGTGAACAGCGACATCAGCTGCAAACCAAGATACAATATTACATGATTGACCAATATGGTAGAAACACTTGAAACGTCAGTTTTCTAGAAGTTTTATTACATTTTATGGGAATGACACATTTCGCCCTTCTAAGGCATTATCAAATGTGACGAAATTTCAGCTTGTTGCTGTTTATATACACTTGTAAATGGAGCAGAATATGGTAATTAACGAACATTTATGTGACTTTATACATTTTTAAGAAATATTTATTTGGGTATGTCCAGAAATGTTATGCCAATGATTACATAGTTAGGGGATACTTAATGATATTATATAAATCAAAATAAGTTATTTGTATTAAGTGTATATAAACAGCAACGAGCTGAAATTTCGTCACATTTGATAATGACTTAGTAGGGCGAAACATGTCGTTCCCATAAAATATAATAAAACTTCTAGAAAACTGACATTTTCATTTATATTAATTATTTAATATGGATTTTTACATCATTGTCCATGAAACAATAAATACTTTATTGTTTGTGAATTTATGACAATTAATTAATTACTTGATTTGCACTTACGAGGGTGAAGAATCCCGTCAGCAGGGAGCCCCTCTGTATGTCCAGGATGAAGGCATCGTGCAGAATGGGCCGCTGGTACCACGGGATGCGGATGGAGCGCATGGACTTGCTGGACTTGAGGTTCGTGGACGACCTGTTTTAGACATTGCACATATCATCCCTCTGTCTCGGACTTTCTAACATCGTCAACACATCATAATCAAATCAAATATTCCCTGATTAATCTAAAGAAATGGGTTATTAGATGCCCATCTCTTCGAAGCTGTAGAGAATTGGTTCCGAGCGTTCCCAAAAGAAATGCCATGGGATAGAGCCACGGATAACTACCATACTCCCTCGTGTAGAGATACCTCAGAAATTTTTTCTGAACCCTCTCCAGCATAACGGAATATCTCGCCTCGTGAGGACTCCATATCACAGAACCACTTTTGAGTCTGCTCCGAACCAACGCGTTGTATAGGACTCTGAGCACTTTAGGATCTCTAAAAACTCTTCCGGTCCGGACGATGAAGCCCAACATCCTCAGTGCAATGTCACAGATCCTCTCGATATGTCGATATAATTTATAATGCCTTGTAAACATGCCATTCCCATTAAATATAATACAATTACTAGAAAACAGAAATAAATAATAGATTAAACTCGTGCCGTTTCTCCCAAGGGGTAGGCAGAGAGGATGGACTGCCACACTGGTCTGTGCTGCCCCTTGGTACCTCTCCAGATACATTGCAAGACAAATGTTTGTCATGTCATGTTTTCTTTGGCTATTCTCAGCTTAAATTTCCAATCACATTGCTTGTATACAACTTATAAACCATTCTTCTCTCATCCATTCATTTCATATGTCCAAACCATTTAAGCAATCATATCTGCCTTACGTTCCTTCCTTCCCTTAAGGGGCAGGCAAAACGAATGGACTGTCACACTTTTCTTTTCTGATATACTTCTCTTGCTTCCTCAACATTCGTACATTGTGTCATGCACGCACATCAATTTCATTTGATCATGCCACGTTTTCCTCGGACTTCTATTTTTAGTTCCATTTACATTGTTAACATACACTTTTTTTTATCATTCTTTCAATGTGTCCAAACCATCCTTATGTTACTTTCATTTTCACCACATTCACTTCTTATATTTTTATTTGACACATTCATCTAAGAGATCTCATTTCTACTGCATTTATTCTACTTTCATCTTTATTTTACCAGTTCTATGTTTCATAGTAAAGGTCAGTACAAGAACACCATGGTGTTCTGTCTCATATTCTTAACATTGTAATTATTGACTTGTTTATTCTTAGGAACCCACCACTAAATCGTGTTTAAATACATAACAACATACCTTGAAGTAGCAGACATTATTGTTATTATTAAATAATAGTTCTATTTTTTTAAATTATCGAATATAATTATGAATATTGCACAATTCATCTAATTTGCTAACTTATAACAGTAACTGGGATACAATCATGTGGCTTATGCCATGGAATGATACTAATTAATTGAAATGGAATGTTTATAGACCATAAAGTTGATGGCTCATCAAATTATAGCATAAAAGTGTATTAAAATGGGTGAAACTTACTTTCCCGTATAGTGGGAATACACAGATGGGGTCGATCTGTACGTCGAGGGCGTTTTCCGGCCGTAATTCATGATTGGTAACTGAAAATAAGGGTAAACACAATTTAGGTTACACCCACTTTATTTGTATTAGTCACACCTAAACAAACAAAATATATTACATTTAATAAACAATACGTACTCAAATGTACACATAAAACGCGAGAAAAGTTAATAGAAATTTATTAAAATGCTTACTTGTTGTGAAAAAGTAAAAAAATATTATAACAAGAGTGACGTTTGTCGTTAACAACAAGGCGTGGTGGTGTATGTTAGTAATACGAGATTGCCATTGAAGAAAAATAATTTATTTCACACGTTTAAAAGTAGGTACTTGTAAAAAAAAATTACATCTCTTTGTGTGCATTGACCATAATCACTAATTTTTTTTTAGTCACAGCTCGATTGTCAGAAATATGATAAAAAAAATCTTAAAACTTCTTATCACGGATACCTTTTATAATATAAGTCCAGGTATTTCATATTACCTTCTTTTAACCAAGGAATTTCTTATTTATATGCAACGAGTGTTTTAATTTGTTTGACAGGAGGTGTACTATTTTGAAAATGTGAATTAAAATGAATTCTTTCATACATTTTGAAGTTTTGGTTCGTGACAATAACAATTAGTTTTTGTTTCCGTGTTAAATAAAATGTTACATTGTTGTTTTAGCTACTAAATGGTCGATGTTTCGTTTGCGGTGTTTTCTACATTGATATGACACAATGAATACAAAAGAAATTGAAATAAAACGAGAAGTTTTCGACGAAAATTCTTCCGAAACAAATGAAATCCAAACACGGCCGCTCATTTCAAAACTCGTGGAATACACCGGCGGTGGGCGTAAAAGGTCCATTTCAAATATCGAAGAGCAAAATCAGCATGGGAAGTTTGATTTTAAAACAGCTTTCATCAAATCTGAACCGCTCGAGGACGATGTTATGCAAAATGACGAATCTTGTGGAGATTTCGACAACAACAACGCGGACATAGCGAAAATAAAACAAGAACACATAGAATTTGATTTAGATATTGTGAAAGAAGAAATATCAGATGTAGCCAGAATAAAACAGGAACGCATAGAAATATCAGGCCGTTATAAGTCTGAAAATCAAGCCAAGGTAATCAATCAACTCTACATTTTGTATTTTGGGATTTTGTGGAAATCTGTGTTGAATGAAGTCAATATCAGCTGATGGAAACATCTGGTATTTCTATAGTAAAGATATTTAAAGCTTTTGATTACTATTAAAAATTAATTAATTACAGAAAAATCATTGTGGTACTGTGATACTCTCTGCCTACCTCCTTAGGGAAACCAAATTTTCTATATTTCAAGAAACATTAAAATAAAGGTTTATTTTTCCTGAACAATGTGTTAAAATTCCACATTAAATAGTTGTTCCGTCTTGCTAGGAAGTTATCAAATGTCTATAAAATATAATTTAACTTAGAAAACTATTTTTTTTTTTTAATTTTAAAATGAGTGCTAGCGAAATGAATGTAAAAGTATTTTTTTACTACAACAACTAACCATCACACCGTTTCTCCGAAGGGGTAGAGAGAGAGAATGGACCGCCACACTACTCAATCCTGACACACCTCTCTAGCTTCCTCCACATTCATACAGCGATCCATACACGCATGTCTATTCTTCTGACTTCTAACATGGCCGACTTTTAATATTTGATTAATCTGGTTTTCCTCGGTCTCCCTCGACTCCGTTCTCCATTCACACCGTTAACATTTACTTTTTTTTAACCATTAATCTATTCAATGCAGTGACCCTTTCATAATACTTTCTTCCGTTGTACATTTCTTCTCCCAATGTAATTTCTAAGCTTCCGTAATTGGCAATTATGGTCGAGGATTGCATCCGTGACTTCTTCTAGCCCCCGTCGGATGATGCATCCCCCCCTAAAAAGAGGAGGGCCTCCGTGAAGGACGAGGTGAGGGACACTCCGGAGTATGAAGTGTCTCTGGACATCCCGCCCGATGTCCGTGTGGGGGTTCCCGATCGCAGAAGGACCGTGAGGCTGTTGACCGAAGAAGAGGCATCCAGGTAAATCTTTTGATTCTGACTATCCCTTAATATTTCCATCCAACTTGAAGCTGCAACCTGCAAATCTTTTTACTTAATGTATTTCTCAACATTTATTTTGATGCAATACTTCGCAGATTATTTTCGGCCTGTTTCCGTAACATATTTCAAGGATTTTTTTTTATTTACGTCTTAGTTCAATTGTGGATCGTGGAGAAGAACACTGCTATCCGGTAATTGAAGAGCCAGTCTTTTTCCAAGTGGAAGAATCAGTTTCTCAATGTGTAGAAGAACCAGTTTCTATGTGTTTAGAAGAACCAGTTTCTGTGTGTTTAGAAGAACCAGTCTCAACGTCTGTTGAAGAACATATCCATCTCTTAGCAGAACAAATAGTTTCTCGGTGTTTAGAAGAACCAATTTCTGTATCATTAGCAGAACAAGTCCCATTATGTATAGAAGATCCAGTCTCTTTATGTGTGCAAGAACCAGTTGCTTTATCTACTCAAGAATCCAACTCTGTATTAGCGTCTGAATCTGCTCAAGAAGCTATATCATTATCCTTTGGAGAACCAGTTGCTCTGCCAATTCAAGAACCTTCAATCATATCTGTGAAAGAACCAAATCATGTGTCCATAGGAGAACCAGTGTCTTTACCTATTCAAGAATCAAACTCTATATCTACAGGTGAACATGGAATAATATCATTATCATTTGGAAAACCAGTTGCTCTGCCAATTCAAGAGTCTTCAATCATATCTGCAAAAGAACCAAATCATGTATCCATAGAAGAACCAGTTTCTTTATCTATTAAGGAATCAAACTTTGTATCTACAGGTGAACTAGTATCCGATTCTGTTCAAGAAGCAATATCATTATCCTTTGGAGAACCAGTTGCTCTGCCAATTCAAGAGCCTTCAATCATATCTGCGAAAGAACCAAATCATGTATCCATAGAAGAACCAGTTTCTTTATCTATTAAGGAATCAAACTTTGTATCTACAGGTGAACTAGTATCTGATGCTGTTCAAGAAGTAATATCATTGTCCTTTGGGGAACCAGTTGCTCTGCCAATTCAAGAACCAAATCCCGTGTCCATAGGAGAACTTTCTGTATCTATTGAAGAACCAATATCGTTGTCTATTGAAGAACCGGTAGCTACATACTTAGAGGAGTCAAATCCTGTATCTACGGAATCGCCAATCTCTACACATATTGAAGAACCACATTTGTCTACAAAAGAACCAGCAAATCAATCATTCGAAGAACTAATCTCCGTGTCACTAAATGGATCAGCTTCTCTATCTGAAATCCAACGAACCTTTCAGTCTGGAGCAGAACCAGTCACTCCGTCTGCGGAAGAAACAGTCTCCGCACTCGTGGATGTACCGGCCTCTCCATCTCTAGAAGAGCCGTTCTCTCCGATTGCGGAAGATCCAGTCATCGAACTGGATGAATTGGAAGATGAGACGGACGAAGACTTCATGGGCGAAGTCAGCGATTCGGATTCCGTAGATTCTGATGAGGAAGAGAGCGATGAGGAGAGTTCCTCTGCACAGCCGTTGAAATGGAACGATGGACCGAGCACGATGCGTAGCATCCCGTTCACTAAGACTCAAGAGTTGCTCATCAATATGGAGAACAAAGGGCCCGTGGACTTTTTCAATTTGCTCGTCGATGAAGAGTTTATTAGTACAATCTTGCAAGACACAAATGTAAATATGAACAAGTTGACGTGTGAACACTCTGCAGAGGTGACTTCAGAAGAGATGAACACTTTTTTAGCCATAATTTACAACATGGGCACCATGGAGATTTACGATGTTTTCGACGGACCCAATTTCAGATGGTTCCGTGAACAGATGGCGGAGAAACGATTCAACAGGATAATGTACTGCGTGAATTACCGATCCCAATCCACGTTGCCGCACGTCGATTGCTTATCCAAAATGCGTCCAATAATAGACTTCTTCAATGCCAAAATGTTGAGTGCGTATTACCCCGGGAGGGAATTGGTTATCGATCGAAGTCTCATCGTGACGCGACGTCGCATGGAGTCGAGGGAGTATTTAATACCCCGCGGATGTAAATACGGGTTGAAGATATATTCCGTGACGGAGCCCAACGGCTTGATTCTAAAATTTTCCGTCTCATCGGCGTACGAGTTTGATTTCGGAGAACGTTCGACCGTAGAATCCATCGTGATGCATCTACTAAAAGAAAAACTAAACAACGGACACTCTGTCTACTTGCAGTATCACTTCATGAGCATTTATATGGTGGATGAATTGTTGAAAAATAACACATACTGCACTGGATTAGTCCACAGAAATGCCAGGTATATACCGAAGGATGTTATAAAGCCAATCAGAAGAGGTCAGTTCATCGTTAAATACGAAAACGGGATGGCAGCGGGTAACTACGGAACCTCCGTGTTTGTTTCTTCGGAATACGACGGAAAGATCATAGAGAGGAGGAACAGAAGAGGAAATCTTGTGAAGACACCCAATGCGGCCTTGCACTTCTTGGACTGGATCACCAACGGCGAGCGCATGGAGCTGCAACTCGCGTGCTATCCGCTGCGCAAAAACCGGCTCCCCTGGAGTACCAAGATCTTCATCCACACACTTCAGATGTTGATGCTCAACGCCTATTTGTTGCACAAAAAATACGGGACGGGCCAGATGGAATATCACCAGTTCCGCGAGGAGATTGTGAAGGGGTTGGCCAAGTCTTCCCTGCCCCGCACGTGGCGCTCTCTCAGCAGCCTAGACCATAACCAACTGTCCAGCTGAGCACTCTTCAATCTTATATTATTGACCGATGGAAGGGTGTCAAAGAGGACACTCTTAGAGCCTTTTCCACATTGACACATCTCATCCTTTAGAGTTCAATCTTTACTTTTTTTACTGTTATATCAAATAATCCAGATAATTTGGATAAGCCAAATAGTTTATATATTACTTGGGGTTATACTCAACATCTCATAGGAAAAATAAAACATTGAAGAACGTATTTTCGAATGACACTAAATACCAGCAGGACTCAAACCTTTCATTTATCACCTGCGTTAAATAGGTTAAAGAAGTAACACAATCCATTGTCCGTAGATCGCATGTCTTACCCTTGCATGAGAGCACAAACCCGAAAGCCAAACATAGCAGTTTAAACTTTGTTGATAGAGTATCGATTTTGTGATATTTTTTTTGAGAAGTCATTCAACTTCTTCAGTCTTCTTCCCTCCTCTGCTGGATAAAGGTCTCTTCCATTTTTATACACTCGTCCCTGTTTTGTCCCTACCACATCCAAGTCTTCTCAGCTGTATCGCAATGATATCAGTCCATCTTGGTCTCCCGAAACTCACGTTTCTCGTCCAAGGGATTTGAGTACTGTGGGTGTTTATCTGATACTGCCCTATCTTGCTATATATCCAGCCCACTGCCACTTCAATTTAGCTGTACGATCCATGATGTCGGCAGCTTTGGTTTGGCATTTCACTTCTTATTTTATCTCGGAGACTCACACCGAGAATTTACTTCTGGACGAGGGTTGTATGTGTATGAACCCAAGGTTTAGAGAAGTCATTAATTGATATTATTTAGATAATTATTTTCGTTGTGATTGTATTGACATATTTTGCCATTAGAACAAAGTGCCAAGTCCGTATGACAAAGAATCTCCCGTCGAAGCGACGGATCGCTAGTTTATAAATGTATGATTTGCCATTCTGTGATATTTTTATTAACTAGTATACTGATTGTATTAACTCATTGTCTGTTTGAAGAGTTTTAGTACTCTTTTGAGGACTGTATTTTTACATAATTTTAGTGACATATTTTAAGTACAGTAGACGCTTTCTTAACCAGCTTTGACGGGACCGACCCGGGGCTGGATAACGAAAAAGCCGGTTAAAGAGAAGGTAGCGAAAAACACATTTAAAAAATACTTTCCCAAGGAAGAAAAAAAACACAATTTTTTCAAAACACTAAGAAAACAGAACTTTTATTCCGTATTAGAAACTCACACATTAAAAATTAGCATTTAACAAACTTTAAAAAATATGTACAGGAAAAAGCCACACATCACTCCAATTTTTTTTTTAAAAGTAGGCCTATAATGGATTAAAAAATTCTGTTATTTTCCGCTGCTTCTTGTGTTGAATGGACTTTTAAAAGCGTAGTCACGCCATTTCTTTATGAACATTACATCTAGAATCCTTCTGCTGCTGAATGTACATCGCCGCCACCTGGAGAGCCTCTTTTCCTTCGCCGTGGCTAACCGTGTTGTCTTCTTCGTACTCCTCACAGTCGACTTCCTCTTCCTCTAGTGCTCCCTTGATAACAGTCTGAACTATCTGAACTATTCCTAGAAGAGGCCGGTCAAAGCGGTGGGACGGTTAAAGCGGCGCCGGTTAAAAGAGCATCTACTGTATTCATCAAATTTAATGTTATGTAGTCAAACTTGGTTATCACTAGGAAGATGGGACGGACTGAATTAGCTCGTTAGATCGGAGAATAGAAATTATAAATGACGAAGACATGTAGTATCTGTTTTCTCGTTACATCTGAGATCTCGCTATTCCCGTAATCATGATAACCGAGTTCGCCTGTAATTATATTTTAATTTTAAGCCAATAAGCGCACAAATCTACCCGCAGACAAAATGTTATGTATTATTCAATTTGTAATTTGACAATACCGCAATCAAATGGTTGTACGGTATTATAGAATTTTATATATTTTTGTTGTTAAGATGGTTTGGACACATGGAAAGAATAAATGAAGAAGGAATGATAAAAAAAATATATGTAAATGTTGTAAACGGAACAAGAAATAGAGAAAAACGTGAGAAAGTATGAATGTTAAAGAAGTGAGAGAAGTATAACAGTGTGGCCGTCCATTCTTTCCGCTTACCCCTGATAGTAAGTGAGACAACCTGATAGTAAGTTAATTAGTTAATATTTTAATATTCTTAAACAGAGATCAAAAGAAAGAAATGTATGAAAGAGTATGGTTGAAATTTAATAACTTTTGATTAAAAAATGGTCAATTATCACAATAGAGTTTTGGTTGCAGCCCTAATGTGTGGAACTGGCAGTGAGGTTCCTAAGATGTATGTGCGTTAGAACACGATGACAGAATTTCAAATGTTGATGTTAGGATGGAATGCAGAGTGGAAGAAAGTAATGGATCACTGCGTTGGTTTGGACATATGGTTAATATAATATACGTTAATGATTTGAATGGAATATAGATGATGAATGGATTTATCAATGACAGCGAAAATGGCCGTTCACACTGGAGTTCTGGTCCCAACCCTAATGTATGGAAGCGAAGCATGGAACTGGCAGATGAAGGATGAGAGCAGAATAAATGCGGTAGAGATGAGGTCCCTAAGACGTATGTGTGGTAGAACGATATACGACAGAATCTCAAATGCTGATATAAGAAAGGAATGTAGAGCGGAAGAAGGTATTATGAACAAAATTATGAAGCGATCGCTGCGTTGGTTTGGACATTTGGAGCGCATGGATGGAGAAAGAATGGTTAAGAAAGTATACGTTAATGATGTAAATGGAGTACGGAGTCGAGGCAGACCGAGGAAAACATGGCATGACCAAATTCATCAAATTTTAATAAATGTTGGTCATGTTAGAAGTCGGAAGAATCGATGTGCGTTTATGACTCGCTGTATGCATGTGGAGGAAGCTACAGAGATTAAAAGAAAAAGAGATTTTATATAAAAACATAGTTCCTTTAGTGTTATAAGTTCCAACCCTTCATCTCATTGTTTAGGGTTGGCTCCCTTTTTACGAATGCCCTATTTAGGACTGTTGTAGTGGATCCAAGTTGTCTTCCCTGTCTTTTTTAGTATATTAGTAACATTTGTGGTCTTTTTTACTATTTAAAATTTTCTGGCCATTTTAACCACCTTCGTGCGGCTAGCTTCATTTGCAGTACAACAAAATGGTCTCCAACAGCAGCTGACTAGATATACAGCTCATACAGATAGTCCCAGTTCAGTTATATAAGAGAATAGATATTACTTACAAACATACCCATCATCTGAAGACACAAAGTATCTGGAGCGGTCACATAGTACAATACAAAAAGTTGCAATTGAAACTAGCTAAAACACAATTACAATTTATTTACACTTCCATTACACACATATTACAATTTTCTGTTAATCCACTTTTGCAAATTTGGATATTGAAAGAAGGGTTGGGGCAGGCAACAAAGTGAATGGTGTGCTTAAAGTTGTCATCGCAAACAAAAAGCTGTCCAAAAAAGCTAGAATGGCAGTGCACAATGGTATTCTTGTACCGACCCTTGTGCATGGAACCGAAGCAAGGAACTGACAAAAGAAGGATGAAAGTAGAATAAATGCTGTAGAAATGAGATCTCTTAGATAAATATGTGGATACTCTGTGTATGATAGAGTGTCGAATGAAAATATAAGAAGTGAATGCAAAAGAATGAAAGGATCATTAAGATGGTTTGGACACATGGAAAGAATGAATGAAGAAAGAATGGTAAAAAAAGTATATGTTAACGATGCAAATGGAACTAGAAATAGAGGAAGACCAAGGAAAACGTGGCACGATCGAATTAATCAAATATTGAATGTCGGCCACTTGAGAAGTCCGAGAATACGACGCGTGTGCATGACTCGATGTATGAATGTCGGGAAGCGAGAGAAATATGTCAGGAAAGAAAAGTGTGGCAGTCCATTCTTTCTGTCTACCCCTTCAGGGAGACGGCGTGATGGTTAGTTAGTTAGTTAGTTTTCATTAAATTCCCCCCAAAACACAAGCCATTAAATTAAATTAAAATGGTAAATGTTGGTGTTAAACAATATTTTTGTTAGGTATGCCCAAGAAGTAGTTTGTTATAAACGTGGGTGGAGAAAATCATAAACTATAAATCCTCAGGATTGACGATACTTCCAAATATGAGCCGCAAGTGTAGTCGGCCGCAGTTCCATACATATTTTTTTATTGCAAATATAGCCCGCCGCACTGTACTATAATAAGGAAAGAGATCTGTTATAGACCCAATGTTGATTTTATGTGGAAATTAAATGTTTTTATATTTTTATTTGTGACATGATTTACTGTATGAATTTTGGGGTATGTCCGTGTAACTTGTCTTCCACGACTAATGTTTCGGAGATCGTTACAATCTCCATCTTCAGCGTAGCTATGTATATCATAACTGTGTATTGACATATCACACGCTTAATAGAACACTGGCTTAACTAAAAAAAGCAAGTTTTGCTCAATCCGACATGAGTCGGTGTTTTAATAAAAACAGTTGAAAAACACATACGAATGGCGTTAACATTGTGAAAAATAGATGGATAGCGTTAACACAAGCCTCTGTCTAATGTTAACTCAATTATGACCTAAACCATAATCGGTCAGTTTACTATTAAGCGTGCAATATCTAAAAGTTTTATAATGGTTTATGAGAATGACTTGTTTCACCTTTCTAAGGCATTATCAAATGATTAATACGAATGAAAACGTCAGTTTTCTAGAAGTTTTATTATATTTTATGGGGATGGCATGTTTCGCTCTTCTAAGGCATTATCAAATGTAGACATTAGAAGGGCGAAACATGTCATCCCCATAAAATATAATAAACTAACTAACCATCACGCCGTCTCTCCAAAGAGGTAGACAGAAAGAACTTTAACCGATGCGGCACTCCATCCTTCTCTTTTTGCCCCCGGAAGAGACGCGGTGTGATGGGTTGTGAACCTCATCGCCACCAATAGGCATCTCCCGCGCACACTTCGATCGTCCAACGTCTACAAAATAAATAAAATATAATAAAACTTCTAGAAAACTGACATTTTAATTCTTATTAATCATTTAATATGGAGTTTTACATCATTCTTCAAGAAACAATAAACGCATTATCAAATGTTTATCGCTATTTTATTGTCATACGGATTCTATACTAGAACAAAGACAGTGTGACAATCACACTGTCTTCGCCGGGGATTGAACTCGGAACCTTCAGCTTGGCAGTCGTGCTCTTGCTAATCTGCCATGATGGTCATGGAACTAGAACTGACCCAGTAAAGCCTTCGAAACACGTCGAGAAAAATATACTAAAAAGTGAAAGAAAAAAAATTATTTTGATTCATGAGAAAATTCGCCTTTATGGAATTCTACCTAAATTAATCAAAAATCTGTAAATACATCATAACTATCCTGAAGATGGAGACTGCAACAGTGTCCAAAAAGTTATTTATAGTTTTTTGAACAATGATGTAAAACTCAATATTTAATAATTGATATGAATGAAAATGTCTGTTTTGTAGGAGTTTTAATGAAATGATAATCTTTAAATGTATAAGCATTGTAATTGTCATATAGTTGGTTGATTCCAAGAAATGTTTTCTGTAATTAATAATTCAATATTATGCTATCCATATTCTGTTACATTAACTCGGGTGTATAAACGAACGCGCACTTGATTCTCGCCACATATGATAATGGGCGAAACATGTCATTCCATCTAAAATATAATAAAACTCCATATCAATGCCTTCTTCAAAGATTCTTAAAAGATGAACAATTAAGTGTAAAGAGTATCTATTTGTTTTAAAATATTGCTAATAGTTATACATAGTAAAGGTGTATTGAATGTGCGGGCTGTTTTTATTTGCCCTTATCCCCCCCTCTGAGATGTTTGATGGTTTCAGCAGACTGCCCATCAGCGTGCCCACCCCGCGCGGGCAGAAGGCCAAGCCGGGGGAGCTCCCCAAGAAGAAGGGCAAGGCCTACTCCTGCAAGGACTGCTCCCAGGTGTTCTCGGCCTTCGCGGACCTCCGGACACACTCCATAGTCCACCAGGTGGAGACAAGGTGGGTTATCATAACAATATTAACCCAATCTCAACCTCTGGAAGAAGTCTATTTCATTTAATCATAATATCTTCTTCTCCTTTTATTTATTACTAGCTGACCCGGCAACGCTTCGCTATTGCTAAATTCGAGTATATAAATAAATCCAATATATATTCAACAAATACAATAGAAGTTCAATATCAATTAGTTTATTTATTGGATTAAATGACGTGTGTGGATGCAAAAATGTGTGTCTATATCTATAATATAAAACAATGTTTCACTCCAAGCAAACTCGCTGTGAATTTTAAACTTGAATACATAGTACTAATGTAATTGAAAAACTAATAATCAAATAAACAATATTATATCACATTTGCACAAAACATTCATTTGTTTAGAGAAACAAAACTCTTGATTTTGTTGTCCATGAAATTCACATCAGAGCCAATAAAGTAAGTTTCTACGATCGTGATTTCGGCACTGCGAGTCCGTTGGCGTGGAATAGTAATATAGATGATAATACTACATAAGTCTCCGTTCCCGACTTCCACAACTCTCTATACCTATCATAAAACATTCATAAATATATTTCTACTCCCGTCTGTAAAACATTATTCTGTATTGGCATACAAAATCCCAAACTTTGCATGTATGTCAATACCAAATAATGTATTTTACTGACAAGAGTAGAAATAGATTTAAGAATGTTTTATGCGTATATAAAGAGTTAAAATAATCGTATCATATTTCACCTCGAAGAAACTGAAAAATGACGTTTGACATTGATGTAATAAATTCCATAGACAATATTCACAGAACTGCGATTCAGGCGATGTGTCGAACTGACTAAAATCTCTATCAATAACTTCAAGCAAAAATGGACTCTAAAAATTGGACTCAGAGCTCGGTTATTAAGGTCTATATTCGCCTGTACTATGATATTTATCAATTAATTTATAAAGTTAATGAGAGCTCGATTCGTAACAAAAGTATGCCTAAACCACCGCTGGGTTCCATTTAATCAATTCTGAAAGTTTTAGCTCGATCTGCTGGCTATTTGCCGAGTAAATGGTCTTCACAATAACACACTTTGGCTTTTTTTTATATATAGAAGATAGATATTATAATAGAACATCATTTATCCAGACTAATTGGGACCGGAGTGTTCCGGATATCAATTTTTCCAGAAATCAAATAGGCGCTAATTCTTTCATCAAAATAAGGTGTAATGTGTAGTTGTACCCACGTAATCTCGAATAAATAATGACTGAAACTAACAAGATGACACGTTGAAACTCGAATACAGCGGGAGACTGACTGTCCGTAAGATGGGGGGAGAACGAATGTTGTGTGGTGGTGTAAGGTTAGTCATGTGTACAGAAGGCTTCATCATTTCGGCTTATCCAGATAATTGACATTCCGGTTAACTGACGTCCGGATAAATGACGTTCTACTATACTTGTATACAACAGGTCATCGAACCAAATCAATCAAATGACTTTATTTTCTCAATAGATATTACAAACAACAATTTTAGTTGAAGGCGTCTATTGAGAACAGGTAACATTTAATAAATATATAGACCAGGAACCCATTAGAGATGGTTCCATTGCAGGAATACAAGATACTCTCAAAAGTAAAGTCTAAAGTCTTCTGAACGTTCTTTCACTAATATCAAATCAGTTTATTAACTCAAAAGTCATTACAAACAGCAAAATTTTTAAGGCATCTATTGAGTACAGGTCAAATATTATAAAAATAGAACATAATACCAGGAACGCATTAGAGATGGTTCGACATTAGGAAGACAAGATACTTTCTAAAGTCTAAGAGTATTTGTCCCCTGAACGTACCTTCACTAATATGAAAGACGTCGATCTCCGAGGAGACTGCGTTCAGCAGACTAATTGCCCTTCCCACTGGTGTCACCAGAGGCAGATTGGTTCTGGTGGCCGGTAGGTAAAACAATCTGTGCTGTCGCTGTCGGAGAAATCTATCAGGGACAAAAAGATTTCGATCTCTGAAGCGATAATGTTCAGCAGTTTGATTGCTCTCTTCACTGGCATCACCAGACACATGTATGGAAGACACCCTGACGCTTATTAACATATTTTGTATGGAAATGAAGCTGGATAGAATACCGAATGACAAAATAAGGAAGAAATGTAACGCAGATGATTGCATCATAAGTAAAAAGGATCCTTAAGATGGTTTGTACATATGGAACGAATGGACGAGAGAAGAATGGTTAAAATGTTGTACACAAGCAGTGTGAGTGAAAAGAGAAGCCGTGGGAGACCAAGGAAAGCACAGCTTGACCAAATTAATCAAATACTAAAAGGCGGCCACATTCAAAGTTGGAAAAATTGACGAGATTGGTGAATACTGGTTTCACGAATATTAGACATCACTTGCTAATTCCTTCACTTTCAATTTGTTTAGACTTTATCACTTCAATTGGCCAAGGAATTCTTGTCCCAAACATAAACATTTTATCATTTTTTTTATGGTGGAATATGAAGGAGATAAATCACAATAGGGATTTATAGGGTTTATTTATCTACAAACAAACAAACCATCACGCCATTTGACCGCAGGGGTAGGCAGAGAATATGGACCACCACACTACTCTATCTTGACACACCTCTCTGGCTTCCTCCACATTCATACAATGAGTCATACACGGAGGTCTACCTCGATTCCGTACACCATTCACATTAACATATACTTTCTTAACCATTCTTTCTCCATCCATGCGCTCCATATGTCCAGCGCAGCGATCCTTTCATAATACCTTCTTCCGCTCTACATTCCTTTCTTATATCAGGGATATCTTATATTATCTTGAGATAATTTACGAAAGTCGATTGACATTTCGTGCTCAGATCGAAAAGGCTGCTGGATATAGGCCTCTTCCGATTTCCTTCACTCGTCTCTATCCTGCCCCCTTTGTATCCAATATTTTTCACCCTTTTGACAATATCATCGGTCCATCTCATCGGTGGCCTTCCGACACTTCGCTTTTTTGCCCACGGTCTCCAACTGAGTATCCTGGGTGCTTATCTGTTGCCACCCTGTCTAGCCAAGTGTCCAGCCCATTGCCATTTCAATTTTGCCACTCGGTCTATGACGTCAGCAACCCTGGTCCGGTGTCTGATTTCTTCATTCCTTATGCGGTCACGAAAGCTCACACCAAGTATCTGTCTTTCCATGGAGCCTGTGGACACTTTTTGCTGTAAGAGTTGTCGTTTCTAGTCCGTATGTCATCATGGCAGTATACACATGTCGTAGACCTTTCTTATGAGACAAACCGGTATTTCATCATTTTCATCATCAAATGGGGTAGACATAAACAATGGACCGCCACACTTTTCTCCCCTGACATACTTCTCTCGCTTCCTCAACATTCATACTACATCGTATCAAGCGCGCAAATCAACTTCTCAGACCCCTCGCGATGCTGACATTTAATATTTGAATGATTTGACCTTGCCAGGTTTATCTCGGTTTTCCTCAATTTCTTTTTCCATTTACATCGTTAAAATGTTATTAACCACTTCCAATTGTTGTCTTTATTTTGACAGTGACCAGTTTCGCCAGGCTCGCTGGCATCGACAGACTGGTGTACTTTCAAACTAAATGTAAATTTTTATGTGTCCAAATCATCTTAATGACCCTTTTCATTTGACACTGTCATATAGGGGAATTGTGCTCAAGGAGACATGTGTTAGTGTCCGTATCAGCTCAAATACCTTCACATCTTCATATCAGTAACTTGTGCAGCGGCCCGCTTGCTGTTTTAATGTTTTGATTTCGTCAAGTCCAAATATTATTTTGGTTAATGTGCCAAAAAGTGGTGTCAGGTAAGTTTTTCGCTGTGTTTGACTACTTTCTTATGAAGTGTGTTTATAATGGCTTATGTATATAATTTCATAATAAAGGTAACCTCAAAGTTTTTACTTGCAGAATGTTAAAAACATACTTTGTATCATGTTGGAAAGATGACATAGGAACTGTCGGCGTAACAGGATTTTCTGTACGTGTAAGGATATTTTAAAATCGTGTTTTATTTTGTTTCTAGGATCCCCGACAACTCCGTGAGGAATTCAGGGCGACATTCGTGGTCTAAAGAAGACATGGCCAAGGCTATAGAGAGTGTCCAACAAAAGAAGATGGGGTGGCTTAAAGCGTCGACGACATTCAACGTGCCGCAGGCGACACTGCGTCGTCACTTTCGAAATGTTCCGGTGAATCTCGGCCGTTTCAAACCCACCTTTCAACTGGATATAGAGAAGCAATTGGTGGAGCATTTGCTATATTTTGAAAATAGCTTATTTGCGTTTAACGCAACGGATGTACGGAAACTGGTGTACGAATTTGCGAAAAAGGCAGGCTTGCCCAACAGATTTGACGAAGGCAAGCAAATGGCCGGTTGGGATTGGCTTAAAGGCTTTAGAAAGCGCAATCCCGTCATCTCATCGAAGATTCCCGAAGCAACTTCCGCAGCAATGGCAAAAGCTTTTAACAAGACCCGAGTAATGAAGTTTTACGAGTTGTTGGAAAATATGGTAACTGTTAATGATATTCCATCGTCAAGAATTTATAACATGGACGAATCTGAACTAAAGCCACCAAAAGTTGGCGGTGAGCCAGGTCAACGTGTCTCCATCGCCGTCTGCGCTAATGCTGCCGGGAGTTGTATCCCGCCTGCGATGATCATTCCACGAAAGAATTTTGAACCGGAATATTTTGACGGTGCGCCTCCGGGAACTTTGCAGCTCTGCTACGATAGGGGTTATATGGTTGGTGAGCTATTTGTCCAATGGATTAAACATTTCGTCACATCCACTGGCTGCAGCACTGCAAATAAAGTTATCCTTATCCTGGATGGCCACAGTAGCCACAAGAACTTGGAGGCGCTGGAGTTCGCAAAGACCAGCGGAGTAATACTGCTGTGTCTACCATCCCATTGCACCCATCAGATGCAGCCGCTCGAAATCTCATTTTTCGGACCACTCCATGCGTGTTACGAAGAAGAAATATCCACCTGGCTAAATACTCACCCCGGTAGAACTGTGGGGCTTTACCAAATGGCCGGCATTTTTGGAAGAGCGTATGAAAGTGCCGCTTCGGTCAGAAATATAACGAGTGGCTTCGAAAAAGCCGGGATTTATCCGTTGAATGCACCTATTTTCCCGGATCGTTTGTTTTTGCCCAGTGAAGTCATGGAAAATGTTTCTGAGATACAGCACAATAAGGAAAAAGACTAAGAACTATGATTTCACACAATTTCTTCAAGACAGAGTGGGCCCTGAACCAGTTGAGCTGGATCTGCTTTGTTAGCAGAAGATGTTAAATAAGCTTTCTCAGCAAACAGCAGGATCTTACGGCCACTCGAAGATGACTCAGATAACGAAGCTGTGAAACCTTTGGGTCAGGAAATTTATGATCCCGGTAACTCTGATGCTTCATGCATTCACTGTAATGAATCGTATGGCAAATCTAATTCAGGAGATCATTCGATATGTATATAATAAGTAAACAGTAGTCCTCGGTGATATAATATAATAAGTAAACAGTAGTCCTCGAGAAAGCTCAAGCTCCAAATATTCAGCAGTAGCGTTAAAAGCGTACTGCTGTACGGATGTGAGACTTGGAAGTCTACCGCGGACGTTATTGGTAATAGGTGTTTATAAATAGGTGCCTTCGCTCAATTGTATTGGCCCCAAACAGTGTCAAATGCCGCTCTCTGGACTATGGCAGGCGAAAAACCAATTAGAGAACAAGTCGCTAGACCCAAATGGCAATGGATCGGTCACACTCTGAGACGGAACCCAGCCTGCATCGCTCAGGGCGCACTAGACTGGTCCCCTATGGGGGGAAAGAGAAAGCGAGGCAGACCTAGAGCCACCTGGGGAAGAACCCTGCAGGACGAGGTTAAGGCGGCAGGCCTCACTTGGGATGATGTTAGGCATCAGGCTTGCGATAGAGTCGGGTGGAGAAGGTTCCTTGAGGTGTGACAGGACAAAAAGAAGAAAGAAGAAGAAGTCCTCAGTGATCAACTAGCTTCCGGTAATAAGTAGGAAAGGATCTGGGCTTGAAAATCAATGTTAAGAAGACCAAATGGATGACATTTGGGCGACTTAATTATTCTGCATCCACTCTGCAACTGAATGGTGCGAATGCTGAAATGGTCGACCAATTTAAATACCTTGGCAGCATTATCACTAAAGCCTTTGACCCGGACATTGAAATAAAATGCAGAATTGAAGTTGCACGAGCTGTCGTGTGTAACGCCGGTGCCATACACTGTCGGCTGGCATAGGCCAAGGAATAGATGGGCAGACTGCGTGAAAGAAGTCTGGGAGAGATGGCCAGGGACAGGAGCCAGTGGAGGGCTGTAGCGCCGAGAAGTAGCAGTAGTATGGATGGTATGTCAACTTAGACTGATTTGTGTCATCTTATCTGCTTTAATAAACGTTTTAAATGTGTAACTATTGTTTTATTTGTTATCTCCTTTGATTTTTTAAATATTTCTCATCTTGAGCACAGATTCACCGCACATTCAATTGTCTAAGAGAATTCGTTCTTCTACTTCTGTCTTCGTTTTCTCATTAGTGGTGGTTAAAACAAAAGGCCTCCAATCCTCTCTGTTCTCCGCAGCCTGTCATGTCCACACCACCTGCCACCAGCAGGAGATCTGCCTCTACTTCCTGTGACAATACTTGCATATTACAGATAGTCATCATTCAAAATGGCCAAATCAACCAAAATGACTAACTAACTAACCATCACGCCGTCTCTCCGAAGGGGTAGGCAGAAAGAATGGACTGCCACACTTTTCTTTCCTGACATATTTCTCTCGCTTCCTCAACATTCATACATCGTGTCATGCACGTGCATCGATTTCTCTGACTCCTCACATGGCCGACATTCAATATTTGATTTATTTGATGACCAAAATGACTAATCACCTAAAATGTCCAAACCACTCAAAATGGAATAAATACCCAAAATTGTCAAACCACCCAAAATGCCCAAATCACCCAAAATGGTCATATCACCCAAAATGGAATAACCATTTTGGACATTTTGTGTGATTATTTTTAGTGAAAAGGAGGTTGATGAGGGTAACACAGTGAATGAAAGGAAACAAGAATTTAACAATGAAAGGATATGTGTCCATCACTAGATTATTAGCAATATAATGGCATCTGCAATGAAAACTAATCAAATCTCTCTGCCTACTCTTTCGGAGGAACGACGTGGTATACCAGATTTTCCTTCGCTCATTCCACAAATAGTCTTCAAGCCCTTGAGATAAAGAGATAACAATCATATTTCAAACAATCAGTTCAATCTTACTATTAAGTTTCAATGCAGCAGCAAGACTCATTAAAGGTATTCCAAAAAAGTCCCATATAACACAACATCTCAAAGAACTTCACTGGCTTAAGAATCCAGTATAAACTCTGCTGGACAGTCTTCAATGGAATGGCTCCAAATTATATATCCGAACTCTGTATAACGGACAGCCTAAATACAAGGAAATCTACACTTCGCTTGGCGAACTCCTCGGCAATAGAAAGATTAGTTGAGCCGAAGCGTTGCCCCAGTAAAAATTTCGGGGATCGAGCGTTCGCGGTAGTCAGTCCATCAGCTTGGAACAATCTCCCTTCACACCTCAGATGCATAAATGATCCGACAGATTTCAGATCTAAACTGAAAACCCATCTTTTTCATATTTCATACCCAATACTATACTTTTTAACCGATCGCGAAAATTTAGATTTTTATATTTAAAACACGTCTTAATGCGCCCTTGAGGTGATTACATCACAAAAACGGCGCTATAAAAGTTAGCATATTATTATTATTATTATTATTAGGCCCATTTTATATCTTCCCTATTTTCAATAATAAATACCTCAGAGTTGAATTTCCCTGTAATCAATTAGAAAGTTTACTGAGTAATTTCCATAATATTCATTACGCACCACTCTATCCCACTAATTTCTCACATATTCCCCCAATATTATATTATATTTTGTGTTTCTTTGTTTATTATTTAGTTACGCACATAGGACACATACTCAAAATCCAACAGTGACACTTCCAACAGATGATGGAGCAATAGGCTTCGGGTTGATTCTCCCGTCAAACCAGATCCACGACGATGATTATTTAGTTTGTTTTTGAAACCCTGACGGAGCTCTGGTGGGAGTGAAATCAGATAAGTGTTTTAAATAATTATTAATGCATGTTAATTGCTTGTCGGTGTGCAGACACAAGTGCCCGCAGTGCCAGAAGTGCTTCACCCGCGGCCACGACCTCACGCTGCACCGCCGCGTGCATTCCGGAGAGAGGCCCTTCCCCTGCAGCTACTGCCACAAGAGGTTCACCCAGAAGATCAACATGGTATGTAAACTCTTCAACCTCCCACTAGAGCAGTAATCATGCCTCTGTACAAAGGAAAAGGGTCGCGTATGGAATGTGGAAACCACAGAGTATTTTGAGTGTCGTTGGTGAAGTCTATGGCAGAATTTTAATAGAAATGACAAAGTTTTGGATGTGCAAGGAGACTTTATGAATGGCAGAGGATGTATGGATCAAATTTTTGCACTTCGTAAATTGATAAAGAAATTTCTTGCAAAAACTGCAAACTTTTCCCTGCATTTGATTAGTTAAACAGAGTTCAGTTGTGGAAAACATTATCTGAATATGGAGTAAGTACAAAATTTATCCCATTAATTACTTTGCTGTACGTAGAAAGCACTGCTAGTGTCAGAGTATATGGGGATCTTACAGCCTGGTTTGATATCAATAAAGGTGTCAAACAGGGTCCTGTGATGTCCCCGTGGTTATTTAATCTATATATGGACAACATTACTTTAATCTATACTTGTCAGCAAAATAATGGGACAAATCAACAAAGCTTCGGATGTATCAGGTTGTCTCAAGAAGACCATAGGAAGAATAAGCATATGAGAACCTACAGTAAGGTCGGAATGAGCATAAAAGCATCAATTTTATTGGTACCTGCATCAAATTTAATGATCATATTTAACCCATTATTATTATTTGCAATGTGGCTGTGGAACTGGAAGCATTTGAAATGTGGCTCCAACGCCAAATGCTCAGAGTTCCCTGGACAGACATGGTTACCAATACTAAAGTCCTGAGGCGAGCTAGAGTAGACAGGGAACTGTTATCAACTATCAAGATTCGAAAGATCTCACATCTGGGTCATATTGGGGAAAAGTACCACCTTCTCCAACTGAGGGACGCGTAGGGCCCGGAAGAAGACAAATGTCCTGGCTGCAAAACGTGAGGGAGTGGACCGGCATCTGAAATGTGGAGGAGCTGCTCTGAGCGGCGCAGGACAGGGACAGGTTCGCCGAGGTGATGGCCAACGTTGGGGGGACCCGACAGGGTACTTGAAAAAAGAGAAATGATTATTTGTTGAATAGCTCTTTACATCATTACAGCGCGAGCCAAATCCATGTAAAGGGTATAGCTATCATTTTGATTCTCGTGACATGTGATAGGTAGCTTATCCATCGCCATTTTACTGTCATGTGAATTCTGCACCAGACCAAAGACAGTGACTGGACAAAGCACGTACCAAAGCAGTTTATTTCATCAGTAGACATTACAAAATGAAGGCTTAAGGCATCTATTAAGAACAGGAGAAATGCATATGGTTTGGATACATGGAATAAATGATATAGATACTATATGTAAATGAAGTATTTGGTCATCAGACTGAGTGACCTCTGTTCCAGCTGCGTCACATCCGAATCCACACCAAGGAGCGGCCCTTCTCGTGCCGGTACTGCGGAGAGAGCCACATCGACCAGGGGGAGCTGGCCAAGCACCTGCGCCTGCACAACCACCCCCTGCCCTACTTCTGCAACGTCTGCAAAGATAGGTCAGTGCGCCTCCCCTGACTATTGAGTATATCCTCCACTGCTGGATCTCCAAGATCAGTCCCATCTTCAAGAGTGGCCAGCTCTTGGAATCTATTAAATCAATCCCTCGTGATTTTGTGAACAAATAATATGTGACAATGGTCACCAGGTGGACTGCTCTTATAATGACTTTTCTAAGGCCTTTGATACTGTCAACATTATGTGCTTCTGGGTAAGGTGTTGAAAATTGGTTTCTCTTCTAAGTTAGTTATGTGTTTTTATAAGCTATTATTTTTCTTCAGTCATGACGTACGGAGCCGAGACGTAGACACTGACAAAAGGTCTAGTCTACAGATTCAAGGTCGCCCAGCGCGCCATGGAATAACCTTGAGGGACAGATTTAGAAACGAATTAATTCGTCAACAAACCTTGGTGGCTCTGAGGATGGGCGGGCTGAAGTGGCAATGGGCTGGCCATATCTGTCAGAGAACCGACAGCCGATGGGGAAGACGGGTTCTGGAGTGGAGACCGCGTACAGGATTCCGTAGAGCTGGACCGACGATCTGAAGAGGATTGCTGGACATGGATGGATGGGAGCGGCAATGGATAGGGGGCGGTGGCGTGCTTTGGGTGAGGCCTACGTTCAGCAGTGGATGACAGACGGCTGATGATGATATTATTTTTCTTGGTCAACCTCGGTTTCTTTTTCCATTCACACGGCTTGTCTAAACTATACTATATATAACAGTGCTGAGTCATTGTGTGGATCCCTTGATTAAAAGTTTCCATTTTAGATTCTTAGGAACTGTTTTTGAGCATATATCTCCTTCCAGTAAATATAGTGTAATCTGGTTTAAACTTGGGTACTATTATGTCATGTTGTGTCAGGTTCCCCAGCCAGGCGGAGGTGACGTCCCACGGGCTGGCGCAGCACGGGACCACGCTGCGCGTGCAGGCCTGCGCCCTGTGCGGGGCCACCTTCCCCGACCGGGAGAGCCGGCGGGCCCATCTGCTGCAGGTGCACCCGCAGCCGCGCCCCTTCATCTGCCACCACTGCAGCAAGAGGTGACCTCTCACTCTCCTGACACTCCAACCCTTTCATACAAGCACAGTCACGTTACGCAACCCCATTTACTCTGACACTAGCAGTGCTTTACGTGTATAGCAACTTCATAGGTCGTGATCAGTTTTGTGCATATTCCATATTCAGTTAATTTTTTCTACAACAACTCTATGCAATCGTTTGCTTTTTGCAAATAAAAGTTTACAGTTTTTGGCCAGAAACTTTTCTATCAATGTACTTACACATTCCACACTTTGTCACTCAGCATCTCTATTACTCTTTCTATTAAAATTGTCCCATAGACTTTACCAACGATACTCAAAATACTAATAGCTCTGTGGTTTCCATATTCCATTCGAGACCCTTTCCCTTTGTACAGAGGCATGATAACTGCTCTCCTCCATTCAAGTGGCTTATATACCTCCTCCGAACACTGGTTGAAGAGTTTTGATATCCATGCAGATAACACTTTGCCATTGCTTTTTAAATTCGATAGTGATACAGTCATATCCAACAGATTTTCCACTTTTCAGCACTTTCATGGCATCTTTCCATCTTATTCTTACTTATTTGATCAGTATTAGGTATTCACACTAGCTGTAATCATCACTTGTATTCCTTAAAATATTCCATCAATCTTACTCTCCATTGAAATTCTTCCCTCACTTTCCAAAATATTTTTCAGACCATTTTAATTATCCCACTTAATGTCTTCGTGCGTACCGCCCCAACCGTGGGGCCATTTGTCCAATATTCCCAGATTGTTTGGACTACCAGCGTAAGTAATAAAGTATCATAGAATGAGGTGTGTGTGTGTGTTAGCTTCAAGCTGAAGGGGCACCTGATCAGCCACATGGGTGTGCACACGGGCGGGGGCGCGCACTGGTGCCCCGTGTGCCGCAAGTCCCTGAGCGGGGAGGGGGGCCGCCGCCTGCACATGCTGCGCCACGCCGGGCTGCGGCCCTTCCCCTGCTCCGAGCCGCGCTGCCTTGCCGCCTTCCCCTCGCCCAGCCTGCTGGCGCGACACCGCCTGGCGCACTCCTCCAGCCGCCCCTACGCCTGCGCCCTCTGCCCGCGCACCTTCAAGTCCGAGGACTCCAGGGCCCGCCACCGCAAGGTGAACATGCCCGTCATATTTAATTATAGATACACAATGAACAACCAGCAACTGGCACATGTATCTACGATGAAAGATCTCGGGATCATTTCATTTCATTTATTTATTTTAAACATATCTAAAGCATTACAGAATCTTTTTTCCAATACACTAAAGATACAAGTTAGAGATACACAATAATAAGTAATACATAATAGATTAATAAAAACAATTATAATAAAGATAGTACTTCCCTCAGATGAGCCAAACTATCACAAAATATGTCAAACTCCGAGGTGATACGATTAAGCAAAGATATTGCTCTACCTACCGGCATAACCATTTGGCAGTTTGGTTCTGCAGTCTAAGTCTTTGTCGAAGATAATTATCAGGGACGAACAGACCTACATCACTCAGGATTTCTGAGTTGTGTAAACAACCGCCTATCAGTGGAAAGAAATGGACACCCAAGTGAATGTCTCGTCTTCTCTCCAGTGACTGGTAGCCCAGCATCCCTAGCAAGAGCCACGGGTAATATCCATACTCCCTAAGGAGTCCCTCTCCATCATCAGGGAATATGGAACCTCATGCGGCGCCCAGATAATGGAACTAAATTCCAACTGACTTCTCACCAGAGAGTTATACAGCAGCTTCAGCACCTGAATATTACGAAAGATCTTGGGGTTTCTAATGACAAAACCAAGCATTTTGAGGGAGCTATTACATAGTGAATCATCTATGAGAGTAGGCTGACTTTTCGTGCACATATTGAGGGGGATTTGTGACATTGCACTGAGGATGTTGGGGTTCATCGTCCGGACCGGAAGAGTTTTCAGGGATCCCAATGTGCTCAGAGTCCTATACAATGCGTTGGTTCGGAGCAGACTCTCAAGTGGTTCTGTGATATGGAGTCCTCACGAGGCGAGATATTCCGTTATGCTGGAGAGGGTTCAGAAAAATTTTCTGAGGTATCTCTACATGAGGGAGTATGGTAGTTATCCATGGCTTTATCCCACGGCATTTCTTCTGGGAATGCTCGGAACCAATTATTTACAGCTTCGAAGAGATGGACATCTAATAACCCATTTCTTCAGATTAATTAGGGGATACTTCGAGAACTCGGCCGTGCTGGAGGATGTTGGTATTTTTGTCCCTGATAGATATCTCCGACAGCGACAGCACAGATTGTTTTTCTGCCTCTGGTGACACCAGTGGGAAGAGCAATTAGTCTGCTGAACGCGGTCTCCTTGGAGATCGACGTCTTTCATATTAGTGAAAGTAAGTTCAGGGGACAAATACTCTTGACTTTATTTATTTATTTACACATGATACACAAATGAGACGATACAAACGAAAAACATTTAGGCGACTCATTTGGACACAAAATGGTGTAACAAAGATAAGATAAAACAACATGACACCAAAAAATCCTACATATCAGAAGGAATCCAAATATGTGGACGTCAGTGAGGCAGTACTCTTTCCAGAATTTGCAATATTTTTTTTATGAATACTGCCTCACTGACACTGAAAATGTCCAAATCCGAGATGATTAGATTCAGCGTCCGAATTGCTCTTCCTACTGGCATCACCAAAGGCAGGTTGGTTCTGCGTGACGGAGTAAAGAACAATTGATTTAGAAAGTATCTTGTCTTCCTAATGTGGAACCATCACTAATGCGTTCCTGGTATTATGTTGTATGTGTATAATATTTGACCTGTACTCAATAGATGCCTTAAACATTTTGCTGTTCTTTTGAGTGAATAAACTGATTTGATTTGATTATTATAATTGCGGCAGATCGTGCACGAGCGTGAGCTGCACGAGTACAAGTGCGAGTTTGCGGGCTGCTCCTCTACGTACTCGGTGAAGAGCAACATGATCCGCCACATGCGCAGCTTCCACTACGGCCTCAAGCCCTTCCGCTGCCAGCTGTGCCAGGACCTGTTCACCAGCAGCTCCTCGCTGGCCAGCCACACCAAGTCGCGCCACTCCAGCGTCAGGGAGCACCCCTGCCCCGCCTGCCCCAGCCGCTTCGTGGACCTCAAGTCCCTGCGGCGCCACCTCAAAGTCAAGCACCTCAAGGAGGAGAAGGAATAATGACAATTTTCTGAGTTTGGTGCAGGTAACCATCCTAAATATACTGGGGTAGACTGACTCCATTATCCGGACAACTATTATACTAAATTATATTTATCAAGTGCAACAAAACATAAATAACTCTACGTTAGGACTAACTTCATTCATGCCTCGTTTCATGACATTTGATACATTTGATGAATGTCGAGGAAGTGTGAGAAGTATAAGTATGGCAGTCCATTCTATTTGCCCACTCTTTCGGGAAGACGGCTTGATGGTTAGTTAGTTCATTTTTTAATTTGATCATGCCACGTTCATTCTTTCCATGTGTCCAAACCATCTCAACACATTAACTACCAAAAACACTGCCAACCGTAAACGACCAAACACCGATTATTCGATGTTTCTACCTTAACATACTGGAAACGATTGTCACAATTACGTAAATCAAATTTGAACTGTTAGAATTTTATAAATAAAATTCGTTTGTTCATAACACATTCATTCAATTCTCAAAATTAATTGTTAACATTCCAAATTGAAGTTATAGAGATTTGAAAACCCCGGAGAATGGAGAGTCTACTGCAATGGCAAAGTTTGCTCTTGAAAAGGGAAACTAGTGTTGAAGGATGAAAGAGTGAGTGCCAACTTTCTCTTGAAGTAATATGTAATGTGCAATATGTCTAATAGGTAATGGAAATGTTATATAATAGATAGCTAACATAGTGTAGGCGAGTGGAAAGAATGATTATGAATGTGTGATCTGATGGAGGAAGATGGGCTACATTAGAAGTCTATATGACACATATACAACCGTGTATTTTATCTTTCTAATTTAAATATACACCGCGGAGTAAAGTCCTGGATATTGTCAAGGAAGCAGTGTACTACTGTGATCAAAAGCAGTTGAGGTACTCCCATAGAAGCCCAGAAGCCCGGCTTGCATCAAAACCCCAAAATCTAAGTAATCATGTCCCCGCATAAACCAATAACCCACCAAATCACCTTCCAACAATGTTCCCATCAGACGTAAGAGGAATAGCCACAAGAGCTGAACCTCCGTAAGCTAGAAGAGGTTTTGATTCAATATTTCTTACGCAAGCTGGGCTTCTGGGCTTCTATGGGAGTACCGCTACTGATCTATGTGTGGCCTCCTGCTTAATGCGAGGAAGAGCCAAACCATGTCCATCGTTGCCTCCGGTCGCGATAAGAAGGTGAAGGTGGTGGACCGAGTGTTTTCTTTCGACGGTTCACCCCTCCCTACGACTAAAGTGTTTGAGGTCTGGAGGTATCTGGGCCTCGAGTTTGGCTATGATGGCGCTCAAAGAATGGACAACTTGACCGGCAGTCTGGCCGATAAACTTCAACGTATCACCAAGGGGCCCCTCAAGCCTCAACAGACCCACCCAAGGGCTGGTGTTCGGCAGAATAACAGAGAAATTACTCAGGCAAATGGACTTGCTGGTCCGCGCTTCCATTCGGAGCTGGCTCTCTCTTCCAAAAGACCTACCTCTGGGGTACTTCCATGCGGTGTGCTCTGATGGTGGGCTTGGGATCCCGTCACTGACGCACACCATTCCGCTACTGAGAAGGTCCAGATTGGAGAATCTCAGGAACTCGCCGGTCCCTCTCATGCGGGCGTGTTTTGATCTGGACGTGTTACAGAGACAGATGCGCTGGTGTGAGAGCAGGGCCCAAAAACTGGGTGTCAGCTCCACCCAACAGACTAAGTCGGTATTCCGCGATTTGCTACATGCATCAGTCGATGGAAAGGAGTTGGCATGCTCCAGCGAATCTCGTCACTCGACGAACTGGATCATGGCCAACTCCAACAAAATTCCATCCAGGGACTATATCGGTTACCATAAAGTCCACATCAATGCATTGCCGACGAGAACCCGAACCAGCCATGGACGAAGGCACCTGGGACGGAAATGTGATTGCCGGGCCGGATGTGATAGCACCGAGACCGCGGCTCACGTCGTCTAGAACTGTCCCAGGACGCACGGAGGGAGGGTGAGGCGGCACAATGCTGTTGTGAACTGTCTGGCCCCAGTCCTTGCGAGGACGCGGATGGCATGTTGAGTCGGAGAAGGTTTACCGGACTAGTCCCGGTAACCTGAAACCGGACCTGACTGCAGCACTAAACGACAGAGTCGTAATTTTGGATGCGCAGGTCGTATTAGCCACGTACGGGCTGAGGCGCCTGCATGATAAGTGAGGAAATACGATATACCGGCCCTGAAGCAGACAGTGGCGGAGAGGTGGGGTGCGCAAGTCGAGGATCTGAGTGTGGTTGCGGCCACAATCTCATGGGGCGGCGTATGGAGTAAGGAATCGGTCCGGCAGCTCGAAGAGCTCAGTACCCGGCGTACTATCATGCGCGCCATAACCACGAGGGTTCTTTTGGGTGCGCTTCTTGGCTTCTTTAACAGGTGCACGGCTCGTTCTTATGGCGGCCGTGGTCGGGGGCGGGGACCCTACGGTCGGGGGTAGGGGTTGTCGGCACCAGTTGCCGTCTCTTGAGAGCCCCTTCTGGGCTCTCCTAGTTTATCTTGGTCCTGACCGCCCGCGGGAGTTGAGTCATTTTGACTTTTTTGAGTGACAAAGTAGAGTCTTTATTTTAGCATAGGAGTGGTGGCCTATCGCTTCGATGGGAGTAATCGACATGATGGGAGTTGGCTCATTTCTGTCACCGAATAGATGCTTGAGGCAAATTTTCTTGTCGCTCCGGGTAGATTTAACGTAACTAAGGTGAATTTTTCATTTCAACTTTGAGGGTACTATGGAATCATGAAATGGTTTTTTTTTGCGAGTTGGTAGTTCTGTCTTTTACTTCCATGTAGGGTTTCATGTCAATACATTCAATTACTGCAGTGTCACACATATTTTTCTAAACATACAAACGAGTTTTCTGATTTTTTTCAATTAGGATTATATCCTCAATCGAGTCGAAACTGTGTCCTCGGGGCGGTATGTGAGTTTGTTGAACAGCCAGAAGTCGCACGGTGCTAAATCAGGCGAATACGGTGGTTGCGAATGCGGAACGATATGGATCAAGTTTTTGGCGTTTTTTTCCCAAAAAATGAGTTTTTTTTAACCATCAAGTTTTGATGCATTTGAGGCACAGAACATTTTTTAAAATGGTTCGGGCTGATCCAAATAAACTGTCCACAGCATCAAGGAGGCCTATGATTGTCAATCAACAATTTTTGAACATCAAATATTTGATTTCCCTGGCGTGGCTTTCATTGATCCAGGGCCGCTGTTCGTCTTGAAGTCATTCTCTGCCTTGCGACATATTCTCATCACCGAATGGTGCATGGTATGAATGTAGAAGAGCATTGTGGCATGATGGTTAGTTAGTTGGATGGGATATTAATTTAGGTTTGATGGTGCTTTCTTCATCACTCCCCGCATGGGACGCAATAAATAGAGTGTAAGTCTTGTTTTACTCGGCCATAGGACTTTATATATTTACAGTATATGAAGAGACAAGGCTTGCGCTATATATAATACAACTATTGTTTTGTTGTTTGTTACAATTTATATTTATTAATTCCACAATATGTAGATATTTAGCATTGTTAATAAACCTATTTAAAGAAGGGAACTTTGTTATTATTTTTACAATAAGTGAGGTGCCTGATGCAGTAAGACAGGAGAAGGTACTTTTTAGATGGTAATTTGGAATTTAAAAATATGGCTAGGTAGGTACTTCTTAGAGGGTAATTTGGAATAAAAAAATATGATAAGGTAAGTACTTCTTAATAAGGTAAGTAAGGTAACGAATAAGGTAAGTGAATGGCACACTTAAAGTTGTCATCGCAAACAAAAACCTATCCAAAAAAGATAGAATGGCAGTGCACAATGGTGTTCTTCTACCGACCCTTATGTATGGAAGCGAAGCATGGAACTGGCAAAAGAAGGATTAAAGTAGAATAAATGCAGTAGAAATGAGATCTCTTAGACGAATGTGTGATACTCTGTGTATGATAGAGTGTCGAATGAAAATATAAGAAGTGAATGCGGTGCGAATGATGGTGTCATGAACAAAATAATGAAAGGATCATTAAGATGGTTTGGACATATGGAAAAAATGAATGAAGAAAGAATGGTAAAAAAATTATATGTTAATGATGTAAATGGAACCAGAAATAGAATAGGAAGACCGAGGAAAACGTGGCACGATCAAATAAATCAAATATTGAATGTCGGCCATGTGAGGAGTCAGAGAAATCGACGCGCGTGCATGACACGATGTATGAATGTTGAGGAAGCGAGAGAAATATGTCAGGAAAGAAAAGTGTGGCAGTCCATTCATTCTGTCTACCCCTTCGGGGAGACGGCGTGATGGTTAGTTAGTTAGTTAAGTACTTCTTTTGGAATAAAAAGAATTGATTAGGTAGGTTCTTAGAGAATAATTTGAAATAAAAAATATGATTAACCCATTGCAACACAAAGCCGGCCAAGGTCAATTTGTCACTGACTCACAAAGCCGACGATTCGCCGGTTTGTTTTTGAAGTGATTTTTTTTACATTAAAACAGAATGACAATAACTTTATTCAATAACATCACAGCGTGTCTCCCGCGGAGCGAAAAGAGAAGGATGGAGTGCCGCATCAGTAAAAGTGTGACAGTCCATTCTTTCTGCCTACCATTTCGGGGAGACGGCGTGATGGTTAGTTAGTTAGTTAGTTATTTATTACAAAATATAACGATATTTTAACATCTTGTCACCTGAGAGTAAGAAGGTTCCAACTGACAAAAGTAAAAAGCTGAGAAAAATGAAGTCAAAGTTTTGTTGGCTTCGGGTGTGTATCTTGGAATAAAAGGGTTTTATTCCAATTTCCAGAGATTCTTTTACCGAGAAACGTGTATATTTTGTCTGGCAACAGTTGGAATAATAAAGTTCTTAGTGTAAATGAATCCTTCTTCAGTGAATCGTGTGTTTTGAATGATCAGATGGAACTTGATTCTTTTCGTAACATCAAGATGACGATACTATTACATGTTTTTTTTAATTGTACGTATAGATAAAGCTAAGAAAAAAAGCCAAATGTGAAATTTTGTTAGTTGGAACCCTCTTACTCTCAGGTGACGATCTGTCAATACCTCCAAAATGGCTGAACACACTCGTAAACAAACTCGTCGCGCTTGTAATATTTCATGAAATGAGTATGAAATACAGCGAATCATTTTGGAAAGTGGCAGTGAGAAATGTTTGGTGTCTGTCCACATGCCAGAATGCTTCAAAGCTTATCACACTCTTCCCAAACTACCCGGGGATGAGCCATAATGATCTAGCTTACCAACAAAAAAAATTATGCTTTTATGTTTTACCATTTTTATTTTGTGTGTAATTTAGTCTTAATGTTATTGTAATAAAAAAAAATTGTCAAAATTAAATAGTGTGTTGTCATCTTTATTTGTGGTGCAATGGGTTAAGTAGGTACTTCTTTTGGAATAAAAAAATATGATTAGGTAGGGTACTTCTAAGAGGGTAATTTGAAATAAAAAATATGGTTAAATAGGTACTTTTATTAGGTAATTTGAAGTGCCAAATACGAAGGGAGTGAAATAAAAGGCGTGGTTATTTTCCAATAAATATGACAGGATTTATTGTAAGTAATAAACACCTTATTTGTATAACATTAAGAAATGGATTACACGTACAGCCGCGGGGACCGCACTCCCGGCCCCCGCGGAACTAGAAACCAAGACACCGACTGATGCAATAAATACTAAAATAGGACACACAATGATTAGTAATATCCGGAAATATACGTGGATTACCTATTTACTGTTTGACTCCATACTCAATCCATTCATATTAATAAATTATGAAGTGTTAACCCTTTGAGACCGACCATTATGCTATTACACCGATCCTCAATAGCCTCGCGGGCAGACTAACTAACATTTAGAGTTTTATTTATTATTGATTCGGGTCTGAAAGGGTTACGCGCTAGGTAAAGTACGGGATCTTATGTTACGTAGTAATTAAACATCAAGTTTTGAGCTACCAAACAATATTGGAGACAGTCCCAGTTGAGAGAGAGAGAGAGAGATAGATAGAAACAAGTGAAAATAGCGTGTATACAAATTTGAATCACAGTTTTGCCTAAAATTAACTTAAAAATAATACACCTTTGCTCGGTTTGTAGTAGATCTCCCGTAGGAATATGTCAGGAGGCGAGGAGCGCTCCGCTAGCTGTTGTCGCACACTCGGGAATAATATAGAGACATGCAAATTATATGTAAACTCATACCGCACTCTTGTCCGATGGTGGGGGACCTCTTAGTAACACGGTATATGGCATATGTTACAAGCTACATGGTATATAACACATGTCACATGACATATTTTACAATGAACCTGGTAAATGCTACTTGTAACAATAGGTACATGTTATAATAAATATAGTGAATGCTGCATGGTATATGCCATATGTTACATGACATTATGCTACAAGAAACATGGTGTATGCCACATGTAACATGACATATGCTACAAGAAACATGGTGAATGCCACATGTAATATGGTATATGCTACAAGAAACATGGTAAATACTATGTTACAAGCAACACATGATATATGCCACATGTAACCAGTAAGAAAGGGTGCACTGCAGTATGGGTAGAGCAACATGGGCTGTTAAATAAGGATAACAAAAAGAATACAATTAATATCACATGAGAAGGTAAGGGCTGGAGTGGATAGGTCAGGGTTCACAACACCGATAACATCCAGAGATTACACACTTGGGGAGGGGGTGGAGGGGGGCTATCTACGTCTAGGGATGGGAGTAATACGATAATGTAAGCTTACACTTCTAACAATCTCATCGCCTGCTTCGGGCCTACCATAGATAAAAGGGAATTTTGATACCACAGACGACTTAACACTAACCAATATCTATTATAGAAAAACACAGGTAGAAATAAAATTTGTCTCGTTCTCAATAGGAAAACGTTGAATAATAAAATAAACGAAATAGAAAGAACAATATCCGTAATAGAGAGACAATGACCCAAATACTTCCAGACACTCTCTCCGGCCGTGTCTAATTTATTTTCTTTATCTACCCAAACATCGCTCATCCCGCGAGGGTCGAAACGAGGAAAATCTTTAATTTCTAAGACGTTTAAAAAATCCGACGATGAATTTCCGAATCGACGGTCAAAATTTTCTAAAATGAAGGAAGAACGTTCCTCGAGAAGGGTGAGTCGGGAGCGGCGGCCGGGGGCGCGCCACTCCGACACTTCTAATCTCGTCATCATCGGCACTCTCGCGTCCTCGGCGGAGGGCGGATATAGCTTCGTGCTCCTAAACACGACGCTAACCCCCGCGAGTGCCGAGACTCGAGGGCATCTCGGCACGAGGACCGAGGAGACTAGAATAACTAGACAAATAATAATCAATTTCCGACGAAAAGATCGCGCAACGGAAATAGTCAAAGTGTAAAAATATAAAAAAATAAACTTACAAAATATGAGATTTTCAAACGACTTCAATTGTGACATGATTACCCGCGGGGGAGACGCGTCCGGGGCGCGGACCCCTTTGAGAGCGGCGTCAGATTCGCGCGTTTCATTTAAAGAATATAAAAATGGCAAATAAAAAACTATATACTTAAAATTAATACGTAAAATATTCAGGAACATTCTAAACGAGGGAACAAAAGCTCGAAGACACGCCGCGACGGCCGTACTCACGCAGAGGCATTGTTGACAACCAAAGCTCACAATCACATTTGCAAACGGAGCGATAATGAAATAATTGCAAAAGCGTAAAAGAAATGCCGATACGCGCGGAATGAAAGGACGCGCTTCGGGAGAAGGCGAGTCCGGTTTGGAGGCGACGGGAGAGACGCGAGCAAATGTCCAGGAGCGGTCCGATAACTTCGGATGGATGGCACAAAACACAGAGAAAGCCAAACCGCAGACGCAAAAGAGCGCGCCGGGATTTTGCGCAATGCCCAATCTCACGAGCGAAATTAAATACGAATACACAACAAATTTGGTGCAGAAATAGAAAAATAAACGAGCCGATTCAACACAAAGTTTGGGCAAGGAACTTAAGCGGGCCAACAGAGGGAGAGGGGCGCCGGCGACAAGACGGAGGGGGGGTCGGGATTGCTAAGGCGGGCAGTGGGGGCGCTTGGGCTTCTTCAGGGCCGCCTCGTCGTCAGCTCCCGACTTGGACACCTCGGTGTAGCGCTCCCCCTTGAGGGATACGATCTTGTTGTCCCGGTAGCGCACCATCTTCTTGGGCTCCATCTTGGGGGCCAGCGGCTTGTGCTCCTTGGAGTCCGAGCTCTTGTCCACGTACGAGTATCTGCGGGGGACAGTCTGTAATTACTCCACTGCAGCACTCCAACAGGTGCAGTCCAACTCGGTTATTACGATTGACATTTTAGTTTATGCTTTTAGCTAGTTTGAATTGCAACTTTTTGTTGCAGATACTTGGTGTCTGATATAATGAGTAATGCTTGAAACGAGCTAAAGTCACTGTAAAAAAGTGTTTAATTTAAAGAGTCACCGACATACAGCGCACCGTCAAAAAGATAAAAAGTGTCACGGTTAAAAGGCGTCGCTTTTGAAGTGTCCCTGATATAAAGTGTCAAAGTAAAAAGATAAAGTGTCACTTTTAAAAATCGTCACGGTTAAAGGTGTCGCTTTTAAAGTGTCTCTGTTAAAAAGTGCCATGGTCAAAAATATAAAAAGTGTCACACTAACATAAAGTGCCGCAGTCAAAAAGAAAACGAGCTTCAGTCGGTCCCATCTCCCTCGTAATAACCAAGTTGGAATGTATGTCTTAACTAACACGTTGACTGCCACTTGATATAATCAGATTACTAACTAACTAACTAACCATCACGCCGTCTCCCGAAGGGGTAGGCAGAAAGAATGGACTGCCACACCTTTTTTTCCTCACATATTTCTTTCGTTCCTCAACATTCATACATCGTGTCATGCACGCGCGTCGATTTCTCTGACTCCTCACATGGCCGACATTCAATATTTGATTTATTTGATCGTGCCATTTTCCTCGGTCTTCCTCTATTTCTGGTACCATTTACATCATTAACATATAATTTTTTTACCATTCTTTCTTCATTCATTCATTAGACTAGTATTATTTAATCGCGTGCATGACTCGATGTATGAATGTTGAGGAATCGAGAGAAATATGTCAGGAAAGAAAGGTGTGGCAGTCCATTCTTTCTGCCTACCCCTTCGGGGAGACGGCGTGATGGTTAGTTAGTTAGTTATATATTATTAATTAAAAACTCTAATTCCGTATTTATTTGGCAAAAGCATACAAGTCAATTTTGAGATTTTAACCTTTTGCACTCTTCACTGATTATTAACTGTTTAAATATATGTCAAAACAAAAAAATATGTGGTAGAAGTCTCCATAAAAAGGCGTATTAAGAAATATAAATATATTTCATTTATACATGAATTTGTGGGACTTCTTTAACCCTTATAATGCAGCTGTCTACATTTGCAGTCTAGATAAAATGGCTTTGGAACTGTGACACACTACATTTGCAGCTCATATTTGAATGTATCTTATAAATCTTTCTACTTTAGTTCCTTACAACTACATATTATGACGAACTGGGTCAAAAAATCTAAATTAGTGGCTCGGACAGATAGAGACAACAGGTTGTTTGAACCCAACAACTGTATTCTAATTTGTTTATAGCTATAGGTAGCCAATCTACCGACATTTTATCATTAAAGATAGTGTGACAATCACACTTCCATCGCCGGGAATCCAACCTGAGACCTATGATATGGAAGTCAGAGCTCACGACAGGGGTTTAACTTTGAAATGGCTCTCTGGTAAAATGAATGACAGTATAGTAATAAGGAGATGACAAGTCACCTGTCGATGATCCTGTTCTTGAGCTCGTCATCGTTGAGGGTCTGGTGGGCCCGCGGGGGCGGCGGCGGCAGCGTGGAGGCGGCCAGGGCCTGCCCGCACTCGCGCCGGTGCAGCACCAGCCCGGCCGCCCGCTCTATGTCCCCCGTGGCGATGCTGATGCACTGCTGGATCTGCTCAGTGGAACATAGTCAAACACAATGCACTGGACATTAGAGAGTACGGCAGTTTCTGTAAAGTAGAGTCCCACTTACCTCCAGAGGGCAGGTGTTGGGGAACATGTCCTCCAGGACCTTGCACTGGGTGGGATAGAAGGTGTCCTCGTTGGCGACACAGACCCCGCTGCTCCCTCCATCAGAGCTCTCGGAATTGGAGTGAGACCTGCTAACATCACAGTGTTTTATATTTTTTATCCTTCGGGTGGGGATATTCAATTTTAACCCATTGCAACACAAAGCCGGCGAATCGCCGGCCAAGGCCATTTTGTCACTGACTCACAAAGCCGGCGATTTGCCGGTTTGTCTTTGAAGTGATTTTTTTTACATTAAAACAGAATGACAATAACTTTATTCATAAAAATGACATAAATAAGTATATTTCGGTTACTGATTTCATAATAAAATGTAATAATCACAATTTATTTCACATTATTTATTACAAAATATTACGATATTTTAACATCTGTCAATACCTTCAAAATGGCCCAACGCACTCGTAAACAAACTCGCCGCGCTTGTAATATTTCATCAAATGAGGATAAATACCGCGAATCCTTTTGGAAAGTGGCAATGAGAATGAATTTAAAATTAAATAGTGTGTTGTATGAACAAATTATGTCATCTTTATTAGTGGAGCAATGGGTTAAGATGAAAACTTCGGTGGTTTATATATGGTGTAATATCAACGGTGTCTTTGTTTGATGACCTGTCTACTTGTGGGAACAGATCAACAGCGCATCTCACGGGACGTGTAGCCAGATTGGTAGACGATAGATGGACCACACGATGGTCCGATGACATTAGAAGAATTGCTGGCGACTGGCACAAGACAGAGATACGTGCAGAAGTATAGGGGAGGTCTGTGTCCAGCAGTGGACGACAACGGCTGTCTAAGTAAGTAATGTTTATATAATCATAATATTATAAACAAAGTCTCCAATGATAATAGTAGTGGGAGGTACCTGGGCGGGATGGTGGGCAGCATCTCGCTGAGGGTCTGCAGCCTCAGGGTGACCCTCTCGGCGTCTCCTCCGTTAGTCTCCGCGGGCGGCACTGCGGATTATTACACTTCAGTTATAGCAATACGATGATCATAACTTGAAACTTTCCTTTTTTCATACATATTTTCTAACTGTAAGCAGAGAATAGAACGCTATACTTTTTCATTTAATTTAATTTATTTTGATGAAAATTACAAACATTACAGATATATAATTCCAGATCGTTTGCAATTACATTATAAGAAGAGAAGCATTAAAAAAAATTAAGCTTAAGAATAAGAAAAACTTGAAAACATTGATATTGCATCCCTGAGGCAACTCACACTATCACGAAATATGTCCACCTCCGAGGCGACCCGATTAAGCAATAAGATTGCCCTATCCACAGGCATAATCATTGGCAGGCTGGTTCTGCAGCGCGGTAAATAAAACAATCTGTGCTGTCTTTGGGTAAAGTCTACCAGCTAAACACGCAGTCAACGTGTTGAAACTAACATGCATATATTTTTAATAAACACTAATTTAGCAAAAACAAAGATACAAATACATGCAGATGTGCAGGAGAGTAAGAAGTACTAGATTGACTGTCTCCTACCGATAATAGAGGTGTCAAACAGAGTTGCGTAATGTCCCCGTGGTTTTTTCATCTATATATGGACAAGTTGCAATGAGGGTGCAAGGGTTGGATGTAGGTGCCAAATGAGCGGAGTGTCCTACTTGCAGACGAGTATGAACTACTACTGGTTACCAATGTGTTATGAAAAAATGTGCAGAAGTGTGTTAACAGCACAGTAACGGAGGTATCTGAAGGTGTTCACTACATCACATGCCTATTATCACCCGCCCCACGATAATTAAGTCCGTTCTCAGTAAGTTATGACTAGATCTCTGTACTGCAAGTATAATAATTCTTCTTAATATCAATTACAATATTTCTGTTCATAACTATAATGCCTTCACACTTTTTTGTCCTGATATACCTCTAGATTCTACGGCTTTCATCTTAGTTTTGCTAGCTACATTGTCAGTTGAGATCAGCAAGACTCTCAAGTAGCTATGGGAAGGGAAGAGAGGAGGAGAGGAGGAGATGAGGCGGCATGCCACACACAGAGAAGCTTACGCAGAGAGAGTTTGTCACCGTTGGGCGGGGCCGCGGCACGGCGGAGCTGCGCCTCCAGCTCGAAGATCCAGGAGCACACCACGGCCGAGTCGATGTTGGAGAACTCGGGGAAGTACGCCGACATCATCTCTATGAAACCTGCAACCACAAGGAAAATATACTTTATCACTTCTCTCCCGCAATCCCATCCATTAGAAGGCTGGCTGATGCCAGTACCCACTTTTACAGGATTCTTAATTGTTAACTAACTAACTAACTAACCATCACGCCGTCTCCCCGAAGGGGTAGGCAGAAAGAATGGACTGCCACACTTTTCTTTCCTGACCTGAGGAAGACCGAGGAAAACATGGCACGATCAAATAAATCAAATATTGAATGTCGGCCATGTGAGGAGTCAGAGAAATCGACGCGCGTGCATGACACGATGTATGAATGTTGAGGTAGCGAGAGAAATATGTCAGGAAAGAAAAGTGTGGCAGTCCATTCTTTCTGCCTACCCCTTCGGGGAGACAGCGTGATGGTTAGTTAGTTAATTAGAGTGCAAAAACCTAGAAACATATATAACATGGGTTAGTTAACTTGGCTTAGTACCAGAAACTTCAACAAAGAATGATTAAATCTTATATATGGTCTGTTCTACTATATGGCTGTGAAACCTGGACTCTAAAAGTGAATGTAATGAACCGGTTGAAAGCGTTTGAGATGTGGATATACCGCAGCATGCTCCATATACCGTGGACCGATAGGGTCAGTAGTGCAGACGTACTACAGAGAGCCAGAACCAATAGAGAGCTGTTGTCCAGTGTGAAAATTAGAAAGGTCTCATATTTGGGTCATGTGCTAAGGTGAGAAAAATACCACCTCCTTCGAATGATATTAATGGATAAAGTAGAGGGAGTCGGGAAGTTGGTAGACGGCAGCTGTCCTGGCTGCGGAACATAAAAGATTGAACAGGAACAACCAGAGTCCAGAACCTGTTAGAAATGGCGCGGGACAGAGATGCCTTTGCTGCAGTGATCGCCAAAGTTGGGGAGACCTGACACGGCATGTTCATATTAATTTAAAACACGTATAAAGCGCTCTTGAGGTGATTACATCACAAAAACGGCACTTTGAAAGTATGCATATTATTAGTATAAATAACCAACTAACTAACCATCACGCCATCTCTCCGAAGGGGTAGGCAGAAATAATGGTCTGCCACACTTTTCTTTCCTGACATATTTCTCTCGCTCCCTCAACATTAATACACCGTGTCATGCAGGCATGTCGATTATTCAATATTTGATTTATTATATCGTGCCACGTTTTCCTTGGTCTTCCTCTATTTCTAGTTCCATTTACATCGTTAAAATATTATTTTTTACCATTCTTACTTCATTCTTTCCATGTGTCCAAACCATCTTAATGATCCTTTCATTATTTTGTTCATGACACCATCATTCGCACCGCATTCACTTCTTATATTTTCATTCGACACTCTATCATACGCAGAGTATCTACACATTCGTCTAAGAGATATCATTTCTACTGGCATTTATTCTATTTTCATCCTTCTTTTGCCAGTCCCATGCTTCGCTTCCATACATAAGGGTCGGTACAAGAACACCATTGTGCACTATTATTATTATTAAAATTAAAAAGCATATATTAGCACTGCATTCAGTTTTTACATTTGAATTCGACACTCTATCCTATAAAGATTACCACACATTCGTCATAGAGATCTCATTTCTAGTGTATTTATGAATTAATGTTACAAAACTGTTTGTGGAGCGAATAACAAAAGAAGGGTGTCACAGTCGGGAAGGCGCCGTACAAAGAAGGAACTTGTAGAGCATGTTTTATTTTGAATATGGAAGCTTTAAACAAAAGAGCATCACACTTAAACAAAAGACACGCCAGTTAGGAAACAGTATTAAGGGATATCACATGACAACGGTGTTGACACAATATACAACTAACTAACTAACTAACTAACCATCACGCCGTCACCCCCAAGGAGTAGGCAGAAAGAATGGACTGCCACACTTTCCTTTCCTGACATATTTCTCTCGCTTCCTCAACATTCATACATCATGTCATGCACGCTCGTCGATTTCTCTGACTCCTCACATGGCCGACATTCAATATTTGATTTATTTGATCGTGCCACGTTTTCTTCGGTCTTCCTCTATTTCTGGTTCCATTTACATCTTTAACATATAATTTTTTTACCATTATTTCTTCATTCATTTTTTCCATATGTCCAAACCATCTTAATGATCCTTTCAATATTTTGTTCATTATACCATCATTCGCACCTCATTCACTTCTTATATTTTCATTCGACACTCTATCTACACATTCGTCTAAGAGATCTCAATTCTACTGCATTTATTCTACTTTCATCCTTCTTTTGCCAGTTCCATGCTTCGCTTCCATACATAAGGGTCGATACAAGAACACCATTGTGCACTGCCATTCTAGCTTTTTTGGATAGGTTTTTGTTTGCGATGACAACTTTAAGTGCACCATTCACTTTGTTGCCTGCCCCAACCCTTCTTTCAATATCCCTCTCCACTGTAAACATACTACCTAAATACACGAACTACTTGCTCCAAATTTTCACCATTCACGCTAATGTTGCAGATTGTCATGATTTCATCTTTTTTAAAAATCATTACCTTGGACTTATTCACATTCGTCATCAGATCATTTCGCATGCATACCTCATACATACTATTCACCAGGACTTGTAGTTCACGCTCGTTGTCTGCAAGTAGGACAGCGTCATCCGCATGCAAGAGACAGCTTACTGACACTCCGCTCATTTTGGCACCTGCATCCAACCCTTTCAGCTCTTTCATACACTTGTCCACGTATAAATTAAATAACCACGGGGACATTACGCATTCCTGATATCAGCTTTTGAAATTCTGTCATACATCATTTTACCACAGATCTTTTAGACATGCTAGTTCCACTATAATTAAATCAGGTTTAGCTTATGTTAAGGCTCCGTAAAGTATTGTGTTTCAAAAGGTTTCTGTTGCTAAAAAAAATTGAGGACCGCTGTCTTAAACTGATTCATGGTAAAATCTGCATATGATAGTGTCAAATGAAAACATAAGAAGTGAATGCAAGTGTTATGAACAAAAATATGAAAAGGTCATTAAGATGGTTTGGACACATGGAAAGAAAGAATGATAAAGAAAGTATATGTTAATGATGTGAACAGAACAAGAAAGAGAGGAAAACTCAATCAAATATTAAATTTTGACGATGTAAGAATTTTGAGAAAACCTATTCAAAAAAGCTAAAATGGCAGAATCTGACTGCCCTTATGCTAGTCTCCATTGCTTATAATTGGTTCTCACAAACAGATGCATCTTCACTCAAAGTAAAGTAAGTATTAATGCCACACAATATTTAAGTTATTTTCAAATGTAATTCCAAATTGCTGTTTTCCGTGATAACAATAAAATATATACAGCAATGTATTAAACACATTATAGAGGTTGGGCCCAGAAGTACGTAACCTAACAACAACAACAAAACAACGTTTATTTCTTAACATAATCTCTTTTAAACAAAAGCCTATTGTAAGGATTAATTGTATCTCAATAGAGGATGTACATTTTTTTGGAAACAGAATATGGTAGTCGAGGCGTTTACAGGACTTATGACCTGTCATTGGTTGGGTTAAGCCATCACTTTATGTTAACAACATTCCCCATTCCGCCCTTCTTACGACCACCACGTCTGACAAATTTTTGGAACTTGTATATATGCTACTATGTTAAGTATTTGTATACATTCAAAAAAACAAATTGTATAAAAGCCTATTCAATTAAGGTGTTCATTACACAATGGTGTTCTTGTACCGATCCTTATGTATGGAAGCAAAGCATGGAACTGGCAAAAGAAGGATCAAAGTAGAACAAATGCAGTAGAAATGAGATCTCTTAGACGAATGTGTGATTACTCCGTGTATGAGAGTATCGAATGAAAATATAAGAATGCGGTGCAAATGAAAGTGTTATGAACAAAATAATGAAAGGATCATTAAGATGGTTTGGACACATGGAAAGAATGAATGAAGAAAGAATGATAAAGAATGTATATTTTAATGATGTAAACAGAACAAGAAATAGAGGAAAACCGAGGAAAGCTCAAGGTGTGATCAAATCAATCAAATATCAAATTTAGGGGTTGTGAGAATTCTGAGAAATCTATGTGTATCCATGACACGATGTATGAATGCTGAGAGACGAGAGAAGCATATCAGAAAAGAGTGTGGAGGTAAGTTCTTTCTGCCTACCCTTTAGGGAGACGGCTTGATGGTTAGTTAGATAATTTCTTCATTATGTATGTCATATTATTTGTTTAACATAATCTTAATAAAGTATCAAGAGCAATTATTGTTTTCAGTGTATCTTCAAGAATTCTAGAAGTCAAATCAATAATGGAAAAATTGCTGGCTTTTGAAACTGTTGATACCTCTCAGAGGGATGTATTGTTGAAATGGAGAGAAGGCAGGGCAGACAGAAGTGTTTTGTACAAAATTATTATTTACATTGGTCTCTTTAGATTGCCTGGCATACAGAATAGGAGAATGCAAGTGGAGCAGAAAAAAGGCGAAAGAAAATATGGCACAGACAAATCAATCAAATTCCAAGTGTCGGCCATGTTAGAAGTCGCGAAAATACGCTCAGCAAAAGTCACCTCATCAAATATGTAGAATCAAATCAATAATGTTATTTATAGATAGATTTTTTATTATTTTTATAAATATATTTACGCAATTAATAGCAATGAACATTATTACACAAAGAACAAAACAAGTTTATTGATTTTTAAAATAATAATAATAATAATAAAATTACATCCAGACATATATTAATGTGTAGACGAAAGCGTCAAATGTTGCGTTCTTTTGTTTTAAATAATCAAATATTCAAATTTGGATTCAAGCAGACAGTTATTCGAACACCCCTAAACATATAAAGGCGTCGTATCGATCGGGTGCGAAAAATCTCAAAGCTTCTGTACCGAGACAAAAAGGCCCATGATAGAAGCGTATGGATCCATTTTTTCGTCTGGCCTTTCGCAAATACGCCGCGGTGGTTAATAAAACAGTTTAATATAAGTAGGTTTACCTTCAACGTCGAAGCAGGGGTCCTGCGATGCCTCCTCGAGAATGGAGATGACATAGGAAAGGACTATTTCATCGATCAGGTTCAAGTCTGCGCTGGGGATGTTCTTGGTCACAAATTCAAAAAGGCTTTCTTTCACGAGCGACTCCTGTTGCGCTATGGTGCCCATGGTGCGATATTGTCTCAAAGAATTGCGAAAAATCGAGAATTTAATTCGCGCTGCCTCTCCGCGGGCGAGACGACTCTTGACAGCTAAGCCGCAGCTACTTCAAGTCGACATTTATAAGTAAAAATGAGTAAAACATGCTCATCCTAGGGCTCTAACGCGTTTTCCCGACGTTTAAGCGCGAAACCGCCGAGTATTTTCCAACGTTTGAGAGAGAAAAAAGTATTTTTAATAAAAAATCGATATAGCTCAACACAAAGCCCCCGGAAAACTGTGTTTTTTTTTCCAGACTCCTCTTTTGACAGCCGCAGGTAGCGACGCGCGCCGGACAACAAAGAACTAAACGAGCTTTTAATGGGCTAGCAACACTACTTATATTCAGCCAACTTGTAGCAAAGACACTAAATATCGGGGCTTGTTTGAAAATTTGCTAAATTTTCCTTGATCACTTTTAATAACTACTAACTAACCATCACGCCATTTCCCCGGAGGGGTAGGCAGAGAGGATGGATAGCCACAATGATCTGTCCTGGCATACCTCTCGGGTTCCTCTACATTCATTCATCGTACCATGCACGCACGTCGATTATTCCGACTTCGAATGTGGCCGCTTTTTAGTAATTGATTAATTTTAGTAACTTTTAATTATCAATTTTTGATAACTAATATATCATAGCTGATCAAATTAGGAATTCCGCATTGATTAAACTTATAAATTAGTCATGAAAATAAAGATTCACAACAATTTTTATGCAATAACAACTTACTAGCCATCACGTCCTCTCAGTGGGCAGAAGATGGATTCCCTCATACATCGTAAACGCAAGCTCGTCGATTTTTCCGACTTCAAATGTAGCCGCATTAGTAATCAATTAATTGTGTTAAACCATGCTTTCTTTGGCCGTCCTCGGGTTCTTTTGTCACCCGCAATGCTTCTATACATTTTTTTTAAACACTTTTCTCATCCATTCATTCCACATGTCCAAACCATCAAAATGATAATTTTTTTAACTTTACTTAGGATGCAATCATTTGCCATTCATTTCTTCCTAATTTTGTCGTTTTTTTTATTCCATTATACTACACATTCTTCTCAATGAACTCACTTCTGCGGCATTAATCCTAGTTTTGCCAGCTCCAAACTTTACTTCCATACATAAGGGTTGGCACTAGAACTCCATTATGTACCACCATCTTTACTGTTTAATGTATTTTTTTAATTAGGGAAAATTTGCTGACATGCCATCAGCTGACTGAGGACTGTGACCCCTTGTGAAATGTCAGTATAAAGTATCTGGAGATCTCCTCTTTAGTTAATCATGGCATCAGATTAAAAAGTTACACGAAATATTTTTGTGTAGAAGTGGGACATATACGTTATTGTGGCAGGGGCCCCTCTTGTTTCACTCAAAATTACAGTGGACAGGGGATGGGTCTAGAGATTGTATGAGCGAAGTTGATAAAAGGCCGCTGCTGCGTCCTTTAGCAGCTTCGGTTTACCTGAAGGGAGTTTGGGAGTCCCTCTATGCTTCCCCTTTTCATGAAATAAAACAAACAATATATTTTTAAAAAGTATGTCTTTGTCATTAATTGTAAAATAACAATAAAAATAAATATTCAGAATAAATCAGACATAAACAATTCTATTTATGTTATCAATATCAAGTCTAAAAGCCGTGCCACACTGTTTTAAACAAGCTCTCCACATCGGTCTCCACCGGCTGTTTAAAACTGTGTAGACACTTGTTTGAAACCAAAATTCGTTTGACCTTCAACAAACTTTGTGGACGGAAGCGCGTTTAAACACGCATTCCACGTGTGGAGAGATTGTTTACAAAAGTGCGTGGACGCTACACCAACCGTGGGCTCCACAGCTCTCCACCAAGGTCACCCCTGTTTAGAGCTTGTTTCAAACAGTGTGGCACGGCCTCAAGGCTATGATTAATTGCAATATTGTATTAAAAATATAGTCCCGCAGTACAAACCAGTACAATTGTAGTCACAATCATCTTTATCTTTTGTTTAAATACAAATATATCCTTATCAAAATTACTATTTACATAAAGAAGTTTTTAAATTGGTTCACTGTTTACAATATCTGCCTAACTAATACTAATAGCTTCATCAGCTAAAAAAAATGCATGATAATTAGTGTGTAAACAAGTCTCCCGATAAAACTTGATAAGTTTATTACAATGAACATTCTTCTTCTTTCTTCGCAATGCATCATGCAGGGTCCCTCACCGACGTGGACTATCACCAGAGAGTACATGCCTGTCTTGTGCAGTTCTAAACAGCCCCTCGACTGTTTTAATCCCTGTCCAATTCAGTATGTTCCGGAGTCAGGAGATCTGTCTTCTGAAATTTCTTCTGCACCCTCTCCACGATCAGAGAATATCGAACCTCATGCAGTGCCCAAATAATGAAACTATATTCCACTGAAGTACAATATATGGTAACTTCAGCACCTGAATATTACGAGAGATCTTGGCATTTCTAATGACGAACCCAAGCATACATTGCATATTTAATTTATGTGGAGACTAAATGACAAGTAAGGGACGAACAACAGCCCCAAAACCAAGGATGTCGCCACTTTTTCGAGCCTTGCTTCATCCATTAGATATCTGAAGTAAATTGTTTTAGTTGTTCGTGTAAACGACATTACAAAGCACTTGAAGACGTTGAAGTATCATTTCGAGAAAGCTCAAGCTCCAAATATTCAGCAGTACAGTTAAAAGCGTACTGCTGTACGGATGTGAGACTTGGAAGTCTACCGTGTACGTTATTGGAAAACTCCAGATGTTTATAAATAGGTGCCTTTGCTCAATATTCAAGATCTATTGGACCCAAACAGTGTCAAATGCCGTTCTCTGGATCATGGTAGGCGAAAAGCCAATTAGAGAACAAGTGGTTAGACACAAATGGCAGTGGATCGGTCACACTCCGAGACGGAACCCAGCCTTCATCGCTCAGGCGCACAGAAGCAAGGCAAACCTAGAGCCACCTGGAGAAGAGCCCTGCGGGACGAGGTTAAAGCAGCAGGTCTAACTTGGGATGATGTTAGGCATCAGGCATGCGATAGTCAGGTTCCTCGAGGCCCTATGCAACATAGAGGTGTCACAGGACAAAAAGAAGAAAGAATAAGAGACTCTATTGCATTCAAGCTGTCTGAAGAGGTGCAGCAGTTCGTACTCCCCTTTGAGCACATGCCCCAGGTAGGACACTTTCCGGACTTTTATGTCAGCCAGCAATTGTCTATCAACTCTTGCTCTTTGTAGCACTCTTACATTGCTGATCATATTCATTCTACAATGCATCCACATTTCGAAAGCCTCTATTTTGAGGGTCCATGACTCAACTCTGTACATTCTTTATACAATGAAATGATTTTGTACAATATTATTATAGGTCTGACGACCTGTTAGTTGAATCTCCATCCTCCTGGGGTGCGGACTGCCATCTTTTCGGTGGTTGAGCAAGTCGTCGGAACTCTCCGGTAGATTGTGTCGGGCTATCTTTGGGATCCTATTTTCTGGCATACGGAAGACATGCTTATTCTAGTGTCTTCTCTTTTACCGCCCCCATCTGACTGTATCGTCTCTGGATTCTATTGCGTATGTTAAGATGGGTCTAATGCAGGTTTGGTAGATTTTACAATCTGACTATAAGAGAGTGGGGACATAGAGGTTACTGTAAACGTGCCATGGGGTATCTCTTGTTTTGCTATAAATTACATTCATCGTCAGTCCGCATGGGCGGGGGAAGGGACTAGATATTGGCGCCGCTGCGTCCTTTGACAGCTTCGTGTAAGCAGTGGGAGTCCCTCTGTGAGTGGTTATTTTATGTAGAGTAACGTTTTGAAGGTAATTTTTAATTTAAACACCTAAATAATAAATAATTCAATATTGTTTAACAATAGCACACATTTGTTTCAATAATTTTAATTCAGACAGTACTTGTGTTCTAGTGAGCAAATGAATATGATGGGAGGATTGTGTCCAGTGCAGGATAGAACTAGATGATGATGAGTACGGCAGGGGCTAGAGAAGATTATCTGTCATCCGATAGTGGTCGCAGCCTCTTCTTGTTGACGTAATGTTCAATTCTATTCTCCAAACTCTCTGAAATACATCAATTTTATAAAATGAATGGAAGATGAAGATGGTTTGGACCCATGGAAAGAATGAATGGTAAATAAATTATAATGAAACCTGGATTTTACGTCCCCGCATTTAACGTTTTCCCGCCAATTGTGTTTAACTATTTCACTCCCGATATATTCTAGTACATATTTTACCCGCTTTAATGTTTTTTTTCCCCCAATTTACGTCGAAAATATTCAAAATATTCGAGTTACGTGCGCTTGACAATGAGTCGGCGCATCGCTTTGACCGTAATTGGTCGGCATACGGCGCGCAACGTGGTTATTGGCCGACATTTTTCAGTTTTCGACTTGATTTGCAACGCTTCATTCTTTTTGAAATTATTCGCGATTGTCATTTACAAACAGTTATTGCATTTTTTGTTTTATTTTTTCGTTAAGTTAATTACAATATTTTCTTTCCTTTTACATCGGTTTCATTTTGGTTCACGCATTTTGCAAACTAATCTACGCAATTTAAAAAAATTTAAATGTTTTTTTCAATACTCCCCATTTAGGTTTTTTTTGTCCTTTAAAAACGTAAAATAGGGGTTTCACTGTATTAAATGTGAATAAGAGAGATATGTGAGGCTGAGGATATTGTAAGATGGAGTAGATAGTGAAGGAGAGACTGGTACGGTCATGTCCAAAGAATGGACACCACCAGACTCCCTTATATTGCACACTTATAGGAGCAACTCTCTGGAGAAGGTTTAAGAATAAAAGTGGAGTATTACCGCACGTGGTGCGCTTGAGAAGAGGCTGGTAGACCTTGGAGGAGACCCCCTGCAGCATGCAGTCACTCTGGTGGAGGAAGGCAGCGGGCCCCCCCACCTCCCGGCTGTAGAGGCTTTCCAGCTCGTCGATGATGTCCCGGATCATGGCAGCTCTGAAAGTATATTTGTACATTTCATCAACCAACAGCATACTTAATTAGAATAACCGCCACACTATTATTTTCTGACATACTTCTTTAGGTTCCTCAACATTCATGTATCGTGTCATCCATTTCTCTAATATAAAAAATTCTCTGACCCCTGTAATATCTTCTGAGAAAATAAACTGAATTAATTTGAATTGATTCTAGTTTAGTTTACATTTACTTTCTTTAGTAATCTTTCTTCATTCATTCATTCCAAGTGTCCAAACCATCTGGTATTTTTGTCCCTGATAGATTTCTCCGAGAGCGACAGCACAGATTGTTTAACCTACCGGCCACCAGAACCAATCTGCCTCTGGTGACACCAGTGGGAAGAATACTTAGTCTGCTGAACGCGGTCTCCTCGGAGGTCAAAGTTTTTCATATTAGTGAAGGTACGTTCAGGAGACAAATACTCTTGACTTTAGAAAGTATCTTGTCTTCCTAATGTGGAACCATCTCTAATGCGTTCCTGGTATTACAATATATTGTATGTATATAATATTTGACCTGTACTCAATAGATGCCTTAAACATGTTGCTGTTTGTAATGTCTTTTGAGTTAATAAACTGATTTGATTTGGTTTGATTTAATGACCCTTTCATTACACTTTCATTTGCACTGCATTCACTTATTATATTAGCATTCGATACTCTATTATACATAGATTACTGCATTCATTCTATCGTTATTTTAAATACATAAGAGTCGGTGTTACAAGAACACCATTGTGCACTGCCATTTAAGTTTTTCAGAGTATAAATATTAAAAATTAAAACTTACTGAATCGCAAATTTCGACCATTGAGTTTGGAAGTTCTTAATTACGAGTGCCAAATCCTCTGGATCCACTCTCCACCAATCTTTCTTGACCTCGATCTTCCCCGACAGCATCATATTCTCGTCGTCCGAGTGCTGCATCGGCTCGGGATCATCTAAGAACTCCGTGTCGCTTTTGCGCCCGTCACCATCCGCACTTTCCAACGATTCAACTCTTTCACGTTCACGTCGATCAGATTCCTGAATCTGTTCTTCGATCTTGTCCAATTCGCGGCAGCTCAAGTCGTTCATCAGACTGTCTTCGTCTAACGGAATATCACGATTCGAGTCAATAGATTGTTTTACGTCGATATCTCTTTCTTGTATTGTGCTAGTGACGTCTTTGTTGGATATTTCTTCACAAGTAGAAGGTTCATTTGACTTTCGCGGCGTGATAGTTTCCTTCGCAGGTGTCGGAGTCCTAAGTCTAGTGGCTTCGTCATAATCTTCCAGGAAGTCATAAGCGCAATGGAACAGGTTAAGAGGCAAGTCGATGGCCATGTTGTATTGCGGTTTTCTGGAAATCATTTACAAATACATTACTGTGTGAAAAAAATATCACGTGAGGAGTCGGAGAAATCTAATTCGATTCAAGCTCCATTCACACCGTTAAAGTATACTTTTTTCACCATTCTATCTAACGAACTAACTCACTAACCATCACGCCGTCTCTCCAAAGGGGTAGGCAGAAAGAATGGACTGCCACACTTTTCTTTCCTGACATATTTCTCTCCTTCCTCAACATTAATACATCGTGTCATGCATGCGCGTCGATTTCTCTGACTCCTCATGTGGCCGACATTCAAGATTTGATTTATTTGATCGTGCCACGTTTTCCTCGGTCTTCCTCTATTTCTAGTTCCATTTGCATCGTTAACATATAATTTTTTCACCATTCTTTTTTCATTCATTTTTTCCATGTGTCCAAAACATCCATGTGTCCATGGATCATTATCCTTTCATTATTTTGTTCATGACACCATCATTCGCACCGCATTCACTTCTTATATTTTCATTCGACACTCTATCATACACAGAGTATCCACACATGTGTCTAAGAGATCTCATTTCTAATGCATTTATTCTACTTTTATCCTTCTTTTGCCAGTTTCATTCTTCGCTTCCATAGATAAATATCGGTAGAAGAACACCATTGTGCACTGCCATTCTAGCTTTTTGAATAGGTTTTTGTTTGCGATGACAAATTTAAATTAAGATTTACAGCACATACCTCTAAGAGATCTCTATTTTATTCATAGGGGTTAATAATAATAAGCTAACTTTCAAAGCGCTGTTTTTGTGATGTAATCACCTCAAGGGCGCATTAAGACGTGTTTTAAATCTAAAAATCTAAATATCAACGCTGCATCTGATATTTGCCATCGGTTAGAAAATAATATAAAATAAATATACAAGTTGGAATTTAACTCGGGTAAAAAGATGGGCTTTCAAGTTAGAACTGAAAACTGTCGGATCATTTATGCATCAAAGGTATGATAGGAGTTTGTTACAAGCTGATTGCAAGCAAGCAGTATTTTCTAATGTTGAAGAGAGTTCAAAAGAAATTCTCGAGAGCCATCTACCTGAGAGAGTACAGAGTCCTTGGCTCTATCCAATGGCATTTCTCTTGGGTATGCTAGGCTAGGGTATAGCTCCCTTGAACTTGATTTGGGGTTCTATTTAGAACCCCTATGTTATGGGGCAATTGTTCTTTTCTCCGTCACACAGAACCAACCAGCCTTCGGTGATGCCAGTAGGAAGAGCATTTGGGACGTTGAATTTAATCATCTCTCATTTGGATATTTTTAGTGTCAGTGAGGCAGTGTTCATAAAAATTATCTCTTAGTTTCATATTGTATTTTTGTTTAACGTTTTGTCTCTAAATGAGTTGCCGAAATGTTTTTCAAGAACACCATTGCGCGTTATATGTTTTTGATAAACTAAAAGGTTTCATATTGTGGAATTTGATAGTATAATTTTTATTACGAATCTAAACACTGTTTGTCCCCTGTTGTAAGAATGTATCTCATGTAAGAATGTTGAGGGAATACCTAGGATTGGTGTCAATGTCAAGCAGGTCTGTGATGATGGAGGGCTCCTCGCGCCCCCCTCCCACGAGGAACAGGATGCCGGCCATGCAGCGGATCTGGTGCCACAGGAAGGCGTTGGCCCGCACCAGGAGGTAGTGCATGTCGTAGCCTTCAAGATAGCAATATAATATATAATAATAATCGGATGATTTATAGAGTGCCATTTTTATGAATTAATCATCTCAAGGGCAAATAAAATACCTTTATCTTCAGCGGAGTTCACAGACACAATTCGAGCTTCCTTGACATCACGGGTGAAGGTGGTGACGCCATTGGCAACATCCATTTTACAGAGGTTCCGGAAGTCATTGGAGCCCATGAGCAGGGTGCAGGCACGCCCCATGGCCCCGAGATCCAGGGAGCCCCGCGGGAACCAATACTTGTATGTGCGCTGCTTGCAATCGAACCTGAAACATTATGTACCCATTCAGACACTGGGATCCCTATAGACTTCTATTTATAATATTTCACTTGTGTTTTTTACCACACTGCTCTGTCCTGATATACCTCTTGAGCTTCCTCTACATTCATTATTATTATTATTTTGTTAAATCGGGAACCAAACCCATGTAAAGGGTATAGCTTTAATATTGATTCTCGTGACATGTGATAGGTAGCTAATCTATCACCATTTTATTGTCACGTGAATTCTACACCAGACCAATGACAGTGTCACTTTGGTGTGGCATTCCTACATCGTAACACGCACGTTTATAATTTTTTTCCGAATTGGAATGTGGGCCACCTTTTAGTATTTGATTAATTTGGTCATGCCGTGTTTTCCTCTGCCGTCCTCAGCTTCTTTTTCATTCACACTTCTTGTATACAATAAATTTTAAATAATTTTTCTCCCATCCATTCTTTGTCCAAACCATCTAAGTGGCAGTGTGACCTATCTTGGGTCAGCTAAGAGTACAATATTTTCTTTGGGAGTCCCATGATAGTGGTGAGGAGGCTAGAGAAGGTTGTGAGAGTATACCTGGCACTGGAGTACTCTCCTACATCGGCCAGAGGCGCCGGCATCCAGGCCACAGCCCGTATATCCGGGGGGAGTAAGCGGTTGAGGATCTTGCAGTAGGGGAGCTCCTGGAGGCTTCTGTCTCTGGACAGCTGCTCATCAAGCGATAGCCGACTGCGCACCTCCAGAGATATCACCTGAAAAGTGTTAACGGAAGTTGCATTAATTTTTATCCAGATTTAAAAATGAGTACCCAAGTAAATCAAAATGGTAAAGGTTATACACCATTTAAAAGGACATTTTCTGCTCTAAAAGATATTGTTTATTTTAACCCGTAACGGACGTAAGTCACCCCTGACTAGACAACAGAACTTTGCTGCTGGAGTCATATGGCATATGTGAGGTGACACGATGAATCATTTTGTCTGTGAAGCAATGGAGTCATTAACATACACAGTGCCTTGTTAAAATTAAATAATGATAGAATAACATATACAAAAGTTACTGTCCTATAAGGGTTATATTATGTTATTTGATTACGAGCCTACAAAATGTAATATCAAGTAGACAGAAGTGAGCGATACATCTTTCTGTTCAAGTTCAACCGAGGGAGTAAAGCTGTGGAAGTTAATACCAAGACACTATGAATGGAAGAACAGAGTTTTTGCGTCTGAAAGACTGTAATTTCCTGACAACCAGTGGACTTCGATTAAACCATGTCATTCACAAGACTTCCTTTAAACCACCAAAGAATTGGTTGACCTGACAAATTGCAGTCACATGACTGTATACTGAATTAAGATGGCAGATTGTCGAGCAGAAATTTTCTTTCAAAAAACATATAACCTTTACCATTTTTATTTACTTTTGGTGTTTGTTAATAACTTATTTTGACACCTTATATTTACAAAGTTTATGCCTACGGGCTTTAACATGATTGTTTATCTGAACTAAGTCCAACTTCTACTAGCAGTAGTTATTGAGGTCAATGTGACTAGAATTGAGGCTGGTCACGTCATCAGAGAGCCTGAGACAAGACTCCCAAGGAAGATTATGTACTCTCAGCTGATCCAAGGGAAACATTCACACGGTGGTGAAAAAACCCCAGAAGACAGACCTAGGTGAAGAATAACAGCACATAAAGACACGTAGGACTTTGAAGCACGGCGCAGAGACGACGCCGCAGAGAGAAGGAGGAGAAAGGAGTGACCATAGAGAGACGGCGACGGCTCCAGAATGCCCTAGAATGTGTGGGTCCAGGATTGGGCTCTTCAGTCACATGCTGACCCACAACCGTGAAGGACAGTCTTCCGGACAGCCGATGATGATGATGAGTAGCAGTTGTTTAGTTGAAAATAATGTAAGCATTTTAAAATATGGCCGAGCCATAGAGGGCTCCCTCCGCTTACCCGAAGCTGTTATAGGCGCAGCGGCGTCTTTCGTCAGCTTCACTCGAGCAGTCCCTAGGCCCGTCCCCTGTCCATGCGGGACTTACATTAAAATAATAATAATATATGTATATTTGCAACCAAGGGGAACCCAGACCACATTTAAGCTACGCTACTCTTCTCGATGTCCCGCCGTACACACAAAGCAATACAACAACAAAAGAGAATACACAATTGATACATAAATAACGCATGTTAGAGAAAGAATAAAAAAGAAATAATGCAGAGGAGCACTCTGTCAATCGAGTGATATGAAACATTACCATCGACATTAAAAATCAGAGACAATTAATTTTGTGATGAGACATGAATAAATGATAAGGGCCGGCGTACCTGTCCGCTAGCGGAGACCCCCTTGTCCGTCCTCCCGCACCGGTGATAGTGAGATTCCGAGCGTGCCTTTATGAGACAGCCCTTGACGAGGGCCTTGAAGAGGTGGGCCTCGATGGTGTCCGGGCAGTCCTCCTGCACCGCCAGGCCGCGGTAGTTGGCCCCCAGATAGGCGATGCGGAGGAATATACGCCGAGTTTGAAATCTGAAATAAATCACAAATAGTATCTTTTGATATTATACATTTATTCACTAATGTACCCGTTTCTTCTCTTTTCGCCCCGCGGGAGACGCGGTGTGATGGGTTGCGAACCTCATCGCCACCAATAGGCATCTCCCGCGCACACTTCGATCTTCCAACACCCACAAAATAAATCTAAAACAAATAATATAAAATACAATGATATAAAATAAAATAACAAAATAATAATAATTTAATACAAAATGTAATTATTAGATGGTGCACATTTGTCTATTTAATTTATGTTCCACCGTTTTTTAAATTTAGCACATAATGTTTTTCCGATGTTGCACATGTTGACATGGACGATCCGGACTTTTGTGTTTATTTAATTTATGTTACACGTATCCATCCTAATAATACCATTTTACATAATGATGTCAAAAAACATTTAATTTCCTTATAAGAGGGTTGTCCGTAAAATAAGTTTCAATATTTTTTTTCACAATGAAAACCATTTTTATTTACAAGGAGCAATACATCATTGGGAAGCTTAGACACCATTTTTTTGATTCCCTGGTCATAGAAGTCTCCCGCCAGGCCGTGAAGGTAGCTCAGAACCTCTTCTTTCAGCTCCTCTTCTTCGCAACTTGGAAAGCAGACGCCATTTGGTTTGGTCATGCCATGTTTTCCTCAGCTTCTTTTTCCATTCACTGCTTGTAGACAACTTTTCAACCGTTCTTCTCTCATTCATTCATTTCATATGTCCAAACCATTTAAGAGTTCTTATTTTTATTTTACTACGGACATTATCATCTACTTATTACTTCATTTTGAAATTCTTCTCAGCGATCTACGGTATTTACACTTATTTTGCTAGCTCAAAGTTTCACTTCCACACATAAGGGTTGGCAAAGAACTCCATTATATATTGCTATCTTAGCTATCTTGCTATATATCTATTTCTATAGTGCACCATTTATTTCTATAGTGCGTGCATGGTACGATGTATGAATGTAGATGAAGCCCGAGAGGTATGCCAGGACAGGCCATTGTGGCGATCCATCCTCTCTGCCTACCCCTCCGGAGAAATGGCGTGATGGTTAGTTAGTTAGTTACCATTTATTTTGTTCCAGCACCATCTCTTCTTCGATGTCTTTTTCCATTTTTCCGTATCTTGTAAACATGTTTCCAGATAATAAAAAATAATAATATGTACAGACCTACTGAAGTCGAATTCTCGAACATCCTTTCCTTCCTTGGATTTTTGTCTCTCCTCGTTCTTCTTGGCAATGACATTCTTGAGTTGGGTGGTGTTGGCCTGCAGCTGAATTACAATATCCACCAACTCCTACACACGACAAAAACAACGTCATTAATTCATGTCATGTGGTACAGCTACAACGCAAATAAATTATTTACAACAAATTCCACGAACAATATTTTGAAAAACTTATAGGATATGCAAATAAAACGTGAAAATACAATGTTTAAACACATAACCTAAATGTGCAATAACTTGTGTATGTAAAATACCTCTTTTGTTAGCAGGAGAAGCGCATCTTTAGAAAGAGTTTTGTTTTTATTCCTATCGACTTGAAGTTTGTTCATTTCTACTCCCGCCTTTAATTTCTTTAGGAACGCACTGCGGTCCATCCTTTACATCTTGGAATTTGACATTTTAAATACAAAAACAGCGGTTCGTAACAATACCACAGACAATTCGTTTTCGGTATTGCCACATGGAAGAAAATAAATGTATTATTTTTATTATCTGTCTCCATTTTTTTAATCAATAACAACAAATGTTTATATTGCGATTCAATAAAGTTGTTACGAAGAAGTTGCTGTCACGGGGTGAAACATGAAAATTACTCGTATCTCACTCCCGATCTCGAAGCAACTCCTCACAACGTGTTGCCCATGCGCTTCGCCAATGCTAATTATTATTATGTTAATTGAGATTGCTCCGGGATGTATAGTGATATGAGATTGAAACCAATATTTAGTATTTACAATTATATTTAATGACACAAAATAAAGAAACAAGATTACTTATGAACTAAAGAGGACTTACATGCTATTTGTTGGCCAACGAACTAAAACTAACGTAACTACGAAAGCGGTGACGCTGACGGAAGCCGACGCGACGGCGCGGCTGGTTAGCACGAGGACTGCCAGAGGCTGCACGGCACAGAAGGATGCCCGGCGTCCACTTCTATCTCCCGGGCTGAGGGGCATCACGCAGATGATGGACCGCGGAGGGCACGGGTCTTCTTCACAGCGACAGCGGTGGCCAGCATCAAGCCCCAATGGTGATTAGCTGGCGCCATGCAGCACGTATATCGCGATCTCTTCCTTGTTCAGATTATCTCCCCGGCACCGTCCACCGAGCCGAGGAGATGTTCGCTCGCCGGAGTCCGGTGACTCGAGTTCCAAAAAAACGCAGGGTGGGGGTTGAGATCACGTGCCCCAAAGTGTTGCCACTCACAAAATTGTCACTTACACTATTATGTTAAAAGGAAATTTAACAATAAATACCGATTTTTACTGTTAAAACGATTATAACCAATAAGTACAGATTTATACCATTTAAACGATTATAACCAATAAGCATTGATTTATAACATTTAAACGATTATAAGCAATAAGTATAGATTTATACCATTTAAACGATTATAAGCAATAAGTATATATTTATACCATTTAAACGATTATAAGCAATAAGTATAGATTTATACCATTTAAACGATTATAACCAATAAGTACCGATTTATACCATTTAAACGATTATAAGCAATAAGTATAGATTTATACCATTTAAACGATTATAACCAATAAGTACCGATTTATACCATTTAAACGATTATAAGCAATAAGTATAGATTTATACCATTTAAACGATTATAACCAATAAGTACCGATTTATACCATTTAAACGATTATAAGCAATAAGTATAGATTTATACCATTTAAACGATTATAACCAATAAGTACCGATTTATACCATTTAAACGATTATAAGCAATAAGTATAGATTTATACCATTTAAACGATTATAACCAATAAGTACCGATTTATACCATTTAAACGATTATAAGCAATAAGTATAGATTTATACCATTTAAACGATTATAACCAATAAGTACCGATTTATACCATTTAAACGATTATAAGCAATAAGTATAGATTTATACCATTTAAACGATTATAAGCAATAAGTATAGTTTTAAGCCATTTAAATGAGTGGCACCCAGGTGGTAGAATACCAATTGGACGACCAAGGCTGCGATGCGAGGGTAAAGTTGGGAGAGATGGGGTGAAATTGTTACGAGTGTCAGATTGGAGGGTCGAAGCGAAGGACAGGAGGAGTTGGAGGCGAAGAATACTGGAGGCTAAGGCTCGATATGGGCTGTAGGGCCATCGAAGAAAACGATTTTTACTAATAACGCTTTAAAAGTATCACTTTTATATTTTTGACCGTGGCACTTTATATCAATGACAATTTTAACAGTCACACCTTTAATCGACATCTTTAAACAGTGACTCTTCATTACAGTAATGCCTTTTAACAGGGTCTCCTTCATCGACACTTTTTTCAGTGACACTTTATTACAGTGGCGCCTTTCAACAGAAACCTTTTCAAAACGACACTTTTTATTAGAGATACCTTTAAACTTGACGCCTTTTAACAAGGACACTTTAAAAGAGACACCAAGTGACTTTTAACAGTGGCCTCGTTTTAACAGTGATACTTTATTACAGTGACTCCTTTGAACAGTGAAAATCAAATGTACCACTTTTTATAAGTACCACATTTTAAAATTGACACGTTTTATCTTTTTGACCGTGACACTTTTGTGAAGTGATACTTTCTATCTTTTTGACATTGGCACTTTACATTGTTGACACTTTTTAATAGTGACTTTTTGAAGGTACAAATTTAAACTTTTAAAATTTGACACTTTTGATCAGTTATACCTTTTAACAGTAACACTTTTGAAGAGACACTTTTTATCTTTTTGACCGTGTCGCTTTATTATACCAGTGACACTTTTAAAAAGTACCACCTTTTATAAGTGACACTTTTAAAAATTGACACTATTTGTCTTTTTGACCGTGGCACTTTATATTAATGACTTTTTTATCAGTAACATTCTAAAAAGTACACTTTGTAACAGTGACACTTTTAAAATGTGACACTCTCCTTTTAACCTAATCCGATCAGACAATGTTTCGGATGTGACCTCCATCTTCAGGTATAACTCCTTTTTCTTCTTCTTACCCTTAGTTTAGGTCGTATGACTGTGAGATGTCTTGGAATTATGATGTCAATAATAATAAGGACAAAAGGCGAGACCGGCATTACCAGGAAGCGAAGTAGATCCAAGAGTTCACATTAAAAGACAAGTTTCAAAGTTGCACCCATTATAGAAATCCCCGAAGAAGGCCTGTATAGCGCCAAAGGAAGTAAGTAAGCAACCCACAGATGAAAAGTTATCAGAATTCTCCGACACACTTTCTAGCTTCCTCCACATTTATACAGTGAGTCATACATTCAAGTCGATTATTTCGACTTCTAACATGGCCAACCTTTAAAATTGTATGAATTTGGTCATGCTTTGCTTTCCTCCACTCCGTACTTCATTAACATCGCCTTCGTATACTCTCTTAACCATTCTTTCTTCATCTTTTTATAAGTTTGTACTCTACATTCCTTTCTGATATCAGCATTTGAACTTCTGTCGTGCGTCGTTTTACCACACATAGTTCCATGTCAATTCCATTGGAACCAGAACTTCACTGTGAATGGCAATTTTCACTTCCAGCGTCTGGCAATGGATGGGTGAAATGTTATAATAAAACTAACTAACCATCATTTTACCGGAGGGGTAGGCAGAGAGGATGGATCGCCATAATGCTCTGTCCTGGCATACCTCTCGGGATTCCTCTACATTCATACATCGTACCATGCACGCATGTCGATTATTCCGACTTCGAATGTGACCGCCTTTTAGTAATTGATTAATTTGGTCATGCCATGTTTTCCTCGGCCGTCCTCGGCTTCTTTTTCCACTCACGCTGATTGTGTACAACTTTTTAACCATTCTACTCTCATCCATTCGTTCCATATGTAGAAACCATCTCAGGGGTCCTTTTTTAATTTTATCCATGATGCAGTCATCTGCCTTACATTTCTTTCTTATTTCATCATTCGGTATTCTATCATACAATGTTTTCCCGCACATTCTTCTTAGTGACTGGTTTCATCCTTATTTTGCCAGCTCCAAGCTTCACTTCCATACATGAGGATGAAATGTTTTTGTCTAAAATTATAAACGCAATGGAAATCCGAAATAATTATATTTATTTTTCCCTTAAAAATAAATAAATATTTTAGATTATAACATTTTACATACATTAGTTAAGTAAATCAATATCACATCACAAGATCTCAACACTTACGACTAACTATCTATCTTAAGTACTAGTGTCATTAATACAAATGAAAATTGCTGTTTTATACAAGTTTTATTATATTTTATGGAATGACATGGTACGCTTTGCTAAGTCATTATCAAATGTAGTGATAATTAAGCGAACTCTTGTTTGTATACCCGAGTTACAGGAGCAGAATATGGTAATTAAGGTAATTGACGTGACCCAATTGTTGAAAACAATTAAAGGATAAACCCCAAAATAAGCCTAAGAGACAGAAACAAGCCAGAAACGATACGGTGAAAGAAAAAACAAAAGTCACTGACATCATCTATCTGTAGCGACTCAAGTGGCAATGGGCAGGTCACGTAGCCAGAAGCTCAAACAAGAAGATTGCTGACTTGGAGATAAAGAGAAGTACAGGGCGACTGCAACTGCGGTGGAAGGATGATCTGGATGCAGTCTGCACAAGTCAGAGGAGTCTTGCACAAGAGGAGAGGAGGACGGAAACAGGCTGAAGAAGAAGAAAACCCAAAATACTGAAAGTATGACCTGGAACTGTCATAGTTTAAAAAATATTATAACTACTTATGTATAGAATGCTAACATTGTTAAAGTATATTCAATTTCCTTCTTATTTACTTTGGACTATTCCTGGTATTTACTATAATAAATTAATATACTATTAATAATAAAATACGTTATATAAATCAGAAAGGTGCTTATCTTCCAAAGTAAAGTGTTTCTGAGAAATACATCTTTTAACAATTAATTGTGTTAACGATTTAATAAATTTTAAATGTTTTAAATCAAATCAAATCAGTTTATTTATTCAAAAGACATTACAAATATCATAAATGTTAAGGCATTTATTGAGTACAGGTCAAATATTATTTGGATACCTATACACATAATACCAGGAACGTATTAGAGATGGTTCCACGTTAGGAAAACGAGATACTTTGTAAAGTCGAGAGTATTTGTCCCCTGAACGTACCTTCACCAATGTGAAACGCGTCGATCTCTGAGGAGACCGCGTTCAGCAAACTAATTGCTCTTTCCACCGGTGACACCAGAGGCAGATTGGTTCTGGTGGCCGGTAGGTAAAACAATCTATGCTGTCGCTGTCGGAGATATCTATCGGGGACAAAAATACCAACATCCTCCAGCAAGGCCGGGTTCTCGAAATATCCCCTGATTAATCTAAAGAAATGGGTAATAAGATGCCCATCTCTTCGAAGCTGTAGAGAATTGGTTCCGAGAATTCCCAAAAGAAATGCCGTGGGATAAATTCCATACTCGCTAAATGATTCAAGTACAGTTGAACTCAGTTATTGCGATATCTTGGATGTAACGAAGAAATTGGTAATAACCAAGTTCTACTGTATATCATATTACCCTTCTGCATTGCGTAGAATCAAGAGTTCGGAGAATCTAATTCTATATCGGGACTGTATAAAGGAGTATTACGGAACAATATAATAAAACTAGTATAAAACAGACATTTTCATTAATATTAATTCATTAATATGGAGTTTTACATCATGGTTCAGGATACAGTAAACATGTCCTAAACTCCACCTCACTTTCTAGGACGCAACGGTTTGTGACATCTTCAATAGACTTGAGGTGGAATGTGTTGATGAATTGAAGGCTGGTTATTACAAAGGTGGCTAATTGGTTCAAACATAACAAAGACAAAGAGTGCACGTGCAGGAGTAAATAGAGAGCTGCTGACATTAATCAAAGTCCGCAAGATTGCATATCTGGGTCACGTTCTGCGAGGAGAGAAGTATCGCCTGCTGCATCTAATATTGAAGGGAAAAATAGAAGGCCGCAAGGGGGCAGGGAGAAGGCAGATCTCTTGGCTGCGCAATGTGAGGGAATGGACGGGAATCAGAACTGTGGAGGAGCTACTCCGGACAGCGCAGGATAGGGAAGAATTTACCAGAGTGATCGCCAACGTCGGAGGGACCTGACAGGGCACTTTAAGAAGAAGAAAAGACTGTTAATTGTAACAGGTGGCATCTATAGGGAAAAGTTGAAACTACACAATATTGTTACATCACTTTGCAAAGTTATCGGCCTTCATGTTTAACACCAATTAGGATAAAAAAGAACTTTGATACTTGCCACCTTTGTAATGTCCAACCCACATGGTCCATGAAACAGAATAAATACTTAATCCATAATTTTAAAAAAATTATTTCATATAAAGTCTTGAAAACAATTTTAAAACTAACTAACTAACCATCACGCCGTCTCGATTTAAAAAAAGGTTTAATTTCATTTATAACGATTGTGCCAACCCTGTCGTCTTGTGAGAATTGAAGTTTTATTTATTTCGATAAATGAAGCCATAAACGAAGCTCAGATAATTTATAATATATGGTAAGTCTTTATTATGTATAAACTGTTAAATTATAAAACTTTGTTTCATGTACCACAGTAGAATTTTTATTTTACGCGACAGCTGTTTCGACCTGATGATGTTAACATAGGTTAACGAAATAGCTGTCGCGTAAAATAAAAACACAATTGTGAAACATACATCAAACATAAAACAAAGTTTTTTAATTTTAATTTTAACATAATAATTAAATAAAACGATGTTTTTTAACTACTTCCACTTTTGTCTTGATCGCTGGCATCGACAGACCAGTCTGTCGATGCCAGCGAGCCTGGCGAAACCGGTCGCTGTCGAAATAAAGACAAAAGTGAAAGTAGTTAAAAAACATTGTTTTATGTAATTATTATTTAAAATGAACTTCCATTAAGAGATTTCAGTAAAATCATTGATTATTTAAAAAAAGGATTTTTATAGTTTAAAATGTTAAAGTTAATAACTATCTGTTTAAATTTTAACAGTTTATAATGTTAAAGTATCATAGTGTTTCGGTCAAAACAATGGACTATTTACTAACTTTATTATGTACTTTTAACATATTTCCAAAAAATATGTATTTAATAGGTTTTACTTTTTTTTAACACCACCAACCACCAGGGTTAATGACCCTTTTCATCATTTTGTTCATAACACTTTCATTTGCACTGCATTCAAATCTTATATTTACATTTGACACTCATATTATATACAGATTTACAATACATTTGTCTTACATATCTAATTTCTACTGCATGTATTCTACTTTCATCCTACTTTTGCCAGCTGCACGCTTCACATCCAAACTTACATTGAAAGAGTTTCAACAGACAGTACGTGAACTTAGATTACACACCTTGAAATTGTGCTTAAAATATACATTCTTCATCTTCTTCCTTATTGTAGACCTATGTGGTCTGTTCTCCAGAGTGTTGCTCCTCCTGTGATGTAGACTCCCAACTGTCCTTCCATCTTTTAGGAGGTCTTCCACGAGGACGAGTCCCATGAGGCTGATTATGCAATGCAATATAGGGGAGTCTGGTGGTGTCCAATCTTTGAACATTACCGTACCAGTCACTTTTTCGCTGTTTGCTCCATCTTATACTATCCTCAACCTCACATATCTCTCTTATTCTGGTGTTCCTCACGCGATCTCTCAGTGTCTTGCCTGCTATCTTCTTCAGTGTCTTCATTTCGGAAGTCGTCAATACTTGTTTGGTCCTTACTGTGTCTGCCTTGCTTCGATGCCATATGATATTAATGGTCTTACGCATACTTTATAGATTCTTATCTTACTCTTAATGGCCATGTCTTTGTTTTTCCATATTGTGGATTTTAGAGCGCCAGAGATTGCAGCTGCCTTGTTTACTTTGGCATGTATTTCTTCCCGCAGATCAGCTCCTCCCACCAGGTCTATGCCTAGATACTTGAAGGTCCTGTTCTATGGGTAGATTTTCTATAACCAGGTTACATGTTTTTGATGTTTTGGAAAAGGTCATACATTTTGTTTTTTCGATAGAGATCGCCATATTGTATTTCTTACAGGCGTGATGTAGTCTGTCTAGCATTTTTTGTAAGGCATTATTGTTTTCAGCTATGATTATAGCATCGTCTGCATAACAGACCACATTGACAATTCGCTCTCCCATCCTATATCCCAGTTGTAACGATTGGGTTTCCAATATAAGTTCGTCCATTATCAGTATATATGTCGCCGCCACCTAGTTAAATACGCCGCTTAATTGAACGGCTAGGTTGATAATGAAATTACATGTAAACATTTTAAAATGTGAAATTTTTTTTGAAAGTTATAAACCAGAATGATCCCTGAAGGGATTCCGCTCTCATCCTTCATCTGGCAGTTCCACGCTTCCCTAAGTATAATAGTAATGTGGTGTAGAATGAGTAAGGTAGTCGTGTGGCCGGAGTGGTGGAGCTAGTATTACGAGACGATCAGTGATGGTGCCAGGCGGCAGCGACGGACGCGAGCGAGGCACGTGGGCGCTGCGCCACCGTCACGTGCGCGTCCAGCCCGTCCGACACGCGGGACAGGCGGCGCGCCCATGACCCTGTCGCCCCTCCCCCTGAAACAAATCACTTTATTATAATAACTTACAAACAACATTCATGTTTAAGGCATCTATTGAGTACAGGTCAAATATTATACACATACAGCACATAGTACCAGGAATGAATAGTATATATGAGGTATGTATGCAAAATGATCTGATGATGAATGTGAATAAGTCCGGTGTCGGTCCGCATCTCTACAGCATAGGTACGTCATGAAGGGTCGCACGTATGCCTTATAAATTATGATTTTGCTGTCAATACGCATTTGCTTGTTCTTCCAGACAAGATTCTTCAGATATTGTGGGGCTGTCTTTGGGACTGTCATTGTGGCTGCAGACCTCTACTTCCGAATATCTGAAGCTCCCTACTTGCTCCACTTACATCTTGTAGGTTTCTTATTACAATATCCAGACAAGGCGAGGTTTTCTGGATATTGAAATAAGTATATAAAATAGCACCTTACCTGTTTTAATTTAGATATCTGGGACTTGTGTGGGAAAACGGATCTACCGTGTGAAGTGATGGGGCATTTAAATAGGGCTGCGGTCATTTAAGCATGCTTGAAGTATCCAATTTGGAAAAACCCTGACATGAAGATCACCAGCAAAGTGAGAATCTATAAGACTTGTGTGCGACCCATCATGACATATGGGATCGAGTGCAGGGCGGACACCACAATCACATAAAACGCGCACGGAGTGTCAGAAATGAAGACGCTCAGAAATATATCTGGCAAGACACTGCAAGAGAGGATAAGGAATACACAGATAAGGGAGATATACGAGGTCGAGGATGTCGTTAGGTGGGGAAGTCAAAGGAGAAGATACTGGTATGCACACGTGAGGAGAATGGACCCATCCAGACTCCCCTTCATTGTGTTACACGGCTAGCCCCGTGGTAGACGACCCCCGGGCTTACTTAGACAGCCGTTGTGGTCCACTGCTGGACATAGGCCCCCCCCATACTTCTCCACGCATCCAATCGCCAGCAATTCTTGTAATGTCATCGGACCATCGTGTGAGGGGTCTCCCTCTGTTTCGTTTGTCTTCGCAGGGTCTCCACTCCACAACCCTTCTGGTCCATCTATCGTCTACCAATCTGGCACCATGTCCCGCAAATGACCATTTAAGCTTCGCTACCCTTGCGACGACCCCCGGGCAGACCACCAAAAAGATGGATCGACAGCTGAGAGTCGACTTCGCAGGCTACTAGGCCTACCTAATAACAAGAAGAGAAGAAGAAGGGCTCACCCGTGGCGGGAGGCTGTCGCATGTGGTTGATGACCCTCTCGTAGTCCGTGTCCCTGTCCTTGCTGAGGCCGTGCTCGTACTTGGCCTCCTTGGCCAGCAGGGCCTCCCGCTGCCGCTGCGTGCGCAGCTCCACCGGCGTGTCGGGGATCACATAGCGCATCAGGCTCGTCAGACCGAACACCACGTGCTGGAAACGTCGATACAACTTACTAACAAAACAAATGGACATGGACAAATGGAAGACAACAGACAGCAGCTACAAATTTACTAAAAATTCAGACGTACACAGACACTGGACCAGGAACTGTGACAGATATCAATCACATACCGAATGCACGAACTAATGCAGGACAATCAAGGATATTAAAAAATACTAACTAACTAACCACTACACCGTCTCCCAGACATACTTCTTTCGCTTGCTCAACATTACACACTGTTTTCTCCAAATCCTCTTTTGATCGATTTGATCGTGTCACGTTTTCCTCTCCGTATGAGTGAATGTAGTGCAAACAAAAGTGTTATAAACAAAATAATAAAAGGGTCATTTAGATTGTTTGGACACACGGAAAGAATGCATGATTGGTATAGAAAGTATGTTTAACGATGTCTTCTTCGTCTTCTTTTTCTTCCTTGTTGTAGACCTATGTGGTCTGTTCTCCAGAGTGTTGCTCCTCCTGTGAGGTAGACTCCCAGCTGTCCTTCCATCTTTTAGGAGATCTTCCACGAGGACGAGTTTCATGATGTTGATTATGCAATGCAATGGAGGGGAGTCTGGTGGTGTCCAATCTTTGAACATGACCGTACCAGTCCCTTTTTCGCTGTCTGCTCCATCTTATAATATCCTCAACCTCGCATATCTCTCTTATTCTGGTGTTCCTCACGCGATCTCTCAGTGTCTTGCCTGCTATCGTCCGTTGCAGGCAAGACACTGAGAGATGTAATTATATGAATATCAATATGAAGTAGCATGGTGTTCACTTCCACAACAGTGGATTATCTGAAGTATACTTTAACAATGTGAATGAAATAAGGAATAGAATGAGAGCAAGGGAAACATGACACGATCAAATCAATCGAATGTCGGCCACGTAAGGAGTCAAGGGAATTGATGTGTGTGCATGAAACACTGTAAAAATGTTGTGGAAACGAGTCCATTGTTATTAGTCATAATGATGGTTCTCCTAGGACGAAAGCTGGTGTCGGAGTGTCGGAGTGACGTACCTCGAAGACAACGACGAAGGCAAGTCGCGCCGCAAAGACATGCCAGTAGTGCGGCGAGTATCCGTAGGGGTCTTCTGTGTGTTCCGGGGGATTGCGGTACCCCCGGAAGTAGCACAGCGGGGGGTCGTTCTCCCCCTCCAGGCCCCACTCGGAGCGGTAGTCTGACGTGTTGAACACTGGAAATATTCACGTTTAAAATAATGATAAAAGTTCGATAACCTAGAAACTCTTGAGATAAAGAAATCTATGGTATACTAGCGAACCCGATAGACGTTGTCATGTCTGAATGTTGACTTGCCTGCTAATAGCTTGTGATGAATCGTCTCTGTCACCAAGGCACCTAACTGTGATGAGATCGTCCCTCCTATCCTTCATCCGCGAATGGTGGAGCTTCCTCCAGTCATTTCCATTTCATCCACCTGTACGAAGCTTACAGGTGTTTTACCCTACGCGAGTTGGCCTTCGTGATCGTCTAGAAATAATACTGTATGACCCTTCGTTATGACCGATGTAATCCAAGTCCTTTTATTGGCGAGTACTGATAATCTCATTCTAAAGCTAATCGTTTAATACAAAACTCGTTCGTTAGGTCAGAAGTCAACTGTCTCGATGCCTGGGCCACCTTGCTCCACCACCCTCTCGGCCAAACTCCCCTCACCCCTCTCCGGGTCTACCCTCCCTCGCTTCCTCGTCTCCTCTGCTTCCATAAATCATCCCCCTCCCCCCCCACATCTTCAACCACTCGGATCGGTGTTATATGTTCTAGTAGATTGAATTCATTTTATATATACCTCAATTTACGTATCTCTCTACGATGGTTCCATACCATCACAAGCTGGTTCAGCAAATGTTATTTTCTTATTATATTAGAAACAAAACAACCTTGGCCAACTCCTTTTAAATTCTAAACAAAAAACACACATTTGGCAAAAAAGTGGCGTATACAATGTAAAGATTGTGATGCTTTTTACATAGACAAAACAATGAACATAAACAAGCTTTCACCAAACATTCTGTTTTTTCTGAGATGGCTGACCATTGTATTACATTTGACCATAGTTTCGATAAAAATGACACAAAATTTCTACCCACAGCTAACAATAACAATAAATTAAACATACTTGAAAATTTAGAAATCGTCAAGTCGGTGAAATAGGGTGAAAATATAATTAATAATCAGATTCCTCCTTTTACTCCTTTCTCCTTAAATACTTTGTCTACATTTAATCTCCCAAGCTCCCATTCCCAACCAAATGAAAATTAATCATTTATTAATTTCTATATAAATTATATCTTTTCAAATGTACGTTTTTTCTAAATTATATTATCATCATGTATTATTATTATTTAATGTTATTTATTATTTTACTGTTAAAAAATAATTGTTAGTACCTACTTATAACAAATACACCAAGTTAATTTTTAAATTTTGAATTATTGTATCGAATTTAAAATGCGTTTTTTATTAGTCTTTCTTTGTTTAGTTTTTGTTATATTTTTACACCTGAAGATGGAGGTATCCTCCGAAACATGTCGTGTATTTTAATATTTTTTTTATTAAAAAGTGGTTTAAACAATATTTTTTTAATTCCCAAAGTAGATTTTTATTTTAATATTCCAATTTTCAGTCAATGTTTGAGCTTCCCTATTGAAAAATCGTATATATCACAGGGACCTTGTTAACCTTTCCCTTACGGTGCTAAAATAAAAACGTGCGTTCCGGTGTAGGGTAGTCAGTACGCGTTAAAAAATTAGCGATTTTAAATCGGAAAAATAGGAACATTCATATGTAGCTAATCCCTTATATAATTATAATTGAAGTCAAAAATTATAATAATTGAGATTTAATTGCTAAAAACATTAAAAAACCATCTGGCAACCCTCACGGAACGGGCATAAGTCCACTCTGGTTGCAAGCCCGAGAGCTACTGCCGGCGGCAGTGAGAACATTGAGCTCCTTGCGCTTCCACAGTGAAGTATGCAAGAGTGAGATGCGAATATTGTGTCGCGCACTCAAAGTGTTGTTTATACGTGAATTTGTTTCCGATGTACCCGATAAATTCTGATTGTTATTAATATTATTTTTTAAATCAATGCGTAAATATATTATGGAGGAATACCTAAAATATTAACCTTGTATTTATTGTATTTATAGAGATATTGATGGTTATTAGAAGCAACGTGTAGAAGATACCCATCACAGGGAAGGGAGGGTTAACAGCTATCTCTTTACCAAAATGACTGCTATACGCTGTCAAAGTTCGAGCGTCCCTATTGATAACACAAGGACCTTGTGAACTGGAGAATAGAGGCAATGAATGTGTATAGTAACTCACCGGAGAGGGAGTGCACGATGTACCCCTCCAAGGTGGGTCTGCCGGGAATAGAGTAGCCCACCCGGTACACCATGCGCGGTATCCAGTCGCTGGTGTAGGCGATCACAAAGGCCTGGAACATCAAACAAACACCACGCTCCTTGTTATAATATGTACAACTACCTAACTATTCCATCCATATCATACTAAAATAACAGAGTATAATCCTGTTATTACACTTACATTGGAAACGACGGCCGCGTACGTGATTCCTCTGAGAATGCCGTACCTGAAATGGTAAACAGAACATGCCTAGTTATTATATGTAGTTACCTTCATTCAATCAAATGTTCCTATAGACACCGGCTAGTATTACACACTCAACTCCTCCTCAGTATCCTCAAAGGGACTGCGATATAGACTGCCACACTTTTCTTTCCTGACATATTTCTCTCGCGTCGATCCAATATTTGATTTATTTGATCGTGCCACGTTTTCCTCGGTCTTCCGATTGTATTTCTAGTTCCATTTACATTGTCAATATATCCTTTTTTTACCATTCTTTCTTTCCATGTGTTCTAACCGAATCTTAATGATCCTTTCATTATTTTGTTTATAACACCGTCATTCGCACCTTTATGTATGGAAGCGAAGCATGGAACTGGCAAAAGAAGGATGAAAGTAGAATAAATGCAGTAGAAATTAGATCTATTAGACTCTGTGTATGATAGAGTGTCGAATGAAAATATAAGAAGTGAATGCAGTGCCAATGATGTTGTTTTTACACACTAAATGTTATATTTATAAAAACTAACTAACCGTATTTATCATTCCATGGTTTCTTTGGTCTTCCACGGCTTCTCTTTCCCTCACTGCTTGTGTACAGCATTTTAACCATTCTACTCTCATCCATTCGTTCCATATGTCTAAACCAATTGTGCATGGCACAATGTATGAATGTTGAGGAAGCGAGAGAAGTATGTCAAGAAAGAACAGTGTGACGTCTATTATTTCTGCCTGTTTCTACCCCTTCAGAGAGACAGTGTGATGTTTAGTTAATTTTTTTAAGGTTTTTAGCGGAAGTAATATTAATAATGCAATGACAATGTCAACTTAAAACTAAGACAGATGATGTTAAGGTGTTATGTGTGGTCTGTTCTGTTATATGGGTGTGAGACATGGACATTAAAAGTAAATACAATGAACCGGTTAGAGGCATTTGAAATGTGGCTTCACCCAAGAATGTTCAGGATCCCATGGACAGACAGAGTGACCAACACACAAGTCCTGAATCGTGCAGGAGTAAATAGAGAGCTGCTGACATTGATCAAAGTCCGCAAGATTTCATATCTGGGTCACGTTCTGCGAGGAGAGAAGTATCGCCTGCTGCGTCTAATATTGAAGGGAAAAATAGAGGGCCGCAGGGGGGCAGGGAGAAGGCAGATCTCTTGGCTGCGCAATGTGAGGGAATGGACGGAAATCGGAACTGTGGAGGAGCTATTCCGGACAGCGCAGGATAGGGAAGAGTTTACCAGAGATCGCCAACGTCGGGGGGGCCTGATGGGGCACTTTAAGAAGAAGAATATTAATAAACAGTGAAAAATTACTGTCAATGGGTTCAGTATTTGTGGAGTCTATCTGTTTCATAGCTAAGAACATCGCCTTTTATTTATATGGATGTGTATTTAGCTACCCATTACCATGCTCCTATGTCTTCCACCCTCTCGGCCAGCGGCCTCCTGGCCTGCGTGACCATCTTGTACGCGTCCAGTCGGATCTCCGCCACGTTGTTGAGGAGAGCAAACAGTGGAGCCAGGGGGAAGGCTGCCACGAAGAGCGTCACAAACCCGTACTGGAGGACTGGAACACAAGAGGATAACTTAGTAAGCAACCATTAACCTGTCTGAAAGTGAGTTTTTTCAACTCAAAAAATATTTTATATCGTCTATATCGTTCTCCCAATGATGAAGGTGTAAAGGCTTCGAGACATGTCAAGAAAAATAAAGTCAAAAGTGGAAAAACAGTGCTTTAATTGTTTAACAGTGTGTCATTATGGAATTCCACAATGTTAACGACAATTAACTAAAAATCATAGAATATGAAAATATAATACATTTTCACTTAGGAACTCCTACAAAAATCAGTTGAGATAGAAATCATAAATGCTTTTGCATCAATAGTCAAATCAAATTAAATCAGTTTATTTTCTCAAAAGATATTACAAACAACAATTATAGTTTGAGACATCTATTGAGAACAGGTAAAATATAATAAATATATAATACCAGGAACGCATGAAAGATGGTTCGACATTAGGAATACAAGATACTCTCCAAAGTCAAGAGTATTTGTACGATGAACGAACTTTCACTCTCCCCACCGGCATCGACGTGAATTGAAGCATCATCGATAATGTTTGTGATCTTTGTATAAAAAAATGAAATTATCTTTATTTTTCATAAAAATGATCCATTTGTACGTTCTGCTCCATTCCTAGTCTCTCGTAGCACAGTTAGATAGAGAAGGAGCTGGTAGTTGGCACTCACTCATCTCCAGGTACTCGTCGAAGAGCGCAAGCCTGCCAGGGTCCTGCAGGTGGTAGTCCTGCTCCCAGGCCTGGTGCTCGCGGTGCAGGTCCTTGGTGTTGGCGCGGTGGGAGCGCTGCCGCCACCAGTTCCACATCTTCCTGCAACCACCAGACACATCGATGAAGGATATTGTGATGCGTAAGTTAACTCCTGTTGCAACTGGCATGAATTTACAGATTGAACAGACTGAAAATAATTAGTGCCACCAAAAAAATCATATTAAGGTTCTTTCAGCTTCAGGAATTTTCTTTAGAAAATTAAAAAAACACTTATCAAATGTTATTTGATAATGCCTTACAAGGGCGGAACATGTCATCTATATACATAAAAATGTAGGGTCCTCTTCTTCTTCTATTCTTTCTTATATCGAAAATATTTAAAATATTGTATAACCGTTGAGTTATCGAATGAACTTTTTCAAATGTGATCTACGAAACAAACAAAAAATCATTTATTTATTTTGTATATGCAAATGTGTCTGCGTGTGTGTGTGTATGTGTCTGTCTGTGTGTCTGTGTCTCTGTGTGTGTATGTGTGTGTGTGTATATGTGTGTGTCTGTGTGTGTGTGTGTGTCTGTGTGTGTGTGTGCGTGAGTCTGTGTGTGTATGTGTGTGTGTGTGTGTCTGTGTGTCTGTGTCTGTGTGTGTATGTGTGTGTGTGTGTCTCTGTGTGTGTGTGTGTCTGCATCTGTGTGTGTATCTGTGTGTGTGTCTGTGTGTGTGTCTGTGTCTCTGTGTGTGTGTGTCTGTATCTGTGTGTGTATCTGTGTGTGTCTGTGTGTGTGTCTACTTCAAACAAATAACAATTATAATTGGAAGAGGTATTGCAACACATGCCGGGCATTAGCTAGTTAGTAATATAAAACTTAATAAAACCCCTAATAGACAGACGTTTTCATTTACATATCGAGTAATGTTAGGACACGTTTCTCACGAACGAGATACTTAGAGACACAAACGGAGATACTAACGGATAGAGGATCTCCAGGAAGTTGTTGAAGAACTGCTTGCCCACCATGATGATGGCCAGCTGGATGCACAGCTCGCTGAGGCAGCCAGCGGGGTCACACACGTCCCCCTTGAGGCGGAAGAACTCGGAGCGCCGCGCTGTGGCGTCCCCAGGGTAGTCGAAGAAGCGACCCTGGATACACCAAGATTGATGTGATGTATTGCGCACACGTTGCTTATTTAACCTCTATACTGCGGCTAGCTTCATTTGCAGTACAAACAATTTGGTTTCAAACTAATCTTATAAACCTTTTTAACAACAACAAACCATCACGCCGTTTCCCCAAAAGAGTAGGAAGAGAGAATGGACCGCCACACTACTCTATCCTGACATACTTTTCAAACTTCCTCCACATTCATATAGCGAGTCATACACGCACGTCGATTCTTTCATCTTTTAACATGGCCGACCTTCCTCGATACTCCATTTACATCGTTAACGTATACCTACTTTGTTTTTTAATATTCTTTCTTCATCCATATGTTCCATGTGACCAAACCAACGCAGTGATCCTTTTATCATTTAATCATAGCACTTTCTTCCGATCTACATTCCTTTCAAACTCGTCACCTGAGAGTAAGAAGGGTTCCAACTAACAAAATTTTACATTTGGTTTTTTTCGTGAAAAGGGTTCTTTCTAACCTTATACGTACAATTAAAAATCATTTTGATGTTACGAAAAGAATCAAGTTCCATCTGATCATTCAAAACACACGATTCACTGAAGAAGGATTCATTTACACTTAGAACTTTATTATTTCAACTGTCGCCAGAGAAAATTTACACGCTTCTCGGTAAAAGGGTTTCATCTGCTTCAGATGGAATCCTTTTATTCCAAGATACACACTCGAAACCAACAAAACTTTGACTTCATTTTTGTCAGCTTTTTACTTTTGACAGTTGGAACCTTCTTACTCTCAGGTGACGAACTTCAGAAATCTCTTTACTTTAGATATTTACCAACTACTTCATTGTAAGTAATATAATGAACTGCAACCGAATTGTCTAGGTCTGAGCTGCAAATGTAGTCGGTCACAACTCGAAATCAATTATTTTGCTGCAAATGAAGCTAGTCGCACAATGGGGGTTAAACATTGTGACCATTTTTCGATGTTTTTTTCATATTTTAAGCAATTGTTATCATCACTAGAAATTTATATATAACTTGTATTTTGCAGACATATCAAAAATTTTCTATTCTATTCCCAGTGGACAGTTTTGCCACTTTAGAAATCTGTTTTATTAGCATAAGATATCACTACTATCTCTTGATCACCTCTGAACGACTTCAACCCCCAACTACGGTGAGATCCATTGATGCCCATGAAGAATGCAGTAAGCTAGAGGTGACAAATGGATGACATTTGAACGGCTTGACTACAGTATTACATTCGAACGTAACGTTGAAAGGGTGGAAAAATTTAAATACCTCGGCAGCATACTATAACACAATTTCTTGACCCAGATATAATGCAGAATTGAGGCAGCAAGAGCTACATTTAATAAAATGAAATCACCCTTCTGCAAATGATAACATAAATTTGAAACTCTGTGTCGTCTGTTTTATTGTATGGATGTGAAACTTGGACCTTAAAAGTCAACTCAATGAACAGTCTCGAAGCATTTGAAATGTGGCTCTGTCGCCAAATGTTCAGAATTCCCTGCACAAACATGATAACCAATATCGAAGTCCTGAGGCGAGCTAGAGTTGACAGGGAGCTGTTATCAACTATCAAGGTTCGGAAGATTTTACATCTGGGTCATATACTGCGTGGGGAAAGAACAACCTTCTCCAACTGATATTGGAGCGGAAAATTGAGGGACGCCGAGGGCCCGGAAGGAGACAAATGTCTTGGCTGCGAAACGTGACGGAGTGGACCGGCATCCGAAGTGTGGAGGAGCCGTTCCGAGCGGCGCAGGACAGGGACAGGTTCGCCGAGGTGATCGCTAATGTTGGGGGACCCGACAGGGCACTCGAAGTAAAAGAAAAGCTGAAGAAAAATAAAATGAATGTTACCTTGAAGAAGGCGATGTAGATGAGGGAGCTGTAGAAGTTCATGAACTCAAAGAGGAAGATCTTGAAGGTGTACGAGTCCTCGTACTCGATCTGGGTCCGCGGGTTCTCGAGGTTCGTCAGGTAGATGGCCAGCTTCGCGTAGATCTGATGATAATATCAACATCTGTATCAATTAAAGGCAATGTTCGTGGCTATACGACCGATATAAACTCAACAAACAAACACGAACCGATATTAATAATAATATGCTAACTTTTAAAGCACCGTTTTTGTGATGTAATCACCTCAAGGGCGCATTAAGACGTGTTTTAAATCTAAATGTGAACGTTGCATCTGATTGATATTCGCGATCGATCAGAAAGTATAATAGAACAAAATATGCAAGTTTTAAATTGGATATGAAATATAAAAAGATCTGTCGGATTATTTATGCATCTGAGGTGTGAAGGGAGATTGTTCCAAGCTGATGGATCGGCTACCGCAAACGCTCGATCCCTGAAATTTGTACTAGGGCAACCCTTTGGCTCAACGAATCTTCCTATTGCCGAGGAGTTCGCCGAGCGAAGTGTGGATTTCCTTGTATTTAGGCTGTCCGTTATACAGAGTTCAGATTTATAATTTGGAGCCATTCCATGTAGCGCTTTGAAGACTGTCCAGCAGAGTTTATACTGGATTCATTCTGGACTCTTAAGCCAGTGAAGTTCTTTGAGATGTTGTGTTATATGGAACTTTTTTGGAATGCCTTTAAATCAAATCAAATCAAATCAAATCAGTTTATTTCATCAACAGACATTACAAAATTTATTTTTAAGGCATCTATTGAGAACAGGTAAAATAATATATATTATATATAGTATACTACCAGAAACGCATAAGAGATGGTTCAACATTAGGAAGACAGGATACTCTCCAGAATTAAGAGTATTTGCCTTCTGAACGTACTTTCACTAACATGAAAGACGTCGATCTCCGAGAAGACCGCCTTCAGCAGACTAATTGCTCTTCCCACCGGTGTCACCAGAGGCAGATTGGTTCTGGCAGCCGGTAGGTAAAACAATCTGTGCTGTCGGAGATATCTATCGGGGACAAAAAGCCGAACACCCTCCAGTACGGCCGAGTTCTCGAAGTATCCCCTAATTAATCTAAAGAAATGGGTAATTAGATGTCCATCTCTTCGAAGCTGTAGATAATTGGTTCCGAGCATTCCCAAAAGAAATGCCGTGGGATAGAGCCAAGGATAGCTACCATACTCCCTCATGTAGAGATACCTCAGTTTAATGAGTCTAGCTGCTGCATTGAACGCAGATTGAAGTTTGTTTATTGTTGTTTTGGAATGTTTGCACAAATTCCGTTACAATAGTCAAGTCGTGACACAACGAAGGAATTTACAAGAGTTTTGAAGGTTAAATAAATCTTTTATCTCCAGTATGTTACAGTCTATATTGGTGTGAACTTATTTTGTTTGATGCGAGTGTTTAATTTTGTGTAATGCAAGTCACCAAGAGAAGGCGCTCGACTTGATTTAAATGACAGCTGTTAATCATAGTTGATTGTCTTGACATTATCGCATGTGTATTCAAGTAAAACTTGAAATCATATGAATTTCATAAAGTTAAACATCATGTATTTGGAGAAACACGTTGTTGGTTGTATTCCATTAAATGGCATAAATAAATCGATGACGAACTTCAATTGTATTGGATTATGATTGTGATTGTGATTATGATGCCAGACTTTTCTTCTTCTTCTTCCTCAGCCTATTCCCGTCCACTCCTGGACAAAGGCTTCCTTCATTCGCTTCCATGTCACTCAGTCCTGTGCAGACTGCATCCAGGTTTTTCCGACGTGTCTGTTCAAATCATCCTTCCACCGTAGTTGCGGTCGCCCTGCACTTCTCTTTGCCGTCCACGGTCTCCAAGTCAGCAGTCTTCTTGTCCACTTTTCATCTGAGCTTCTGGCTACGTGACCTGCCCATTGCCATTTTAGAGTCGCCACCCGGTGGATGATGTCAGTGACCTTTGTTTTTTTCTCTCACCGTATCGTTTCTGACTCTATCTCTTACGCTAATTCCTTACATGGCTCTTTCCATGGTTCTTTGGGTCACTCGTAGTTTCTCGGCACTTCATTTGGACAGTGTAACAGTTTCAAGACCATAAGTAAAAACTGGCAGAACGCAGGCTTCGTAGACTTTTAATTTCAGGTTGATCGGTATTTTCGGGTTTTTAAGGATGTAACTCATGTTTCCGAAAGCTGCCCAGCTTAGTCCAATTCTTCTTTGCCAGACTCACGGGTCCCTAAAATTTGGGGATCACGTCGGGGTCACCACTTTGGGGGATGTGGTGAGAAGGTTGAAAGGCAGTGGAGGTTTCGACGTTTATTGCAGCGTCAGGTGTTTTGGTTATCCGTGCAATGTATTTCATCATGTAATATGCTGGTACAGCAGTCGAAGTCTTTTGTCTCCACTCATGTGGGTCATGCATTTCGTACTTTGCTGCGAGATCAATAACCTACAAATTAATGGACATCCTGGTCGAAGGAGACAAGTGTGAAGATCTAGGCTGATATGGGAAGATGAGGATGGAAATAATTCGGCGCAGCTCCTCTAGGTGGCGAATCGTAAGACGGCGGAGTCATATTTACCCTGGTGAGGATCATGATGATGATGAGATTGATGATGGCGGCCGTGATGGTGGTGAAGATCTTGGCGTGCGTCTGTATGAAGAGCCCCTTGGAGTTGCCCTGGTCCCCGATGCTGTAGATCACGGACACCACCGAGATGCGGTAGATGATGGTCCCCAGCACGGCTCCCAGCACCACCACGATCTGGACCACCACACAGACAATCAAAATAAAGCACATCTACTCCCACAAACACTACACACTTCTAACTTATTAATAAAAACTAGCTAACTTACTAACCATCACGCCGTCTCTCCGAAGGGGTAGGCAGAGGGAATCTACAGCCACACTGTTCTTTCCTGACATACTCCTTTCGCTTCTTCACATTCATATAGGATAGGGTGTTTTTCAGAGGTATACAATATATATTCAAAATGAAAAATAAACACATAAAAATATCTTTATAATATTATCTTAATAGATAGTGCTAGTGTAGATTGACCTACAAACAGTGCAGTTATTAAAAAATAGTAGCAAAGTTCCAAGTTCCAAAAATTTGTCAGACGTGGTGTCGCACACTGGATCCATTTGGCAAAAACGTGGACTTAGGGGTCGAACTCCGAATTTTGCCCTGATTTATTTAAATTAGGTCCTTTGTGTGATTCCAAACCACTTTAACATTTGAACTTTTCTTGATATAACTGCTAATTTCCAAGAAAAAAAATGTTGTTGTTTTTTTTGTATGATGCAAAACTGATTTTTGCAATTATTTCGGGAATCAGTTGGATACGTCAAAACCAAACTGAGTAGGGATTATAGAGGACATAATCCTCTACATTACTTGTTGCGACATCTACTTCATATGTGACGACCTTTGTGGCCAAGTGGTAAGTGCATTGACTGCCACCCCGAAGGTTCCGGGTTCGATTCCTGGCGAGGGCAGTGTGATTGTCACACTGTCTTTGGTCTGGTGTAGAATTCACGTGACAATAAAATGGCGATAGATTTGCTACCTATCACATGTCACAAGAATCACTATGATAGCTATAATACCCTTTACATCGATTTGGCTCATGCTGTCATGATGTAAAGAGCGATTCAACAAAATAATAAAATAAAATAAAATAAAAATATCTCTGCCCGTTTAAAAGCAGCAGACATTATAAATTTTAATTAATTCTTACGAGTGGTTTCGGATTTTTTGTTCGATATATTCTGTTTCCAAAAAAATTACATCTTCTTCTCTATTGAGATACAATTAATCCTTGAAAAATGATTAACCCGCAATGGGTATTTGTATACATTCAAAAAAACAAATTGCATTAAAATAATGTTAATTAATGTCTATGATATAGGCTTTACTTAATAGATTATTTTATGCCTGTAACGGACAGCTCCCGGGCATTCGACGCCCCGCCGCCGAATTTAGTCTTAAGACATTATTTTACTAAAATAAACATATTAAGAAACCTATGGGGAGAGAGTAACTGTTCGTACATTCGTAGAGCAGGCCGGCGGACCGAGCGAGCCGAGCGAGATGGAGAATCTCTAGGGTCACAGCTTGAGATTCTCCCATTCGCTTCGATGGCCGCGAAATTTCGGTCGCTCCCGCCACGGGCCTACGAATTTATGTTACTCCCGCCCCGTATGTCCGAATCTCGAGATTTATTCGTAGAAATATGTATAAATGTATAATGTTTTTAGATTAAATAAATAAGACGGTCGCAGGCGTTAGATAGCGACAGGGCGAGGCGAGAAAGACTGGAGGTGCCTGATACGTGACGTAAGACTCGGAGAGTTGCACAATTTGTCCGCGGACCGGCTCGCGGCGCAGCCTCCGTCTGCGAGGCGGCGCTGTGAGACGGCCGCGCGAGATAAAGGCCGTGCCGACTCTCCGACCAAACAGAGATCATTCTACAGTCGCCCAAGTTACATCACGTTCACGCACTTCGAGAGTCTTTCTCAAGACTCGCCCGTATCAGCCTGCTACCGTCGCCATTCACATACAGTTTACTCTTTTATTTGGACCTTGGCCACCACTTCCCCGGACTCCGTACCGATTTGCACTACCCAGTGTATCATTACGCCGTTTTCCGGAAGAAGCAACATCTCGTGAAGCAAGCAGCAGTCGGCACCTAAATAAATAATTATTGTTTCGAGGCAGAGCACTTCCTGTCTCGTACAATGCCATTATTGTTTAAATATGATTTCGGGCATATGAGCGCCACGGCTAGCTCCAATGAAGCGCAATCGTGAAGTCCAATTTTCCACAATTGTCGTCTTTGTGGATGCGTATTATCTACCAGAGTGTACGTGGTGCGAAAACGATTCATGGTCTTCCGAATAACTTGTTTGGATGGATGATTATGTCGACCGTAAAATGGACGTAGTGCACGATAAGTTCGGCGAACCGAACCATGATTTTCAAAATAAATTTGCACAATTTGCAAGCGCTGTTTTGACGTCAGTCTATTCATGGTAAAATGGCAAAACGTACTGGACTACAAATCAACTGTCAGCTGTCAAGTTGACAGTTTGTAGAAACAATGTTGCTAGTTCAAAAACCAAACCTCTAAAAAAAACATCCTATACATCGTGTCCTAATATTCATCCACGTCAATTTCTTTGACTTATTACGTGGTTGACATATATAATTTGGTTTATTTGATTGTGCCACGTTTTCCTCAATCATTCTCTATTTCTAGTTCCGTTTACATATACTTTCTTTATCATTCTTTCTTCACTTATTCTTTCCATATGTCTAAGCCATCTTATGGCAATGATCCTTTCATTATTTTGTTCATAACACTTTCATTCAATCACATTGCTTGTATACAAATTCTTCGTTCCATATCTCCAAATCATCTTAATGACCCCTACTTTAATTTTACCTAACTAACTAACATGGCCGACATTCAATATTTGATTTATTTGATCGTGCCATGTTTTTCTCGGTCTTCCTCTATTTCTGGTTCCATTTACATCATTAACATATAATTTTTTTACCATGAATAAAACTGCACTCCCCGTGACGAAGAAGCGAAGAGTCTTTGACCACATCGGGAGGTACGCCTCCTTCTCTCTCGTCACCGGGTTCATCCGGAATGTCTTCACGGAGGCCTCGAACTCTGCAAGAGATCGCACATTATATTCTTTAAATATGGAATGGTCACATTATTAATTGAGTGGTTTAAAACATTATTAACATGTCCCGATCAAGTGAATGAATTATTTCAATCAGTCAATCTAATCACTTTATTTTCTCAACAGACATCACAAACAAAATTACAGTTTTAAGTACAGGTAAAATACTCGTAATACATATAATACCAAGAACGCATGTGAGATGGTTCAACATTACGAAGACAAGGTATTGTCTAAGTCTTCTGAACGTACTTTCACTAATATTAAAGACGTCGATCTCCGAAGAGACTGCGCTCAGCAAACTAATTGCTCTTCCCAGCGGTGTCACTAGAGACAGATTGGTTCTGGCGGCCCGTTGGTAAAACAATCTATGTTGTTGCTGTCGGAGATATATATTTGATATAAAATAAGGTATTTGAAGACAGCCACGTCAGAATCCAAAGATGTATAGGGTGTTTTTTTTAGCGGTTTGGTTTTTAAACTAGCAACATTGTTTCTACAGACTGTCTATTTGACAGTTGATAGTTGATTTGTAGTCAATACGTTTTGTCATTTTACCATGAATAGACTGACGTCAAAACAGCGCTTGAAAATTGTGCAAATTTATTTTGAAAACATGGTTCGGTTCGCCAAAATTATCGTGCAATACGTCCATTTTGCGGTCGACATAATCGTCCATCCGAGCAAGTTATTCGAAGATCATGGATCGTTTTGGCACCACGTACACTTTAGTGGATAATACGCATCTACAAAGACGACAATTGTCGAAAATTGGACTTCACGATTGCGCTTCATTCGAGCTAGCCGTGGCGCTCATATGCCCGAAATCATATTTAAATAATTATGGCATAAAATTATCTAATTAATAAAGGCAATATCATAGAAATTAACATTATTTTAATGTGTTTTTTTAAATATGTATGGTATACCTCTAAAAAAAACACCCTTTATCTAAAGAGATCAACATGGTACCTGGTCTGGGTTCCTCATCCTGCTCCACACCGCTCATGTCCCACTCCCAGGTTACCACGGACTGCTTCCTCTTCCACAGTTCCAGGAAGGTTGTGGCTGAAATACACCAACCGAAATTAATTCCTAAAACGTGAAGACCCCGACGATTTAATGAATCAATAATTAACACATCCGTGACGCTATTCCATGGCTTTGTTCCAAGATATGGATGCTTACTAATTCATCACATATTTTCCCCTTACCATTTTTGTAAACGTAATGGGAAACCACCACATTAAAAATAGCCGAGTTGCATCTAGAAATAGACTTATATTTCATATTAAAGAAGCAATGTCAACCCTCCCTTCCCTACGATGGGTATCTTCTACACGTTGCTTCTAATAACCATCAATATCTTTATACATGAAATAAATACAAGGTTAAGATTTTAGATATTCCTCCATAATATATTAACGCATTGATTTAAAAAATATTATTGATAATAATCAGAATTTATCGGGTACATCAGAGGTATTTTGTGAACATCGGAAACAAATTCGCGTATAAACAGCGCTGTGAGTGCGCGACACTATATTCGCATATCACCCTTGCATACTTCACTTTGGAAGCGCGAGGAGCTCAATGTTCTCACTGCCGCCGGCAGTAGCTCTCGGGCTTGCAACCAGAGTGGACGCCCGTTCCGTGAGGGTTGCCAGATAGTTTTTAATGTTTTCAGCAAATAAATCTCAATTATAATAATTTTTCGTAATTAATCGTGTACTGACTACCCAACACCGGAACGCGCGTTTTTATTTTAGCAGCGTAAGGGAAAGGTTAAGAAGTACTTAGTTCTATTGCTTATTCTGTCTTCTTGGTGGACACGCAGATTAGACAAATGGAGACTATAGGCAAACCAAATAGATGTTGGAAGGCCACAAATGTGAGGACAGGAGAGAATGGAAACATCTAGAAGAGACCTACTATATATACAGCAGTGAAAAGATCAAGGCTGAGGAAATAGAGCAAAAGAGAGAACATTGGACCTTTGCCTTATTGAAAAAAAAATTATCTTAGCCAAGTGACGACCTTCGTGGCAGAATGGTTACGAGCTCTGACTTCCATGCCGAAGGTCCTGGGTTCGATTCCCGGCGATGGCAGTGTGATTGTCACACTGTCTTTAGTCTGTTGTAGAATTCACGTGGCAATAAAATGGCGATAGATTGGCTACCTATCACATGTTACGAGAATCAATATAATAGCTAAAAAATAAAAATTGTATACAGTAATTGGGTCCAAACGACCTGTCGTGTACATAAAAAAAAAAGTATTGGTCGAATAAAGACAATATATTTACCCCAAAAGGACATGAAGATGGCGAAGAAAACCGTTGCGGGATTGTCGAAGAGGTACGTGAGCTGAGCGAAGAGGCACGAGTCGGATAGACTCTGGTACTTGCAGGCCTTGTCGCACAGCGGGCACAGCACTATCCGCCCGGGCCCGTTGGTGGCGGTGTTGCAGATCTCCTTCCTGAAACACACAGTCCCTTGGCTCCATTATGTTATAACACACCTCGCCTAACATCGTCCCAAGTGAGTCCTGCTGCTTGCAGGGCTCTTCTCCGGGTAGCTCTAGGTCTGCCTCGCTTCCTCTCTCCACCCACAGGGGACCAGTCCAACACAGGCTGGGTTCCATCTCAGCGGTGCGAGTTGTTCTCTAATTGTCTGATGTGTTTGTATTAGTAGAAGAGAAGAGCTCACGTGGGCAGGTTGTCGTCCGAGTCCATGGAGGCGAGGCCGTAGAGGAAGCAGAGGGTCCCCACGGCGGCCGGCGCGTACAGCATCTTGGTGTAGAAGCCCAGCCAGCAGAAGTACAGAGCGATCTTGTCACCGAAGTACTTGCGCACCAGCCACAGCGGCTGCCGCTTGTACCACTTGGACGGCCGCGCCCACTCGAGGTACAGGAGCTGGGATCATCGGGAAACTCACTATGATTATTTATTGTTTCTTAAGCAATTATTCAAAACTCCATTTTAAATAATCAATACAAATGAAAACGTCTTCTTTATACTAGTTTTATTATAGTTTATGAGGCAGTGGTGTGCTTTGGTAGAGGCCTAAGTTATATTATTATTCATTTTGTAGGTGACCCACGACAAGTGGAATTCGACTGTTAAACCAGCATATTTCATGATGAAATATATGACACGAATAACCGAAAACGCCTGACTCAGGACCTACTTATCGCAATGATGACATACATTGCACTAGGTCCCTAGAGCAAGGCGTCGTGTACAAAGGGAAGCAAAGCATTTAAAAGCGGTACTTCCGACCACCCAACACGTCAGTCAGTATTACGACTTCTAACAGACACGAGTCTACGTTAATAAGTTTACGCCACGAGGGATCTCGGACTCCCTCCAGCCGACCTACGAAGCCACGCTACTACGTCATTCCTTCTTGCGACGTCTAACCGACTCTCCCACCGAGCTGCGCTGCTGTCTACACTGCTACGACACGTAACTTCCGACGAGTCTTCGCTCCCGCCGACCGAGCCATCAGCCCCAGCTGCTATCGACGTCCAGGCGCACGCCCCATCACGAGTACATAATACTGTTAACGTATGATTACTTGTGATCTGTAATAAACGCTGAAACCTCCACTGCTTTTATCTCTCACCACATCTCCCAAAATTTGTTGAATCGCTCTTTAGATCACGACAGCATGAGCCAAATCGATGTAAATGGTATTATAGCTATCATAGTGATTCTTGTGACACGTGATAGGTAGCTAATCTATCGCCTTTTTATTGTCACGTGAATTCTACACCAGACCAAAGACAGTGTGACAATCACGCTGCCCTCGCCGGGAATCGAACCCGAAACCTTCGGGGTGGCAGTCAATGCACTTACCACTCGGCCACGAAGGTCGTCAGTTAGTATGTATCGGCTTCATTAAATGTTTAATAATGCCTTAAAAAGGCGAAAATATCATTTCCATAATAATTTCTAGAAAACAGACATTTTTTTTGTATCAATTACTCACATTGATTCAGAAATATATATTTTTACAAAGAAACACAACAAAATATAATTATTTTTACTTCGTTCTGATGACAGTCTACTGACGATTGGTAGATGTCATAACAATCTATTCAAGCGCCATCTCTCGGTGACTTACATTATACACAATAAACATCCACATCAATCAAAATTTGTTCACACCAATATAGACTGGAACGCCTCTATCTATAAGAGAACTATTTGCCTGTCACATTAAGAATTCATTTAAAAAGTGCTTTGTTACTCGGTTTTCTTAGACAATTAATTTTTAAACTTCCCCCAAAATGGTATTAATAAACAAGTGAAAGTTTTGTTCCAATGGGTTCAATATTTGTCGAGTCTATCAGTTCTATCATGAACAATGTCTTTTATTGATAGAGATATGGAAGCGAAGCATGGAACTGGCAGAAGAAAGATGAGAGCAGAATAAATGCGGTAGAGATGAGGTCCCTAAGACGTATGTGTGGTAGAACGATGCTCACTCAAATGCTGATATTAGGAAGGAATGTAGAGCGAAAGAAGGTATTATGAACAAAATTATGAAAGGATCGCTGCGTTGGTTCGGACATATACAGCGCATGGGTGAAGAAAGAATGGTTTAAAAAGTATACGTTAACGATGTAAGTGGAGTAAGAAGTCGAGGTAGACCGAGGAAAACATGGCATGACCAAATTAATCAAATACTAAAGGTTGGTTATGTCAGAAGCCGGAAGAATCGACGTGCGTGTATGACTCGATGTATGAATGTGGAGGAAGCTAGAGTGGTGTGTCAGGATAGAGTAGTGTGGCGGTCCATTCTCTCTGCCTACGGCGCGATGGTTTGTTGTTATTGTTGTTGTTGATATGAAACGGAACCACTTACTCTTCTGTCGAATATTTCACCGTTGGAGGAGGGCTTCTCGTAGCTGCCCTCATGAAGGGGAAAGCATGCGGAGTAGGTCCCGTCGTTCAGCAGTCTACGGATCCCAACCTGAACACGTACAAAGGCAAAAAAAAAAAATAGATGAATAATAAAAATTACAAAATGTTGAATGAAATACTTCTTCTTTTCTATTTCTACTTCAATTAACCCCTTACTGCATACTGGCTCATACGAGTATATGATCCAAAATAATCTTTCGCCATTGAAAACTCCAAAATAATAAAATATGTCTTGCTTCCAGCAACAATACTAAAGTTTTATCTATGATCCGCGTTACTTGTTGTCAAACTTCTTGCTAGATGTCTCTGGTTGTACTAGATGTGCGTTCGACTGTTTCCAACTGTCGGTTTATGATTTTCTGTACAAACGTGATATTCAAAAGTGTTATTATTTTTTGTTTGTAAAACGCTTTAAATAATTATATTACACTGGTTTACCTACTATTACTTTCATTAGGTAAGTAATAAAATGATCACTTTATATACAATATTATGGATAATATTGTATAAAATCAAATATTGAATGTTGGCCATGTGAGGAGTCAGAGAAATCGACGCGCGTGCATGACACGATGTATGAATGTTGAGGAAGCGAGAGAATATATAGGGAAAGAACAGTGTGGCAGTCTATTCTTTCTGCCTACCCCTTCGGGGAGACGGCGTGATGGTTAGTTAGTTAGTTAGTTTTTTTTTTTTAATATTATAAAATTGTTTACAAATATGGCCAGTTTTGACAGATGTTATAAAGATTTATTTTGGAACGTTTATGCTTTTGTTATAGCAAATATTATGATTCAATTTAAAATAATAATTGAAAGTTCTTATTGGGGTTCAGGTATTAACTTACAACAAAGGAAATAAATCAAAGATTGGACGTTCAATTTATTTGATTATTTATAATATTTCCTTTATTTTTAATTTCTAAAATTTCGAGATTGTTCAAAGTAATATTTATATTGTTAATATGCAAAATTTCAACGCCATTATCTTTATTAAATGAATGATCAATTTTAATGATTTGCTTGGTGACTTACGAGTACATGACATAATTCATCGGTAACAACTTCCCCTATTGGTAATAATAAAATGGCTAGAAGGAAAAGGTTCAAATACCAATAACCCTGTATAATATAATGTATCTACACCACATTACGCACAGAGAATTTTTAATATTATAAGAGAAAGGTTAAAAAAAAATATATAAAGTCTTACCTTCTCTGTAGAGTCATATCTCCCCCTGAGCAATATCTGCATAACCAGGAGGGACCGCTGAGCAGACGTGTAGGCAGTGTCTCTATCCTTTACTAAAAATCTGCAAAAATACAGATTTAAAATATTTATATTCGAATAAATATTATTACAGCACTTATAATTTTCACTGAACCAAGACATGTTTCGGTTACAAGTAACCTTTATCAATGTATACAATTTTAACAGTCAAATAAAACAGAAGGTCACTTATATACTAAATGGAGATCGAATGTATTATATAAAAATGGAAAGGCTATAATGAGGATTGAGGAGAGGGGAGATGTAACGGGAATATATCGAAAATGGGACAGCGACATGCATGACACAATTTATGAATGTTGAATAAACGGGAGGTGTCCCTCAAGGAGAGAACGTGATGGCTTGACATAATTATTTTAAGATTATTTTTGCACAGAATCATGTTGACCACCCCTGATCTGTATGTATATATAGGACTAAGTTTGCAATAGTGTCACCAGTCTGTCGATGCCAGCGAGCCTGGCGAAACGGTCGCTGCCGAAATAAAGACAAAAGTGAAAGTAGTTTAAAAAACATCGTTTTATTTAATTAATATTTAAAACGAACTTCCATCAAGAGATTTCAGTAAGATCATTAGATGATCCCAAAATAATAACATTTGAACTAATGATGTCCTGAAAAGATTACAGAAATTGTAGATACTCTTAATAAAGAAACTACTAATTTACATATCAAGGCAGTACATGATACATTAACTATAGGTTGGGATACATACTGTTCCTCCCTGGTGGTGGGCCCCGCTGTGGAGTCGTAAAAAGACGGCTGGGTCTGGATCAGGTTGTGGTCCCAGTCCAGCAGGGCCCCCAGCTTGTACAGCAGCCTCCGCAGCCGCCCCTGCTTCTCCAGGGCCCCCTCTTTATCCTTCAACGTTCATGTAACATCAACATATAACACAAACAGCACATCCAATGCTTTGACAGAAACAATCTATTTAAATCTCAATACGTTATCGCACTAGTCTTTGCTGTTCTATTGTTTCTTGAACAATGATGTAAAACTCCACATAAAATAATTAATACAAATGAAATGCAGTTGGTACTCATGGTCTTGAAACTGTTACATTGTCCAAACAAAGTGTCGAGAAACTACGAGTGACTCAAAGAGCCATGTTAGGAATAAGCCTAAGAGAGAGTCAGAAACGATACGGTGAGAGAAAAAACAAAGGTCACTGACATCATCCACCGGGTGGCGACTCTAAAATGGCACGTAGCCAGAAGCTCAGATGAAAAGTGGACAAGAAGACTGCTGACTTGGAAACCGTGGACGGCAAAGAGAAGTGCAGGGCGACCGCAACTACGGTGGAAGGATGATCTGAACAGACACTTCGGAATAACCTGGATGCAGTCTGCACAGGACAGAGTGACATGGAAGCCAATGGAGGAGGCCTTTGTCCAGGAGTGGACGGGAATAGGCTGAAGAAGAAGATGAAGACGAATGAAAATGTCTGTTTTATATTATTCATCTTCTTCTTCTTCCTTGTTGTAGACCTATGTGGTCTGTTCTCCAGAGTGTTGCTCCTTCTGTGAGGTAGACTCCCAGCTGTCCTTTCATATTTTAGGAGGTCTTCCACGAGTCCCGTAAGGCTGATTATGTAGTGCAATATAGAGGAGTCTGGTGGTGTCCATTCTTTGAACATGACCGTACCAGTCCCCTTTTCGCTGTCTGCTCCATCTTATAATATCCTCAACCTCACATATCTCTCTAATTCTGGTGTTCCTCACGCGATCTCTCAGTGTCTTGCCTGCTATCGTCCTCAATGTTTTCATCTCGGAAATTTTCAAAATTTGCTTGGTCTTTACTGTGTCTGCCCTCGCTTCGATGCCATATGTCATAATTGGTCTTACGCATGCTTTATAGATTCTCATCTCACTCTTAATGGTCTTTGTTGTTCTGTTTTATACTCGATTTATAATATTTTATATATCCACTAAAGCCAGACCCGTTGTTGCAGCGGGAACTTGGAGACATAGGACCAACCAAGAGATCCGTACGATGACCCAGCAGCCCCATATAACGAGCACCGTGAGAGCCGGTCGCCTAGCATGGATTGGGCACGTATGCCGAGCCGAAGAGACCAGAGCAATCAAGACCCTGTACGCGTCTAGACCGACTGGAGTAAGACCTCTAGGAAGGCCTAGACAGCGCCTAATGGACAATGTTCTGGCTGACCTGGCTAGGTTGGGCGAATCAGACTGCTGGGAGCAAAAGGCGCAGGATCTAGGAGCTTGGCGAAAAATCATCAAGGAGTTGTAAGTCAGCAAAAATAGCAGTATATAATGCAGTTTAGTGCCAACTTCATGGAAGTGAAGCTTGGAGCTGGCAAAATAAGGATGAAAGTAGGATAAATGCCGTAGAAATGAGATCACTGAGAAGAATATGCAAGAAAATAATATATATTAGAATACCAAATGACGAAAGAAGGAAGAAATGTAAGGCATTGGATACCAAGTTAAACTTATGGAAAGAATGGACGAGAGAAGAATGGTTAAAATGCTGAGTATTTAGGCAGTGTGAGTGAAAGAGAAGCCGCTGAAGACCAAGGAAAGCATGGCACGACCAAATTAATCAAACTCAGAAAAATCGACGAGTCAGTATATTACGATGTATGGATGTAGAGGAAGCTAGAGAGGTGTGTCAGGGCAGAGCATTATGGCGGTCAATCTTTTCTGTCTATTCCTCCAACGAAACGGCGTGATGGTTAGTTTGTTAGTTATTCTATTTTATGGGAAAATCATATTTCATCTTTCTAAGGCCTTATCAAATGTTTGATAAAGCCTTAGAGAGACCAAAGGTATCATTCATATAAAATATAATAAAACTTCTAGAAAACAGACATTTTCATTCGTATTATTTAAATATAGAAAAGATTGAGACATTTTGATATACCCAAGCGGCCTATCTAACAAGATGAACCTTGTTCAAGAGAAGTCTATGCCAGTTTAAAGAGGTGAAGTTAATACCCAGGCTTTGACGGAGATGGTGATGAATCGCTTGGTGGGCAGCCTCAGCCCCATGACCTCGGCGTAGCGCGCCTCCGTTCGCCAGGGGATGTGCACCTTCAGGAAAAAGGTCTTCTCGTCGAAAGAGAGGCACTTGTTCTCCAGCTCTAACTCCAGTCCTGCAATATGAATATTGTACATCACTGATAGAATACAATTAGGACGAAACAATTTCGAGAAAGAAGCCGACCGAAGAATTCAGTTGGGTTGGGCGGCCTTTGGTTCTCACTTCCTAAATACCACAATGCCTCAAGACCAAAGTCTTCAACCAGTGCGTCTTGCCAGTCATGACGTACGGAGCTGAGACGTGGACATTGACAAAAGGTCTAGTCTACAGATTCAAGGTTGCCCAACGCGCCACGCCAAGAGCCATGCTTGAAATAACCTTGAGGGACAGATTTAGAAACGAATTTATTCGACAACAAACCAAGGTGACTGAGGTGGCTCTACGGATAGGCGGACTGAAGTGGCGGTGGGCTGGCCATATCTGTCGGAGAACCGACAGCCGATGGGGAAGACGGGTTCTGGAGTGGAGACCGCGTACAGGATTTCTTAGAGTTGGACTCCCTCTGTCCGCTGGACCGACGATCTGAAGAGGATTGCTGGATATGGATGGATGGGAGCGGCAATGGATAGGGGGCGGTGGACCATTGACTTTGTTGCCTGCCTCCAACCCTTCCTTCAATATCCCTCTCCACTCGCTCATCCTTTGAAATCTCTTTAGACTTGTATCACAAACTATATATTAGAATGTGTTTTTTAGAGGTTTGGTTTTTAAACTGGCAACATAGTTTCTACAGAATGTGAATTTGACAGTTGATAGTTGATTTGTATTCAATACGTTTTGCCATTTTACCCAATTGCTAAATAAAGGTGTCAAATATCGGACTTCACGATTGCGCTTCATTCGAGCTAGCCGTGGCTCTCATATGCCCAAAATCATATTTAAACAATAATGGTATAAAATTATCTATTAAATAATGCCAATATCATAGACATTAACATTATTTTAAGGATAAATTGTATCTCAATAGAGACGAAGATGCAAATTGGAAACAGAAATCTTCCAAAAATTTGTCTGACGTGGTGGTCGTAAGAAGGGCGGAATGGGGAATGTTGTATTACATAAAGCGATCGCTTAACCCAACCAATGACAGGTCATAAGTCCTGTAAATGCCTCGACCACTATATTCTGTTTCCAATTTACATATTTGTCTCTATTGAGATACAATTAATCCTTGAATTGATAACCCGCAATGGGTAAGATCCAGTATTCGTCTACAAGTATTTGTATACATTCAAAACATTATTTTAATGTGTTTTTTTTCATTGTGAATTTATATATCTCTAAAAAAAGAACACCTTTTGTACAATATAACAATGTGTAAAAAGTACAACGGGGGGGAATGGAATAACGTACTGACTAGAAATTAACTGTCAACTGTCAAATTGACAGTCTGTAGAGAGAAAATTGCTAGTTTAAAAACCAAACCTCTAAAAAAAACACCATTTACTAATAGAGTTATCTTGTTTCAAAGTTGCACTGACCTTCCTTGACGAGGTTCTCCTGGAAGACCTTTCTCTGCTCACTCTTGCGTGCTTCTGCCTCCGTCATGACTCCCAACTCCTCCTGCTCGTACACCAGCACCATGTCTATCCTCCGTCGGCCGTCCCGGAACATCAGAGACTCAGGGTCCAGACCCTGCATCAACCAGAAACTACCAGATCAAGCAAGAACAACACACCTCGAGATAGCAGAAAACTTCAAGGGTAGCTTCCACTACATGTAAAGATGAATGTAAAGAGATTCTAAAAGACTCTTTTTCTTCTTCTGGTGCCGTGTAAGCCCCCCCCGAACGTTGACGATCACTACAGCGAAAGCATCTCTGTCTTGCGCCACTTCTAACAGGTCAACTCACCTCATTCCTGTCCAATCCCTTGTATTCCGCAGCCAGGGCAACTGCCCTCTACCGAATCCGTGTCACCCCTCTGTCTTGCCCATGAGATGGTATTTTTCTCCCCTTAGTACATGATCAAAATATGACAGCTTTGCAACAGCTCTCTATTGGCTCCGGATCTCTGTAGTACGTCTGCATTACTAACTTTATCTGCCTATGGTATACGGAGCATTCTGCGATATATCCACTCTCAAATGCCTTCAACCTGTTCATTATATTGACTTTCAGAGTATAAGTTTCTCAACCATATATTAGAACAGACCATATACATTAACACAGCTTAGACACTTAACTTAGACATTAACACAGACACTTGGTAATATCAGATAGTTTGGAGGAGACAGGCTTTGTGAGACAGAGGCAATAGATAACCTTTAAGCACTGTGACTCGATGACATCCACCAAGTAACTGGGAAAATTGAAGACAGAAAACAGGGATCCAAGCCAATACACAGGCCTTTCAAGTATCAATGGAATGATCTAAACATGACAGAAGACGCACTGGAAGACCTTGAACACAATGTCTCATATACATTCGCCAAGTAGCTGGAAGAGTTAGAGACAGAGGACATATGGACCTTGCAAGTACCAGAACTAGATAACTGGATGTAATTGAAATGCTACATAAGAAAAAGTATACCTCTCTTGTGGTGAATCCGTCTACGAGGTCATTGCCTTCCACCTCCATGCTCTTGTCTAGCTTATCTTCTTTTTCACTCATGGACTCCTTCTTCAAAACCTCGTCCTGAGAGAGAGAGAGAGACACTATTATCGTCATAAACAATAACAATCAACTTATTTAAGGAAGGGTATTTTTGGAAGTACTTCCATACTTACACAAAGGAACGATATATTTGGAGGTACTTACGTACTTACACAAAGGAAGGATATATTTGGAAGTACTTACATACTTACACAAAGGAAGGGTATATTTGGAGGTACTTACATACTTACACAAAGGAAGGGTATATTTGGAGGTACTTACATACTTACACAAAGCAACGGTATATTTGGAGGTACTTACACAAAGTAAGTGTATTTTTGGAGGTACTTACATACTTACACAAAGGAACGGTATATTTGGAGGTATTTACGCAAAGGAAGGGTATTTTTGTGAAGTACTGACACAAAGAAGGGTATATTTGGAAGTACTTACAAACTTACACAAAAAATGTATATTTGGAGGTACTTACATACTCACACAAAGGAACGGTATATTTGGAGGAACTTACATACTTACACAAAGTAAAGGTATATTTGGAGGTACTTACACAAAGTAAGGGTATATTTGGAGGTACTGACACAAAGGAAGGGTATTTTTTGTGAAGTACTTACACAAAGGAAGGGTATATTAGAGGAATGTTGAACACAAGAGCTGGTGCAGGCCACAGGGTGCACGATGAAAGGCTAAAAGTAGACATTACAAAAGTCTATCTGTGACAAAGCGCAATGGTGTCTGTACTAACCCAAATATATGGAACTGAAGCATGGAACTGGAAAAAGAAAGGTGAGAGTAGAATTAATGTGGTAAAATGAATCTGTTTAGATTAAGCGTTATGAAAACATTATCACAGACATGAAAAACGAACAAGAAGACAATGTATGGTTAAATATTGTGTACGGAAATGCCAAGTCTATATATGTATATAAAAATGGATGGTCCTCTTCTTCTTCTAATCTTTCTACTCAATTAACCCGGCAAAGAAATTACAGATCTTGGTGCAGAATTATTCAATCGGAGCTCTCATTTTATAAGCAGGTGACTTCCGACAGGGTCTACCAGTTATACCAAAATGAACTCGAATTACAACTAATTACAAATATCACTAACGGCTTTACGAGCGTATTATTTTGGCAGCAAAAACCCACAACGTCAATGCAATCAACTACGCAATCCACAGCAGAGATTCTACCTGCAAGGGTGGCAGAGGTGTCTTGGGCAGCGGCGATCCGAGGAGAGGGCTTCCGAAAGGTTCATGAGCATGCGTGGCGCTGGAGCTGGCTCCAGGGGACATGACCTTCCCTCTGCTCGTAGCCAAAGGGACGGCAGAGTAGCCCATCACCACCGACTGTGAGTGACAAGTTGACATTATCATAGCCTTCGTACTTTTATTCGTGCGTGGACAAAACTTTTTAGTGAAATGGATGTGTAATTTATTTCCTCCCCTATGTCTTCTCGTGCCGTGTTATTGTTTCTATAAATTATTTGGCATTATTTGTTAAAATTGTCTTTGTTTTTGTTTGTGTTATTATTGCTATTATGATTATTTTGATAGTTATAAATAAATGATTATTATTATCTTTGTCTGTGGTTATGTTAATATTAGGTTATGGCTGTAGTAATCTGTATCTCGCGTTATATAAGTGCGATTGGATTACGCTAGATGGCGTTAGAAAGATGAGATTTCGTACTAAAAAATATTTTGAAACAGATTTGTGATTGCTTGACTCAGTAGTGTTTGAGCACGTGTCGAAGAAAATACGCTATATTCTACCATTTCTCTTCGATAAAGGTGAAACGCAAGTCAGGCAGCTGAAAATGTAAATGGTGTTTATGGTCCTGATACTGTAACAGCCAATCACGCACAATATTGGTTTCGTCAATTTCGTTCTGGTAATTTTAATGTCAAAGATGCACCACGTTGCTGAAGGCCAATTGTCGAAAATGTCGATAAAATAATGGAAATCGTCGAGTCTGACCGTCATGTAAGCACCGTTTCGATTGCCCAGGAGCTAAAAATTGCACAAAAAACCGTTTGGAACCACTTGAAAAAGGCCGGATACACAAAGAAGCTCGATGCATGGGTGCCGCACGAGTTAACGGAAAAAAACCTCATGGACCGAATTTCCATCTGCGAATCACTGCTGAATCGCAACAAAATCGACCCATTTCTGAAGCAGATGATAACTGGTGATGAAAAGTGGGTCACTTACGACAACGTCAAGCGAAAACGGTCGTGGTCGAAGGGCAGTGAGCCGGCACAAACGGTGGCCAAGCCAGGATTGACGGCCAGGAAGGTTTTGCTGTGTGTTTGGTGGGATTGGCAGGGAATCATCCACCATGAGCTGCTCCCCTAATTCTTAATTCGGACCTGTACTGTCAGCAATTGGACCGTCTGAAGGAAGCAATCGACCAGAAGCGCCCAGCTTTGGCCAACAGGAGAGGAATTGTGTTTCATCAGGACAACGCCAGGCCTCACACATCGATAGTGACTCGACAGAAGCTCCGAGAGCTTGGTTTGGAGGTTCTTATGCATCCACCATATAGTCCGAACCTCGCACCAAGTGATTACCACCTGTTCCTGTCTATGGCGAATGATTTGACTGGTGAAAAATTGACATCGAGAGAAGCTTGTGAAAATCGACTGTCTAAGTTTTTTGCCAATAGGGACAAGAGTTTCTACAAGAGAGGCATAATAAAATTACCTTCAAAATAGTCACAAGTTATCGAACAAAACGGTGCATATTTGACCTAAATTGGATTATTCTAACTATGGTAAATAAAGACTTCAATTTCATGCAAAAAGAATGGATTATTGCTATTATAATTATTGTGATAGTTATGAATAATATGTTCGCTATGATTGTTACAATAGTTTTGTGCATTTTAGTTTTGTTTTCTGTTTCTGCGCCCCTGAGTTGCTGCTCATGGATGTTGCCACTGGCTCCTGTTCATTGGAAGTCTACACTGCCCCTTGGTGGGTGTGTTCTGATCTACTTTTCTCTTTATAATGTGTCTTTTATATATTCTGTTTCTTTTTAATTAATTTCTGCTCTTTTTAAAACCTGTCCTCCATCCATCCCATCCCAATTTATTCATTCTTACATTTTTCCGCCTCCCTCATACACTATCTTCTTCCTGTTTTAAAATTTAGTTTGTTATATATTTGTCCTATTGTGTATTGTGTATTAATGTGTGTTTTATATAATTGTAATGTTTTTTTTTTTACTAATTTAAGGTGTGCTTTATATAATATTTACTTCTGATTTTATTTCATAATAAAGAGATGTGAGGCCGCGCGGGAGATATACTCGTATAAGGTTAAAAGAATAGATTAAATGTGGTCTGTCACCCTTTTGATTGATGACAAGAAAAGGCTAAATTAAATTAACGCAAGTCCCGGATGGACAAGGAACAGGCCTAGATAGTGCAGCGAGACTGACGAAAGGGCGTCGCTGCGTCCTATAACAGTCTCGGGTGGTGGTGGGAACCTTATATATTATCATTGTATTATCATTATCATTATCGTTATCATTATCATTATCATTATCATTATCATTATCATTATCATTATCATTATCATTATCATTATCATTATCATTATCATTATCATTATCACTATCACTATCATTATCATTATCATTATCATTATCATTATCACTATCACTATCACAATCACTATCATTATTATTATTATTATTATATTAGTTATTTCTTATAATTTTACAATCTCTCTAAATATCAAAAATACTAAAACAAGATTTTCTCTAATCCTACGTTATGGATTAAATCATCAATGAAGTAATGTTTTTTTTTATTTTTTACACATAATTAATTTTTAGTTTTTATCGAAAATCAGAGATAAATTACAAATACAAAAAAATATATATATGTGTCGCAATGTCACGTATTATATTGAAATAAGTACACACGTGGCAATGACATTCAATATTTTATTGATTTGGTCGTGCCACGTTTCCTCGGTCTTCCTCTAGAGCTAGAGCTCCACTTACATCAAGGATTAATTTTATCTCAAAAGAGACGAAGATGCAAACTGGAAACAGAATATGGTGATCAAGGTGTTTACAGGACTTATGACCTGTCATTGGTTGGGTTAAGCGCACGCTTTATGTAATACAACATTCCCCATTCCACCTTTCTTATGACCACCATGTCTGACAAATTGTTTGAAGTTGTATATATGTTAATATCCAACACCACAATTCACATGTCAGTTTCAATGCGCCATTTATGAAGATCAGATTTAATTCGTTTACATATTATTTCTTTACCATTCTATCGTCATTCTTTCTTTCCATGTGTCCAAACCATCTTAATGATCCTTTCATTATTTTGTTCATAACACCACCATTCGCACCGCATTCACTTCTTATATTTTCATTCGACACTATCATACACAGAGTATCCACACATTCGTCTAAGAGATCTCATTTCATCTGCATTTATTCTACTTTATTCCTTCTTTTGACAGTTCCATGTTCCGCTTCCATGCATACAATGATTTTGATTGAAACTTTATAAATCATATAATTAGGTTTGAAATGCTGAAAGTTAAAACTACTAAAAAGTAAAGCCTTCTCTTTATTAATAAGAAAATGAATAATCTCACCGATTTGGCTGGACTCTCGATGATGTCAGCAAGAGCCGTGTCGCAACTTCCGGGTACACTCTGGCCCAAACTTCCCCACACAGAATTCTAAATTAATCACACATAAATACATTAGTAACACAACTAGGACGTGTAAGGGACATTACGAACCAACGCCATGAAAGTGGTGACAGTCTGGCGGACGCTTTTTTACTCAAAGACTCTCCGCTTCCAACGACCACCTCTCTCCGTCTCTACCATATAATACAAATCGTAAATAATCCAACTCAAATATGTACATAAAAATAATCGAAAAGGCTTCGTTTTTCTAGCCAAGATTTTCTCTGGAGGAAACTTCGTTTTCCGTTAATGCTACCTTAAATAATCAGTTGGATTTATGTTTCTCATAATGTGCCCGAAGTACTCCAATTTACTGCGCTTTATATGGTATGATAATATATATATTTTTCTTTCTTCATTCATCATCAGCCGTCTGTCATCCACTGCTGAACGTAGACCTCTCCCGAAGCACGCCAACGCCCCCTATCCATCCAAGTCCAGCAATCCTCTTCAGATCGTCGGTCCAGGATCATCTTCATTCGTTGCAGTATTTCTGTATTTGTGACTCTTTCTGTCTGTGATATTTTAAAATCTTTTTCTCCGATCTCGATGGTCGCGTGCGCTCTGAATGACAGCCGACAAACGAAGGGAGTTGATCCCTAAAAATTGTCCGCAGAGTTCACCTTCTGCTTAATTCGATATTCTAATATATTTTACTTACTGCTGCAATATTCGGGGACAAGGCAGACCCGTGGCTGTGTCTTCGCCTTGCTGGGCTCGATCTGCTCCTCCATTCCCCTGGAACATACCGCATTCGTAATGAATCCTTTACATTCAATATAACACTCATATCTGGTAATTAAACGGGCGATTCTAATAAGGATAAGATTATAAAACATCGCTCAAGAAGTTTAATATGGTAATTACTAACGCCGATTCTCCAGAGTAGTAGGCAAAGAGGATGGACCCCCACGCTGCTCTGTCTTGACATATCTCCCGAGCTTCATCTACATTCACACATCGTATCGCGCACGCTCGTCGATTCTTCCGACTTCGAATGTGGCCGCCTTTTAGTAACTAACTAACTAACTTACGCCGGATGGATCGCCACATTGTTCTATCCTGGCATAATTCTCGCGCCTCTTCTACATTCACACATCGTGACAGCACGCTCGTCGATTGATCCTACTTCGTATATGGGCGCCTTTCAGTAATTGATTAATTTGGTCATGCCATGTCTTTCTTGGCCTTCCTCGACTTCTTTTCCCATTCACACTACTTGCATATATCTTTTTAACCATTCTCGTTCCATATGCCCAAACCACCTTAGTGACCCTTTCTTAATTTTATATATCACGCATTCATCCGCCTTACATTCCTTTCGTACTTCATCATTAGATATTCTATCATTGTTTTTCCGCACATTCTTCTTAGTGACCTCAATTCTACGGCATTTATCTAACTTTCATCCTTCACTTCCATACATAAGGGTCGGGACAAGAACTCCATTGTGCACTGCCATTTTTGCTTCAGTCGAATACTCGTATTTCTATTTGCGGTAATGACTTTGAGTGCACCGTTTATTTTGTTTCCAGCTCCAGCCCTTCTTCCGATAACTTTCTCCGTTCTTCCATCTCTTGTAAACATGCTTCCCAGACAAACAAATTCGGTTACTTGCTCTAATTTCTCACCGTTCGCAATTCATACATTCTTTCTTTTCAAATACCATAACTTTAGACTGACACGTTTAGCACAAGGTCATACTTATTGCATACTTCGTACATTCTTGACACTAGGATTTGTAGGCAGATTTAAGGTATTTAATTAATTTGGATATGCCATGATTTCCTCGACTTCTTTATCCATTAACCAATATTCTCTCATCCATTCATTTCACATGTCCAAACCATCCTTTTTATTATTTTACTTATGATGCAATCGTCTGCCTTACATTTCTTTCGTATTTCATAGTTTGATATTCTATCATACATCGTTTGAGTTTCCCGCACATTCTTCTCCGTGATCTCATTTCTACGTCACTTATCCTACTTTCATCCTTCTTTTGCCAGCTCCAAGCTTCACTTTCGCATTTTTATATAGATTAAATTGTACCGACTGAGAATTGTTTTTCTTGTACCGATCATAATGTATGGAAAAAAAGCATGGAACTGGCAAAATGAGGATGAAAGTAGAATAAATGCAGTAGAAATGAGATGTCTTAGACGAATGTGTAAATGATGAGTGTCGAATGAAAATATAAGAAGTGAATGCAGTGCGAATGGAAGTGTTATGAACAAAATAATGAAAGGATAGGTAATTAATATGGTTTGGACATATGGAATGAATTAATGGAGAAAGAGTGTTAAAAAATGTATATGTTAACGATGTTAACGGAACTAGAAATAGATGAAGGCCAAGGAAAACGTGGCACGATAAAATAAATCAAATATTGAATGTCGGCCACGTGAAGAGTCAGAGGAATCGACGTGCGTGATGAATGTCGAAACTGTTACATTGTCCAAACAAAGTGCCGAGAAACTACGAGTGACCCAAAGAGCCATGGAAAGAGTCATGTTAGGAATAAGCCAAGAGACAGAGTCAGAAACGATACGGTGAGAGAAAAAACAAAGGTCACTGACATCATCCACCGGGTGGCGACTCTAAAATGGCAATGGGCAGGTCATGTAGCCAGAAGCTCAGATGAAAAGTGGACAAGAAGACTGCTGACTTGGAGACCGTGGACAGCGAAGAGAAGTGCAGGGCGACCGCAACTACGGTGGAGGGATGATCTGAACAGACACGTCGGAATAACCTGGATGCAGTCTGCACAGGACAGAGTGACATAGAAGCGAATGGAAGAGGCCTTTGTCCAGGAGTGGACAGGAATAGACTGAGGAAGAAGAAGATGAAAGCCCTGGACTTGAATAACCTTGAGGGACAGATTTAGAAACGAATATATTCGACAAAAAACCAAGGTGACTGAGGTGGCTCTGAGGATGGGCGGACTGAAGTGGCGATGGGCTGGCCATATCTGTCGGGGAACCGACAGCCGATGGGGGAGACGGGTTCTGGAGTGGAGACCGCGTACAGGATTCCAGAGTTGGACGACCCCCTGCCCGCTGGACCGACGATCTGAAGAGGATTGCTGGACATGGATGGTTGGGAGTGGAAATGGATAGGGGGCGGTGGCGTGCTTTTGGAGAGGCCTACATTCAGCAGTGGATGACAGACAGCTGATAATGATGATGATGAATGAGATGTTGCAGTATTTTAGTACCTCCTAAGAGTGGTCCATAGTCTAAGTAAGAAAGCGCAATAGCTAGCCAATTTCTAGATAAAATCTTTTATACTTTTCACCATCTTCTATATATATAAAACAAAGTCAAAAATCGTGTTAGTTACACCATTTATAACTCGAGAACGGCTGGACCAATTTTGAAGATCTTATATTTGCTGGATTTGTCTCCGTTCCGGATAACAGAATAATCATTAAAACATTTGAAAAAATCACTTAAATGATTTAAAATTAATTATATTTGTCATAAATTTGACTATATTTGACTTCTGAGACAAAGTACAAAAAACATCATGGCTTCCATTTTAGTTTCGAAAACGCCCGTAGGTGGTGTATTGTTGATGCCAGATGTCAATACTCAATGTGAAAGATTTGAGGTTATTTTTTAATCGTCACCGGGATTTTTGGTTTTCTTTATTAATTTTAGATTAACAATGCCCAAAGTTATAAAAATCAGTATAAGAGAGACTATTCTAAAAGTTAAACCCCTTTTGTGAAGGAGAGCAGAGAATATTTGCGCCATTAATACCATTCGAAAAAGATGACAGATGAGTGTTCCGTAGAGATTAAAAACCGATTTATGATTAGTGAATAATAATAAAAATACGTATTGTATATTTTGTATTGATTTTATAGGTGTATCTGTGTACATTCGGTTCAGAGAATTGTTACCATAGGAAATTCAGCCGCGAGTACTTAATAAACGAAATATTTGGCTAGATGAAGACGAGGAATTTGTTCTTTCAATTGATACGGACACTGAATCATCAAACTCTTCAGATGATGAATATGATGATGCTAATGATGAAAACGGAGTTCATTGATGGATCACACTTATTCAAAATTATGTTGTCTGCTATTTAATTGTTTTAACGTGTTTTGATGAATGTCGGAAAGTCAAAGGTGTTAGTTTTTGAAAGGGAAGAGCAAATGACAGTTTGTAATATAAGTGTAAATGAAGAGAACTTGGAACAGGTGAGGGAATTTGTGTATTTAGGTAGCATGTTCACAGCGGATGGCCGAACGGACAGTGATGTTGAAAAAAGGGTTGGTGCGGGTAACAAAGTGAATGGAGCTTTAAAAGTAGTTATTGGAAACAAGAATTTATCAATGAAAGCGAAAATGGCCGTTCACAATGGAGTTCTGGTCCCAACTCCTATGTATGGAAGCGAAGCATGGAACTGACAGAAGAAAGATGAGAGTAGAATAAATGCGGTAGAGATGAGGTCCCTAAGACGTATGTGTGGTAGAACGATGTATGACAGAATCTCAAATGCTGATATTAGGAAGGAATGTAGAGCGAAAGAAGGTATTATGAACAAAATTATGAATAGTTCGTTGTGTTGGTTCGGACATGTGGAGCGCATGGGTGAAGAAAGAATGGTTAAAAAAGTATACGTTAACGATGTAAATGGAGTAAGGAGTCGAGGTAGACCGAGAAAAACATGGCATGTCCAAATTAATCAAATATTAAAGGTTGGTCATGTCAGAAGCCGGAAGAATCGACGTGCGTGTATGACTCGATGTATGAATGTGGAGGAAGCTAGAGAGGTGTGCCAGGATAGAGTAGTGTGGCGGTCCATTCTCTCTGCCTACCCCTGCGGAGAAACGGCGTGATGGTTTGTTGTTGTTGTTGTATTAAATTCATTTATTTATAATAATAAAATAATAAGAATGATAATAATCATAATAATAATTCAAACAGTAATTAGAAGGAACAATCATACATAATATAGAGTCAAAAACGATGAATCCTAATATATTAAAGACGATAAACATTATAAGGAAGCAGATTATATTAGTAAGAAAGGGACAAAAATGGAAGGTAGTATTAATATTTTTTTGGTAGATTGTATAAAGGAAAAGTTTTTAATGTACTACATATATACTAAGGGGGAATAAGCTGGAATTTGGTTATTTATAACATTCAATTCACGTGCCTTTGCTTTAAAAATTTCTAAATTTTCTAATTTATCAATTTTTTTAAAAATTGTTTGTTATATCCAAAAAAAACGTGTTTTTGGAATTGAAATGATGGTCAAAATTCACACAATGATTCTGTTTTTGTATTAAATGTTGTGTTCATATAACCTCTTCAAAATGATCGACCCGTCTTTCCAATATACACGGCATCACAATCCTCACAATTAATCTGGTAGATTCCACTTTGGTTGAATATATTGTCGCGAAAAAATAAAAACACAATTGTGATACATAAAACAAAGTTTTTAATTAACAATTTATAATTCATTTTAAGTAGGTATTAATGCAGGCTTCCACGTGAATTATATTCCATTGTAATTCATATTTTTAATTTTGACTTTTGCACATTTCATGAACTTAATTCATTTTAAGTATTAATTGTAATTCAATAAAAAGGTGAATTAAATTTAGCTTTTAAGTTAACACAACATTTATTGATTCTGAGGCGGTACGAAGTTCGTCGGGTCAGCTAGTAGCTAATATATTAGAAATTTCGCCCCTAGCATCAATGGTTAGGTGGCTGAGTAGATATAGTTGGCGCTCTTTTTTTCATTGGTCTCTGGTTCAAATCCCGCGTAATGTGTTTTTTTTTTATGGATTATATACGTATATTTTGCGCTGTTTTTTTTTTACAATTAATTCTTTATGTGACTTTGTATAATTTAATAAAGATAATATACAATTGTGTATTTTCGACACTTGATCAAACGAAATGTGCGAATATTAGACAAAAAATTAATTTAAAAAATGCGATTTTTTTTTTAAAAACTTACCTACTTTAGAAATAGGGGCGCTTTATTTTTTTTTAATTGAAAAACTAAACCTCTGTTTTTTTTCTCTTCAATTAAGCTGCGTATTTTCTTTAAATTAGTCTCATAAGAAAATAAATAAACTTAACAATATCGAACAGAACTTCGTAAAAAAAATTCTTAGAAATTTGTAATTTTTTTTTTTTTTTTAATTTTAGACCTGATGATATTCACTGCCAAAGTACTGGTTCCGGCCATAATGTATCTATCTCTTTCGATCATTACCTGCTATCGTTCAACTTGGATAGAAGGGGTGCTAAGAAACAAAACAATGCATTGTCTTTATCTACTTTGACGGTTAATATTATGACAACGAAAAGAGATAGACCCATAAATGTTTTTGAAAATTTGTAGATTAAATTATGAAATTTCAAAAAACCTATAAAAAAGTCTACCTTAATGACCCAGTTTTAAAGTTACAGATGTAAAATTGAAAAAAAAATCATTTTTTTACAAATTTCTAAGATTTTTTTTTAATAAGTTTCTTTTCTATATTGTTAAGTTTTTTTATTTTTTTAGAAAAGTAAACTTTCTAGGTATCAAATGATACTACATTAAAGAGAATACACCGCTTACCAGAAGAGAAAAATAAAAAATAAAAACGATAGAACATCAATTAAAAAACATTAAGTACTCCTATTTCAAAAACATAACCTACTTAAAAAAAATCACATTTTTATCGATATTTTTTTGTCTAATATTCGCACATTTCATTTGATCAAGTGTCGAAAATAATACAAATTATAGAAGAAAAGTTATACGTTTAAACACCTAGCTATTGATACCAGTGGCCAAATATCTAATACATATATTAAAAACGCAGGCTTTTTTTTTAGAAATTGGATGGCTATTGCGCTTTCTTACTTTGAGTATGGGCGACTCTTGGGCGGTACTACAATCCTGCAAAATCCCACCCCGAAGTAAATTTCCTATGTCGTGCCCCCTCCCCTTGTTAGACAAACCTGCATTCTCGATGGTGGGTAGGACCGTCTGCCTCACCGTTCCTTCGTGGCTCGCCCTCCTGCGGCTGCCGCTGTCCGCGGAGCCCCTCTCGAGGCCCTTGAGCCTCCCGGCCTCGGGGTCCGCTGTCTCGCCGTCGTCTATCCCCACCGTCAGGTATCTGGCGCGGAAGCTGTCGTCGTATTTCTTCCTGACGACCGGCTCCTCGATCTCCACCTCCTCATCTCCCGTGATGCTGATCTCCACCGCGCTGTTCTCGTTCTCATCTGGCCTCTTCAGCTTGGCCCGCTTCTTGTTTTGAATTTCCCTTATCTCCCTCACGGCCTCGCTTTCGCCGCTGTTAAATTCCGAATCGGAATTCCAAATCGATTTGCTTTCATTTGTTCTCCAATTGTATTCGTTCCAATCACCCATTTCACGACTGTTTTACATTCGGTTTCATTTCCAATTTGGAACAACTAGCGAGTTCTTTTCAAATTAACATTTTTAAAACCTAATTGCGTTCCCAAATGTATAATTTAACATGCGAAATGACCATTGACAAAGCGTCAAGCAAAGAAAATGAAATAAAAAAATTCAAATGAATGTCCCTTGCATTTAGATTCTTAGGGATGCAGAAATGATTAGTGCCAAAAACAGTGCATTTTTTCTTACTGGTAACCCTTTCAAGATTAGTTTGAAGGTTATGAACACATACTTGTTTAAAAATATTGTCTTGCTTTGTCTATGAGTCTTTAAATATTTCCAACATTGAACAATCACCTTTGTTTATCGGTCTTTACACTTTCCAACATTACTCAATCACGATTGTTTATGGATCGTTACACTCCTCCAATATTGTACAATCACCTTTGTTTATTGGTCTTTACACTTTTCCAACATTGATCAATCACGATTGTCTATGAATCCATACACTTCTCCAACCAATGCCATATAGATTCGAGACGGCATTGTCTCCAACATTGTACAATCACCTTTGTCTATGAGCTTTTGCACTTTTCCAACATTCTACAATCACCAATCTTGGCCAAATCATGTTTTTCACTTTTTAATTTCACTTTTAAATTTGAATTATTCACAAAACAACAATTTTTTTGTTAGTTTTTCACTATTTTAAAATCTGAAACAATAAAATAAATAGTGTAATAATTTATCTTAATTTTGTAAATTCTATAGACAAATGCATGATACAAAAGATACCAACAGGATTCAAACACGCGAACACATTGAATGAAATCATTCAGTTCGTAAAGAAATGAAAAACGTCTTCGCGAAGAACCTTGAACCAGCAAACCTCGCTTTAAACAAAAAAGGAAGAACGTCAAATTAAATCAATGATATTAGAATTTATATTGTAATACAATTTACCAATATCAGCAGAAAATATAATTTAATAATTCATTAGAAACTAAGACACTGAGGACGATAGCAGGCAAGACACTTAGAGATCGCGTGAGGGACACCAGAATAAGAGAGATATGTGAGGTTGAGGATATTATAAGAAGGAGCAGACAGCGAAAAAGGGAACATGTAACCTGGTTACAGAAAATCAACCCATAGAACAGGTCAGGACCTTCAAGTATCTAGGCATAGACCTGGTGGGAGGAGCTGATCTGCGGGAAGAAATACAAGCCCAAGTAAACAAGGCAGCTGCAATCTCTGGGGCTCTAAAATCCACAATATGGAAAAACAAAGACATATATATTATTAAGAGTGAGATGAGAATCTATAAAGCATGCGTAAGACCATAATAACATATGGCGTCGAAGCAAGGGCAGACACAATAAGGACCAAACAAGTTTTGAGGACTTGAAATGAAGACACTATGTGGTCTGTTCTTCAGAGTGTTGCTCCTCCTGTGAGGTAGACTCCCAGCTGTCCTTCCATCTTTTAGGAGGTCTTCCACGAGGACGAGTCCCATGAGGCTGATTATGCAATGCAATATAGGGGAGTCTGGTGGTGTCCATTCTTTGAACATGACCGTATCAGTCCCTTTTTCGCTGTCTGCTCCATCTTATAATATCCTCAACCTCACATATCTCTGAACAATGTAAAACTCCATATAAAATAATTAATACGAATGAAAACGTCTGTTTTATATTAGTTTTATTATAATATGCTTTATGTGAATTGCGTGTTTCGACTGTCTAAGGCATTATCAAATGACATTAAATAATGATTTAGGTAGGCGAAACGTGTCATTCGAATAAAGTTTAATAAAACTTGTATAAAACAGACGTTTTATTCGTATGAATTATATGATAGGCGGCTAATCTATCGCCATTTTATTGTCAAGTGAATTCAAGACCAGACCAAAGATAGTGTGGCAGTCATAACTCTTGCCACTCTGCCGCGAAGGTTGTGGAAGAAGAAGAAGTAGAAGAAGAAGAAGTGTGGTTATGATAAGGTAGTATGTAGATATAACCTTGATGGGGCTAATAATACTGTCGGATCTATCTATTATTCACTAGCGGGGATAATCAATACTCCCTCGTACTAACATATATACACCCTCCTCCCCACAATAGATACCAACACTATCGCTCCCGATCTTAATGGCACAGATTTAGGTATAAACAGGACATCAACAATACATATTTATTGTGTCTTCAACACATGTTCAATACATGTGAAACTACATTTTATAATTATAAAGATAATCTAAATGAAATAAAAAGTTATCAACAAAATAATGAAAGGATTTGACTAATGCCGCCTCGAAATCTCTGTTTACCAGGCCGCAATGTCGAATTAAATGTGGGGCCGGTTTATTCTGACAGCTGTCAAATGTTAGAAATATATCGCGACTTTTCGAAACAATTAATAATCATAAACATTTGAATCATATAAACCTAAAACGTCAATATCAGCATCATCAAAGTGTTGGTGAATAATGAAAAATGTTTTAATTTAAACCTCTTTAACCTTATAACGTATGACAATATATAAGGATACAACAGTTTTTAAAAATTAAAACATAGCGTGCAGCTATAATTTGAGTAAATTTTATTTATATCCCCGGTTTCTTTTCCGAGATATCTTCTATTTTATATTTGATATTGGACAATGGTGTTCTTCTACCGACCCTTATGTATGGAAGCGAAGCATGGAACTGGCAAAAGAAGGATGAAAGTAGAATAAATGCAGTAGAAATGAGATCTCTTAGACGAATGTTCCGTGGAAACTATGCGTATGATAGAGTGTCAAATGAAAATATTAGAAATGAATGCGGTGCAAATGATGTGTTATGAAAAAAATAATGAAAGGATCATTAAGATGGTTTGGACACTTGGAAAGAATGAATAATGAAAGAATGGTAAAAAATATATAATGTTAACGATGTAAATGGAACTATAAATAGAGGAAGACCGAGGAAAACGTGGCACAATCAAATAAATAAAATATTGAATGTCGGCCACGTGAGGAGTCAGAGATCGACGCGCGTGCATGACACGATGTATGAATGTTGAGGAAGCGAGAGAAATATGTCAGGAAAGAAAAGTGTGGGAGTCCATTCTTTCTGCCTAAACCTTCGGGGAGACGGCGTGATGGCTAGTTAGTTAAATAGTACAAAATGACGTTATAGAAATCAGAAAGGTGCTACACACATGTTCTGAAACAATCACAGAATATCAAAATATAGGATTAAGTTAACAAGGATAAAGAAGACAGATAATTTCTGGGGCTCTTAAATCCACAATATGGAAAAACAAAGACATGGCCATTAAGAGTAAGATGAGAATCTATAAAGCATGCGTAAGACCAATAATAACATATGGCGTCGAAGCAAGGGCAGACACAGTAAGGACCAAACAAGTTTTGAGGACTTCCGGAATGAAGACACTGAGGACGATAGCAGGCAAGACACTGAGAGATCGCGTGAGGAACACCAGAACAAGATAGATATTTGAGGTTGAGGACATTATAAGATGGAGAAAACTGGTACGGTCATGTTCAAAGAATGGACACCACCAGACTCCCCTATATTGCATTGCATATTCAGCCTCATGGGACTCGTCCTCGTGGAAGACCTCCTAGAAGATAGAATGATAGCTGGGAATCTACCTCACATAAGGAGCAACACTCTGGAGAACAGACCACATAGGTCTACAAAAAGGAAAAAGAAGAAGAATATTATAACGGGAAACGGCGTATTGGTTAGAGGTTACAGCAAATTGTACTGAAGCTCACGAAAAGTGTAATTGTGGTTGGTAAATAGTTCTCTAATGCTAGGAGCTTAACAGTCTATATTGATTTGCACCTGTTTCATTGGAAGACTTCAACGCATCGTCTAGCGCAAAACTTTTTTGCTTTGAGCATTGTCTCTGCCCGTCAATTTGTCAGTACACATTTTGGGCTTTTAAGCTAATGCTTATCCGTCTGTATCACCACTAGACGCAGTAATATGGTTTACAAATGTGGTTAAAAAATCATATTCAACTTGTTATGAATGCAATAATGAGAGAATCATTAAGATGGTTTGGAAACATGGAAAGAATCAATGAAGAAATAATATGTAAGCGACGTAAACGGAACTAGAAATTGAGTGAGACCGAGGAAAACGTGGCACGATCAATCAATGTATGAATGGCGAGAAAGCAAGAGAAGGCGAACAATTTTTGCTTAATTTTTAATGTATTTATTCTACTTTCATCTTTATTTTGCCAGTTCTATGTTTGACTTATTGAACGCTAAGGCATAACACTGTGGAATTCCATAGTAATATACTTAGGAAATTGAAAAACTTTGTAATCCACTGTTTAATAAAAAATATTAACAAACATGACATGTTTCGGAGGATACCTCCATCTTCATATTACAATTTTTTATATATTTTTTATATAATCGTCATGTATTATTATTATTGAATATTATTTATTAGTTCTTACTGTTAAAAAATAATTGTTAGTACCTACTTATAACAAATAGCACAGGTTAATTTTTAAATTTAAATTATTGTATTAAATTTAAAATGCGTTTTTTATTAGTCTTTCTTTGTTTAGTTTTTATTATATTTTTCCACCTGAAGATGGAGGTATCCTCCGAAACACGTCGTGTTTTTTTAATAAATAGTGGATTAAACAAAGTTTTTCAATTTCCTAAGTTTTATGTTTTACTTCCATAAATAAGTCCCAGCACAAGAACACCATTGTGCACTGCCATCTTGGCATTTCTTTTTTATACTTTTGTTTGCCGTGACAACTGTAAGCGCACTTTCGCTTTGTTGCCTGCACCAACCCTTCTTTCAATATACCTCTCTCTGTAAACATACTTCCTAAATATACAAATTCATCACTTGTTCCAGATTAACACCATTCACGCTGTTGTTGCAGGCTGTCATGCTTTTACATTTAGGTATTTACCGGTATTATAAATACATATAATGGTATAATGCTTTCGATTTAAATTATCAACAAAGGAAAATCAAACTTCGGGAAATAAAGAATTTATTTTGAAAATGGTGATAGGTATTCTTGTAAGGAACAAAGTTAAGTGAATTGAGCTTTTTAAGTAGTTATTGGAAACATAATAGGCAGTTCACAATGGATGCCTTCTTCCAACCCGGAAGCATAGAACTGGGAAAAGAAGGATGATAGCAGAATGAATGCGGTAGAGAAAAGATCCCTCAGACGTATTTGTGGAAAGAGATGTTTGTTAGAATATCAAATACCGATATCAAGGAGGAATGTAGAGCGGAAGAAGATATTATGAAAGGTTGATTTGGACATATGGAATGCATGGATGATATAAGGAATGTTTAGAAACTATACGTTAGTGGTGCGAATGAATTGCGGAGTCGAGAAAGACCGAGGAAATCATGGCATAGCCAAATTAATCAAATTTTAAAGATCACCCATGTTAGACGTCGATTTTTCCGAGTGTATGACTCGCTGTATGAATGAAGAGGAATCTAGAGTGGTGTGTCAGGATAGAGTAGTGTGGCGGTCCATTCTCCCTATCTATCTCTTCGAGGAACTGCATAAGGTTTTTTTAATCGTTTTAAGAAATGTTATATAGCAAAAGGGAGATGTAATATGTAAAAGGGAATATTATAAGCTAAAGGGAGATGTTTTAGACAAAGTTGAAATGTTTTATGGGCAAAAGGGAAATGTAATAGACAAAAGGGAAATGTAAAAGATAATATTATAAACTAAAGGGAGATGTTATAAACAAAGCTGAAATGTTATGTGCAAAAGGGGATTTTTATGGACAAAAGGGAAATGCTATAGACAAAAGGGAAATGTAATATGTGAAAGGGAATATTATAAGCTAAAGGGAGATGCTATAGACAAAGTTTAAATATAATGGGTAGAATGGAAATGTTATGGATAAAAGGAAAATGTTAGAGGCAAAATAGAAATGTTATATGCGAAAGGGAATATTTTAAGCTAAAGGGAGATGTTATAGACAAAGTTGAAATGTAATGGGCAAAACGGAAATGTTATGGACAGAAGGGAAATGTTATAGACAAAAGAGAAATGTAATACGAGTATGTGAAATCCCTTTCACATTAGATGTTCCCACATTATAAGCTAAAGGGAGATGTTATAGACAATGTTGAAACGTAATGGGCAAAAGGGAAATGTTATAGAAAAAAGGGAAATGTAATATGTAAAAGAAACTATTTTAAGCTAAAGGCAGATATTATAGACAAAGTTGAAATATAATGCGTAGAAGGGAAATGTTATGGTCAAATGGGAAATGTAATTAGTTTAAGGGATATTATAGTTTCTTGAACAATGATGTAAAACTCCATATTAAATAATTAATACGAATGAAAACGTCCGTTTTCTAGAAGTTTTATTATGTTTTATGGGAATGACAGATAGAAGGTAGGAAGGCTGTAAGATACGAGTATTTGATAATGCCTTTGAAGGGCGAAACATGTCATTCCCATAAAATATATAATATGAAAACTGACGTTTTCATTCGTATTAATTATTAGGGAATCTTATAAGCTAAAGGGAGATGTTATAGACAAAGTTGAAATGTTATGGGCAAAAGGGAAATGTAATGGACAAAAGAGAAATGTAATATGTGAAAGGGAATATTATAAGCTAAAGGGAGATGGTATAGACAAAGCTGAAATGTTATGTGCAAAAGAAAAATGTTATAGGCAAAAGGAAAATGTGTTGGGCAAAGGGGACATGTTTTGGGCTAAAACTCGTGTAGGAGAAAGGGAAGATGATGAAATTATGTGTCTTCCGCATTTTAGAGCGACTCTTTCCTACTTCCATGTAAGTACAAAACCGCTACCCAAAAACAGGCTTGATACTTCAAATATATCTAAACTTATTTCATTTTTAAAATTGCATCATTCATAGTTACTCTTTTTATAAAAACATATATGAAATCTATATAAATGTTTATTGTAGCTTTCACAATCACTATATTTTGTGGTATAGTATATTCAAATAGTTTAGCTATTAAATAAATGAACACTTTAATTCACAAATTACGTTAATGTCATTTTACAATTCAAACGTTATTTTGTCTATGGACTGAAAGCCCGCTAAACCATTCGGGGGACGCGACTCTTCTGACAGTTATTTGAAATATTGGAATGCAACATGGCCGATTGGTCACGTGATTTTTAAATGGACGGTTCTTCGCCGCAGATTTATCGAATTCGATGAACTTGAAACATCGCAAGTTGCAATATAGTGAAACAAATTAGAACGCGGACAGGATACTGTCTGGGCCTAGTACACATGACAGTGGAATGTTATAACACTGTCTCCTTACAAAGGCTGAATTTCAGTTGACTAATATGCTGAAATATTTACAGGAAGTGAAATAAACAGTTCACGATAGAAGATTGTATGATATTACTTCCTAAACGCAATGATATAAATCTCCATATTAAATAATTAAAAACTAACTAACTAACTTACACGTCTTTCCGAAGGGGTAAGTAGAAATAATAGGCTGTCACACTTTTCTTTCCTGACATATTTCTCTTACCTCAACATTCATACATCGTGTCATGCACGCGTGTCGATTTCTCTGATTCCTCACGTGGCCGACATTCAATATTGGAATTATTTGATCGTGCCACGTTTTCCTTGGTCTTCCTCTATTTCTAGTTCCATTTACATCGTTAACATATAATTATTTTTACTAATCTTTCTTCATTCATTCCTTCCATGTGTCCAAAACATCTTAACCACCCTATCATTATTTTGTTCATAACACCATTATTCGCACCTCATTCTTTCTTATATTTTCATTCGTCTACGAGATCTCATTTCAACTGCATTTATTCTTCTTTCATCCTTCTTTTGCTAGTTCCATGCTTCGCTTCCATACAAAAGGGTCAGTATAAGAACACCATTGTGCACTGCCATTTAAGCTTTTTTGGATAGGTTTTTGTTGGCGATGACAACTTTAAGTGCACCATTCACTTTGTTCCCTGCCCCAACCCTTCTTTCAACATCCCTCTCCATTCGCCCATCTTTTGTTAGCATACTACCCAAATACACGAACTCATCTACTTGCTCCAAATTTTCACCATTCACGCTAATTTTGCTGACTCTCATGGTTTCTTCTTTTTCAAAAATCATAACCTTATTAATTACAACAACAACAAACCATCACGCCGTTCCCCCGCAGGGGTAGGCGCAGAGAGAATAGACCGTCACACTACTCTAACCTGACATACCTCTCTAGATTCCTCCACATTCATACATCGAGTCATACACGCAAGTTGATTCTTCCGGCTTCTGACATGACTAACCGTTAAAATTTGATTAATTTGGTCATGCCATGTTTTCCTTGGTCTACCTCAACTCCGTTCTCCATTTACATCGTTAATGTATACTTTTTTAACCATTCTTTCTTCACCAACGCAGCGATCCTTTTATAATTTTGTTCATAATACATTATTTCGCTCTACATTCGGTCCACGTCTTAGGGACCTGATCTCTACCGCATTTATTCTCATCTCTACCGCATGAAAACGTCTGTTTATACTAGTTTTATTATTATATATTTGATGTGAAAGACATGTTATGTCTGTCTAATAAGGCATTATGTTTCACATTTGGTAATGCCCTAGATAGGTGAAACATGTGATTCACATACATTATAATAAAACTTCCAGAAAACGCACCTTTTTATTCGTATTTCTTCTTCATCTTCTATAGACCTATGTGAGTTGCTAGGTGGATTTCCCTATCAGCTAACCATCTTTGAGAAAGTCTTCCATCGAAATAATTGCGAAATAATTTTTAAAACCTGATCTTTTTTCATATTTTCAAAACAGAATCACTGCAATCAATTTAGTTTAACATAACAATGCGTTCTAAGTTATTATATTAAAAGTTTGTTAAGTTTTTTTATATTTGAATACAGCTGTCGTCTTCTTCTTCTTTGATTAAGCCTTTTGGCCTGTTATTCCCTGCGTTAAGTTCCTTCTTGAGAAATTAACTGCAAGCTATCTTTCCAGTTATTTGGAGATCGTCACTGTCCATTTTCATTTGACACTCTATCATACACAGTTTTCACACATTCGTCTAAGAGATATATAGAAATTCGATTTTTTTATTCGAAGAATATTCCAATCGAGTGTGGGTGTCCACGTCATCCAATGTCGTCAGGAGTGGTACTTAAATAGGTACACATACACCGTCCATCGGTAGGGGTGGGCAGTACCTACCGGCATTCATACGTAGAAGAAAATGCATTTTTAATGTCGCTCGGGCCGTAAAATAGACGCGCTCGTGCTATATATTATAAATACCTGCGGCTTGGTGGCTGTTTTTAACCTAGAGAGGGTATTATAGTCGCATTGCGAGTTGCCCTTTTCAAAACATGATTATTTCATTGCTCTCCGATAGGCGCAGAAGGTGATAGACTCCTTATGACTACTTCTTGTGAGATAGATTCCCAGATGCTTTCTCTTTGAGATCTTTCACGAGGCGAGTGTCGTGAGGTTCGCTCATGTTGGAGAGGGCTCAGAAAAGATTTCTAAGATATCTCTACATGAGGGAGTTTGGTAGCTATCCGTGGCTTTATCCCACTGCATTCCTCTTGGGCATGCTGGGGACCAATAGGAGGGATGGGGGCACACTTAACCATTTCTTCAGACTTATCAGGGGATTCTTTGAGAACTCTGTATCTTGGAGGCTATCCATCTTTATGTTCCAGATGGTTATCTTTAACAGCGTCAGCACAGACTGTTTTATCTCCCAGCATGCAGAACCAACCTGCCTCTGGTGATGCCGGTGGGGAGAGCAATCAAACTGCTGAACATGATCGCTTCGGAGATCGATGTCTTTCATATTCGTGAAAGTACATTCATCGTACAAATACTCTTGACTTTGGAGAGTATCTTGTATTCCTAATGTCGAACCATCTCTCATGCGTTCCTGGTATTATATATTCCTTATGTTTTACAGCACAGACTGTCTCCCAGCATGCAGAATCAACATGCCTCTGGTGATGCCGGTGGGGAGAGCAATCAAACTGCTAAACATGATCGACGTCTTTCATATTCGTGAAAGTTCGTTCAGAAGACAACTGTCGGAAGTCACCTGCAATAAAATGAGAGCTCCATTGAATAATTCTGCATTCGCTCATAAATCTCAAAGAATTCGATCAAGCGGCCAGAGTATTTTTTATGCATCATGGTTCATTCATCCCAGAAAATCCATTTACACGTTCGTAGCGCTTTTTCCATGCCAGAAACTTTGGAAATAGTATCCATCCAATAATGTAGCCGCAATACTTGATAACAGAAGAGACAAGCAATTCCGATTTAAGAGCGAATAGCAAACTGATAAGGAACATCATCGCATCATCGTTGCGCTAATGCATAGGGAATGAACCTACAAACAGAATAAAGAAGAAGAAGATACTGTCATTTGAACGTCAAGATAACCGACAACAACTGTACAAAGTTTCAACTCTATCGGATTAACGATGCGCAAACGCTTAGGGTACGAACTAACATAGATAAAAAAGAGAAGAAGACAAACTCTGATATAAAAACAACTTCTTCTAAACCTATTTCACCAAGACCTATTGATTAATTGACTAGAAAGGTTAGAAGAAGAAGAGGACCTTCCATTTTTATGTACTCGTATACTCGAATAGACATGCTAGTATGACCAATATTCATGAAGTTTTATTATTTTTTACAATAATAATTAATTAAGAAGTTAAATTAATTAAGAAGTTAAATTAATTAAGAAGTTAAACCGGCATCCGAAGTGTGGAGGAGCTGTTCCGAGCGGCGCAGGACAGGGACAGGTTCGCCGAGGTGATCGCCAACGTTGGGGGGACCCGACAGGGCAAATGAAGAAGAAGAAGAAGAAGTTAAAAATATATATAGAAAAAAGAAGATTCACGCAACTGTCACATTATTGTTACGGTACATTTCATGATTTTATTTTTTCTGATATATAAAACTTCTTTTGTACAATATTTATAATTTTTTTTACTTGATATGTTTCGAAGGTTTATACATTCATCATCAATAGACCAATATATATTAACTCAAAGTATTTTCGCTAAACTTAAGGCGCAAACTTTAACAGTTTAAATAAAAACATTGTTATAAAATATCACAATTAAATATATTTCTTTGGAAATAGTCGCGACAGCTGTTTCGTGATTGTAACACCTGACGATGCTAACATCGGTATGCGAAATACTGTTTGTTTTACTTTTGATAAATTTTTCTCGACATATATCTGGCCTGTTCTACTATATGGCTACGAAACCTGGACTCTAAAAGTGAATGTAATGGAAGTGTTTGAGATGTGGATATACCGCAGAATGCTCCGTATACCGTGGACCGATAGGGTTAGTAATGCAGACGTACTACAGAGAGCCAGAGCCAATAGAGAGCTGTTGTCCAGTGTGAAAGATAGAAAGGTCTCATATTTGGGTCATGTGCTAAGGGGAGAAAAATACCACCTCTTTCGACTGATATTAATGGGTAAAGTGGAGGGACGTCGGGGAGTTGGTAGAAGGCAGCTGTAGAAAGGGAATATAAATACGAACGAAGGGAATATTCCTAATATTGAATATTAGAGGCAGTAGACCCCCCCACTGCATGCCCTCGCCGTCCATGGCGTGTGGTCACGGAAGAGTAATGTGTGTATTGTATAGTAATAACTGGATTGTGCCATTAGACTCCCAGCTGGCTACATGTATGCTAATTATCATACTCGTATGTACAACGGATTCGACAGTATTTCACATTTCATTATTTACAATTTTACCTTCAAAAATTTCCTTTGGCTGGCATAAGAAGGATGAAAGTAGAATAAATGCAGTAGAAATGAGATCTCTTAGACGAATGTGTGATACTCTGTGTATGATAGAGTGTCGAATGAAAATATAAGAAGTGAATGCGGTGCGAATGATGGTGTCATGAACAAAATAATGAAAGGATCATTAAGAAGGAAGAATGGTAAAAATATATATGTTAATGATGTAAATGGAACCAGAAATAGAATAGGAAGACCGAGGAAAACGTGGCACGATCAAATAAATCAAATATTGAATGTCGGTCATGTGAGGAGTCAGAGAAATCGACGCGCGTGCATGACACGATGTATGAATGTTGAGGAAGCGAGAGAAATATGTCAGGAAAGAAAAGTGTGGCAGTCCATTATTTCTACCTACCCCTTCGGGGAGACGGCGTGATGGTTAGTTAGTTAAATTTCCTTTTAAAAGCTATCACCAAACCATCCTTTAGAGACATCGCCTGTAATTAAATAATTTATCAATCGATTTTTTTCTTCGTGTCTTCTTTTAATTCCTGTGCTATCGGAAATTGGACAGCATTGTGGCTATTTCCACCCTTGATTCAGCAGCTCAAAAACAGGTATGTTAGTTAGATGTGACGTGCTACCTCGATTGCTTTGAAATTTTGGCACTACGTTGTATTCGAATACGAGCGTGTTTTTATGTACGCGTCTTTTAGAATAAGACACGCGTGAAATGTCCGGCCGTTATTTATGATTGATGGGTAACGTCGCACTTCCGTAACAGTGTCCACTCTTATAAACAAAAGAAATATAACCATTATATAAAAAATAGAAAAGTTTTCATTTGTTTGAATTTGCAATAATTTTATTTATTCGTTATTTATAAACTGGCTTTTACTCAATCAAATAGATGTTTTATCTTAATCCGTTGTTAAGTTATTACATTTTCCCCTGTGACGTTGATAAATGAGTTACGCTTTCGTCCATTGGAGTAATGAATATGGGCTATTGGCTACTCTAATATAGAGACGGGTCAGTGGACAATATTGATTTTATCGGCCGAATACAACCTCACTGCACACATCAATACGGGAGGGGTGGTAGAGGGGGTGTGGGGTTACAACGTAAATTAGTTGTATTTATTGTTACTTGAACAATGATGTAAAGCTCCATATTAAATCATTCATACTAATGAAAATGTCCGTTTTATTATAATGGAAATGACATGTTTCGCCTTTCTGAGGCAGTATCATATTTATATTTGATATTTGAAAAAATATCAAAATTAATGAAAGAATAATTTCGAACCAAATAATGAAAGGACACATGGAAAGAATTAGTGAAGACAGAATGGTGAAGAAGGTAAACGATGTGAACGGAGCTAGACATAGAGAAAGGCCGAGGAAAACGTGACACGATCAAATCAATCAAATATTAAATGTCTGTCACGTGAGGAGTCGGAGAAGTCGATATGCGTGCATGACAAGATGTATGAATGTAGAGAACGAGAGAAGTTAATCAGTGCAAAAAACTCATAAAATAATAGATCATATGTCATATTTTCGTGATTTTTCGAACTTTTTCGAAATTTTAATAATTTTTTTGATATAATTTTGAATTTCTTGCTGGAGTTGAGTTAGGTACCTATTTTTATTTATTTAAAAGAACGGCGTGTTACTGTTTATAGGAGAAAATATTAAAGGTGGAAAATATAGTAAAAAAAAAAAATAATAATAGAAGGAATAATTACACATAATGTAGAGTCAAAAACATAATAAATTTAAGACGATAAACAATTAAAGGATTACATTAATAAGAAAGGTGACAAAATATGAAGGTTATATTATTATTTGTTTGCTAGATGTACAAGGGAAAAGTTTTTAATGTACTATACGAGTATACTAATGGGGAATAAGCTCGTTCAATTTACATTTATTTGTCTTTAAAATTTCTTAATTTTCTAATTTCTCCAATTTTTAGGGATTATTCGCTATTGGATTTTGCTTGGTTTCGAAGTGATGGTCAAAATTCACATAATGACGAAACAGCTGTCGCGTAAAATAAAATACAATTGTGATACATAAAACAAAGTTATTTAATTTAACAGTTTATAATGTTTAGTTATCATAGTGTTTCGGTCAAAACAATGGACTATTTAACTATTAAATGTTTTAATTTTGAAACAATTTATTTTTACGAAACTAACACGATAGCTGTTTCGCCAACCTACGGTTACGAGCTAAATACGAGCTGCTGTACCTAATTCATAAAAGCAAAATAGTAGATCGTCGAGGTTTAGACGGAGATTAGAACAGGTGAGGCGTTGGAACTTTAGAAGTGCGCAAGGCAGGGATATCCCTATACTCTCTAGTGATAGTCTACGTCGGGAAACCCAGCGTGACCTTTGAAGAAGAAGAAGAAGATCAGTTTATCAGTTTATTTATTCACTCAAAATATATTACAAACATAATTACAGTTTAAGGAATCTATAATATTAAATAAAGGGTAAAGAATCAGGAAGTCTACCTAAAGTTAAGAGTATTTGTCTGCTGAACGTACTTTCACTAATATAAAAGACGTCGATCTCCGAGATAATCTTGTTCAGCAGACTGATTGCTCTTCCCACCGGCATTATTAGAGACAGGTTGGTTCTTGCGGCCGGAAGAAAAAACAATCTATGCTGGCGCTGTCGGAGGTATCGGGAACAAATAGACATACACCCTCCAGCACGGCTGAGTTTTCAAAATATCCCCTAATTAATCTAAAGAAATGGGTTATGACAAACCCGTTTAAGCTGCAGAGAATTAGACCCTAACATTCCCAAAAGAAACGCTGTGGGATAGAGCCGTGGATAGCTGCCATACTCCTTCATATAGATATACCTCAGAATTTTTTTCTGTACCCTCTCCAGCATAAGGGAATATCTCGCCTCTTGCGGACTCCATATCACAGAACCACTTCCGAGTCTGCTCCGAACCAATGAATTGTATAGTACTCTGCCCAACATCTTCAGCGCAATGCCACAAATTCTCTTAACATGAGCGTGAAAAGTTAATCTATTTTCATAGATGAACCCGAGATAACTAACTAACTAACTAACTAACCATCGGGGGGCATTAACATCATTAACATATAATTTTTTTACCGTTCTTTCTTCATTCATTCTTTCCATATGTCCAAACCATCTTAATGATCCTTTCATTATTTTGTTCATGACACCATCATTCGCACCGCGTTCACTTCTTATATTTTCATTCGACACTATCATACACAGAGTATCCACACATTTCTACTGCATTTATTCTACTTGCATCCTTCTTTTGCCAGTTCCATGCTTCGCTTCCATACATAAGGGTCGGTAGAAGAACACCATTGTGCACTGGGGTTCTAGCTCAACTACTTGCTCCAAATTTTCACCATTCACCCGAGATATATGGCTACATATGTGACGTCGTCATTTGCGCTGTCTTTGCGTGTCTTTTTTGAATTCTTTTTTGGATATTTCTAATTTTTGTAATCTTCTGTCTTCGTCTGTCTCCCGTCAGTCAGCAGTCACCGTCAGCTGCGTGCACGTGTACATTTCCCACACGTGAGCACGTGTAATGACACACCCACCCTCCTCCCACACGTGACATTAATTCGGACCTAAATACCAAAGGTGAAAAGATAAAGTGTCTTATCACCTAAAATACAATGCTTTTAACAACTCGTGATTGTCGATTGCTTTTAAAAATTCATTCATGCTTTAAACAAGGTGTGTCACGTCGACTGCTTATTAAAACATAGTATAACTAACTAAAGAGAATCAAACTGCAGAGCTACCTCGAAGAGTGGGACTGGGTTGGGCTGCCTTTGGTAAACTGAGACATGTCTTTGAAAATGTTGAAATACCGGTTTGTCTCAAAAGAAAGGTCTACGACATGTGTATACTGCCCATGATGACATACGGACTAGAGACGACAACTCTTACAGCAAAAAGTGTCCACAGGCTCAAGTGTACACAGAGGTCCATGGAAAGACAGATACTTGGTGTGAGCTTGCGTGACCGCATAAGGAATGAAGAAATCAGACGCCGCAAAAGGGTTGCATGGACCGAGTGGCAAAATTGAAATGGCAATGGGCTGGACACTTGGCTAGACAGGGTGGCAACAGATTTCACCCAGGATACTCAGTTGGAGACCATGGGCAAATAGACGAAGTGTCGGAAGGCCACCGATGAGATGGACCGATGATATTATCAAAAGGGTTGAAAAATCTTGGATGCAAAAGGGGCAGGATAGAAACGAGTGGAAGAAATTGGAAGAGGCCTATCGGTCGGTCACGTGAGGAGTCGGAAAAATCGACGTGCGTGAATGACGAGATGTATGAATGTAGAGGAATCGAGAGGAGTATGTCAGGACAGAACAGTGTGGCGTTCCATTCTTTCTGCTTACCCCTCCGGGCAGACGGCGTGATAGTAAGTTAGTTAGTTAGTTAACTAACCATCACGCCGTCTTCCCGAAGGGGTAGACAGAAATAATGGACTGACACAATTTTCTTTCCTGACATATTTCTCTCGATTCCTCAACATTCATACATCGTATCATGCACGCGAGTGGATTTCTCTGACTCCTCACGTGGTCGACATTCAATGTTTGATTTATTTGATCGTGCCACGTTTTCCTCGGTGTTCCTCTATTTCTGGTTCCATTTACATCGTTAACATAATTTTTTTTACCATTTATTCTTCAGTCATTCTTTCCATATGTCCAAACCATCTTAATGATCCTTTCATTATTTTGTTCATAACACCATCATTCGCACCGCATTCACTTCTTATATTTCCATAGTACCTATTATCCATATTATAAATGTTATGTCATAGTATAATTGTTGAGTGTCGGCCATGTGAGGAGTCAGAGAAATCGACGCGCGTGCATGACACGATGTATGAATATTGAGGAAGCGAGAGAAATATGTCAGGAAAGAAAATTGTGGCAGTCCATTCTTTCTGCCTACCTCTTCGGGGAGACGGCGTGATGGTTAATTAGTTAGTTAATTAACCGCGTCTCCCGCGGAGCGAAAAGAGAAGGATGGAGTGCCGCATCAGTAAAAGTGTGACAGTCCATTCTTTCTGCCTACCCTTTCGGGGAGACGGCGTGATGGTTAGTTAGTTAGTTAGTTAGTTAATTAGTTAAATGTTATAAATAGTTAACCATCGGTTTATCAGAAGAGATTATTAATTTATTTAAAACAATTGGTATATTATGTCAAGATTAATGGGAAGAGCAAAATCTTCTTTTTCTTTTCTCGTAAAATTATGGAACATTATTTTTTTTGTATAATTACGCATACATTGTTGTAATTAAAAGGTCGACAAGCAACAGGAAAGTTATGACGTCACGGAATTTTTAAAATGTGAATTACTCCATCCGAATTATAGTTTCGAGCTGGGCAGCTTTCGGCAAACTAAAACACGTCTTTGAAAACAAAGAATCTCCAATATGTCTAAAGAGAAAATTCTATGACTCATGCGTACTGCCGGTGATGACTTATGGGTTGGAGACTATGACCCTCACCAAGAAAGACATATGCTCGGCGTCAGTCTCCGAGATAGAATCAGAAATGAGGAGATTAGACGCTGAACAAAAATAACGGACATCATGGAACGACTAGCGAGACTGAAGTGGCAATGGGCGGGTCATGTGGCGAGACAGAGTTGTTGCCGTATTTAAATGTAAGTCCCGGATGGACCGAGGACAGGCCCAGGGAGTGTACGAGCGAGGCTGATAAAAGGGCGCAGCTACGCCCTATAACAGCCTCGGGTATGTGGCGGGAACTTCTATGTTCCTCTATAATAAAAAGAAATTGGCCGCCGACATTGCTGCCGTGAGGGGAAAAATGTGGCTGCAGCTGGCAGAAAATAGAGACGAGTGAAAGGAAGGGAAGAGGCCTATGTCCAGCAGTGGACTGATGAAGGCTGACGAAGAAGATTAAGAAGATTGTAGTTTCATCCCTTAAAACTTTTGTGACAAATGGTTCACAGTTGCAAGTATCCAAATACCATAAATTGTTTTAGACGCAACAGTACTGGCGTACCATCAGATATCTCTTGGTGTAACCCCTTTCTCATCTTCCGCCTCGCTACCATTAGCTTCATAAAAAACCCATTCATTGGCCGGTGTTTTAAAAAATTAAACACTATGTAACCTATCATTACGCACGTAAAAATTTGCCTTCGAAGGAGTTTACCTTTGTCACTCCTTTCGAGGTAAGGAACGCCCCCAACTTTGTCACCCCCTTCGAGATAGTTACCCCTTTTCCGTTAACCTATTTTTAAAACAAGTGAACACTCATTCTTTTATCTTTAACCCTCCCTTCCCTGTGATGGGTAACTTCTACACGTTGCTTCTAATAACCATCAATATCTCTATACATATTATATAATAAATACAACATTAAGATTTTAGATATTTCTCCGTAATATATTTACGCATTGATTAAAAAAATATTATAAACTAACTAACTAACCATCACGCCGTCTCCGCGAAGGGGTAGGCAGAAAGAATGGACTGCCACACTTTTCTTTCCTGACATATTTCTCTTGCTTCCTCAACATTCATACATCGTGTCATGCACGCGCGTCGATTTCTCTGACTCCTCACGTGGCCGCATTCAATATTTGATTTATTTGATCATGCCACGTTTTCCTCGGTCTTCCTCTATTTCTGGTTCCATTTACATCGTTTACATATAATTTTTTTACCATTATTTCTTCATTCATTCTTTCCGTATGTCTAAACCATTTTAATGATCCTATTATTATTTTGTTCATGACACCATCATTCGCACCGCATTCACTTCTTATGTTTTATTCGACACTCTATCTTACACACATTCGTCTAAGAGATCTCATTTCTACTGCATTTATTTTACTTCTCCAGTTCCATGCTTCGCTTGCATACATAGGAGTTGGTAGAATTAGTGAATCTAACTAACTAACTAACTAACTAACCACCAAGCCATTTCCCCGGAGGGGTAGGCAGTGTTCTGTCCTGGCATACCTCTCGGGCTTCCTCTATTTACTTCTTATATTTTTTATTTATATTTACTTATATAATAATAATAATAAATTGGATAATTTATAAAGCGCCATTTTTATGAATTGCTCATCTCAAGGGCGCTACTTCTTACATTTTCATTTACTGCATTCACTTCTTATATTTTCATTTGAAACTCTATCATACACAGAGTATCCACACATTCGTCTAAGAGATCTCATTTCTTATGCATTTATTCTACTTTCATCCTTCTTTGCCAGTTCCATGCTTCGCTTCCATACATAATAATATTAATAATATTAAAAAAATAATATTAATAATAATCAAAATTTATCGGGTACATCTGAGATATTTTGTGAAATCGGAAACGAAATTCGTAGCGCTGAGTGCGTGACACTATATTCGCATCTCACTCTTGCATACTTCACTGTGGAAGCGCGAGGAGCTCAATGTTCTCACTGCCACCGGCAGTAGCTCTCGGGCTTGCAACCAGAGTGGGCCTATGCCCGTCCCGTGAGCGTTGCCAGATGTTTTTTTTGTGTTTTTAGCAAATAAATCTCAATTATTATAATTTTTGACTTCAATTATAATTAATTAAGGGGATTACCTATTTTATAGCTATAGATACTTTTGAGAGAAGGGTGCTGCGCAGAATTCTAGGACCTGTGAATGACGGTGAAGGCTGGAGAGTGCGGCACAATGACGAGCTGTACCATATTTACAAAGCTCCCAGTCTCTCCACACAGGTCAGACTGAATAGACTGAGATGGGCCGGTCACGTGCAGAGATTGCTGGAGTGGCACCCAGGTGGTAGAAGACCAATTGGACGACCAAGGCGACCAACAAGTGATATGGGAGGATGAAGTTGAGAGAGATGGGGCAAGATTGTTACGAGTGTCAGATTGGAGGGTCGAAGCGGAGGACAGGAGGAATTGGAGGCGAAGAATACTGTAGGTTAAGGCTCGATATGGGCTGTAGGGCCACCGAAGAAGGAGAAGAAGAAGAAGCTATGAATGTTCTTATTTTTCCGATTTAAAATCGCTAATTTTTTATTGGGTACTGACTACCCAACACAGGAACGCGCGTTTTTATTTTAGCACCGTAAGGAAAGGGGTAAAGAATATGTTCGATGATTTCTAAATATAGCAGTATTCCGGTCAGACGAAAATAGCTCTCGGGCGTCATTTCGCCCGTCTACTCACAATTCAATAATTTCTTACCATAAATAAATCACTTATTTCCTTACAATAAATGAATATCGTATTAATGGACTGTTTTTTGTTCGGTACCTACATACGCCTTTGCACAACTTCTAAATACGGCGAGTATCTACTTAATATTTACATTGGTAGGTACTCATAAATGATAATTGGCCTGGTAAGTTCAAAGTCCATTTTAATGTGTATAATATAAATATTAACATCGATTAGCGATCAAATAATATGATTGACTTGATGTTGCCAGCTGTTTTCATTGCTGAAAGCTACTTATTCATAAATAAGTACTTTAAAACATTAAAATATGTTTTATTTAAAAAATCTAGAATAATTAATTCTACCTACCCTTATATGAGGGTATTATTTGCAAACCCGGCAAATTCCACCAACAATCAAAAGTGAGATATGAATTGGGTCTTATTCATAATACATTTGCACACAATTTTTATTGATTTTCAGTTTCAAATTCGGCTTCATTCTGAAGAATTTTGCTATTAAAATATAGGGTTTGTTGCAAACATGGCAACCTCCACTGAGTGTTGCAAAGCTGGCAACACTCCAGAATGAAAATCATTATTTTACTTTAATTATCAACATAATGATGATTATTTCATGGCTGATTACTTTTAAAATACTAACTGGTTGAGATGAAAAAAATAGATGTCGTAAAAAAGCGCATTTTATTAGCGTATCAGTTTTTTGCGATTTACTCAAAACATCTAATGATAGAGTTTGCCAGGTTTGCAACTAATACCCTCATTTATGGAAGTGAAGCGTGGAACTGGAGAAGTAGAATAAATGCAGTAGAACATGGGACGGTCGGTCTAAGAGCGAGGTCGACAGCCGTATACATCAGGCTAGGCTTGCATTTAATAAAAGGTCGAAAATAATAGAATCAAATAATATAGACCTAAAACTGAGAATACTCCTCATCAAGACCTATGTATGGAGTATCTTGATGTACGGCTGCGAGACATGGTGTCTATCCGAAAGAGATAAGCGGAGACTAGAGGCTTTTGAGATGTGGTCCTATAGAAGACTATTAGGAATTTCCTGGAGAGACCACATCACGAATGAAAAATTTCTTCAAGGATTCGAAGGAGGAAGGCACCTGCTCAGGACCTTGTCCGAAAGGCGTGCAAGATGGATCGGTCATGTAATACGACAAGAAGGTCTCTTGCATGCCATAATGGAGAGTATGACCGAGGGGAAAAACTCTAGGGGACGCCCACGCCGAGAGTACCTGGAGGACCTGTTGGTGGACGTGCGCTGCTCATCATATGCAGATTTTAAAAGAGCCGCACAAGACAGGGAAAAATGGAAGAGAAGAATAGAAGAAATTGCTGCAAACCAATCCCAGGATTGAAACTTTCTAACAACTAACTTGGTCATGCCATGTTTTCCCCGGTCTACCTCGACTCCTTACTCCACTTACATAACTAACTAACTAACTAACCATCACGCCGTCTCCCCGAAGGGGTAGGCAGAAAGAATGGACTGCCACACTTTTCTTTCCTGACATATTTCTCTCGCTTCCTCAACATTCATACATCGTGTCATGCACGCGCGTCGATTTCTCTGACTCCTCACATGGCCGACATTCAATATTTGATTTATTTGATCGTGCCACGTTTTCCTCGGTCTTCCTCTATTTCTGGTTCCATTCACATCATTAACATATAATTTTTTTACCATTCTTTCTTCATTCATTCTTTCAATATGTCCAAACCATCTTAATGATCCTTTCATTATTTTGTTCATGACACCATCATTCGCACCGCATTCACTTCTTATATTTTCATTCGGCACTCTATCATACACAGAGTATCCACACATTCTTCTAAGAGATCTCATTTCAACAGCATTTATTCTACTTTCATCCTTCTTTTGCCAGTTCCATGCTTCGCTTCCATACATAAGGGTCGGTAGAAGAACACCATTGTGCACTGCCATTCTAGCTTTTTTTGATAGGTTTTTGTTTGCGATGGACAACTTTAAGTGCACCATTTACTCTGTTGCCTGCCCCAACCCTTCTTTCAATATCCCTCTCCACTCGCCCATCTCTTGTAAACATACTACCTAAATACACGAACTCAACTACTTGCTCCAAATTTACACCATTCACGCTAATGTTGCAGACTGTCATGGTTTCTTCCTTTTCAAAAATCATTACCTTGGACTTATTAACATTCATCATCAGATCATTTCGCATGCATACCTCATACATACTATTCACCAGGACTTGTAGTTCATGCTCGTTGTCTGCAAGAAGGACAGCGTACTTACATCGTTAACATATAATTTTTTAACCTTTCTTTCTTCACCCATGCGTTCCATATGTCCGAACCAACGCAGCGATCCTTTCATAATTTTGTTCATAATACCTTCTTTCGCTCTACACTCCTTCCTAATATCAGCATTTGAGATTCTGTCGCACATCGTTCTACCACACATACGTCTTAGGGACCTCATCTCTACCGCATTTATTCTGCTCTCATCTTTCTTCTGCCAGTTCCATGATTCGCTTCCATATCTTTATCAATAAAAGGCAATATTCATGGCTATAGGACCGATAGACTCGACAAATATTAAACCCATGGGAACAAAACTTTTTATTAATATGATATCGGGGAAGGTAATAGTATAAGAAAACCGAGTTATAAAGCACCTTTTAAATGAATTCTTAGTGTGACAGGCAAATAGTTCTCTTATAGATATAGGCGTTTCAGTCTATATTGGTGTGAATAAGTTTTGTTTGATGTGGATGTTTATTGTGTACAATGTAAGTCACCGAGAGATGGCGCTTGGATAGATTTAAACCTTTCCCTTACGGTGCTAAAATAAAAACGCGCGTACCGGTGTAGGGTAGTCAGTACGCGATAAAAAATTAGCGATTTTAAATCAGAAAAATAGGAACATTCATAGCTAATCCCCTTAATGATTTATAATTGAAGTCAAAAATTATAATAATTGAGATTTATTTGCTGAAAACATTAAAAAAAACTATCTGGCAACGCTCACGGAACGGGCAGAGATCCGCTCTGGTTGCAAGCCCGAGAGCTACTGCCGGCAGCAGGGAGAACATTGATCTCCTCGCGCTTCCACAGTGAAGTATGCAAGAGTGAGATGCGAATATAGTGCCGCGTACTCACAGCTCTGTTTATACGCACATTTGTTTAGGATGTTCACAAAATACCTCCGATGTACCCGATAAATTCTGATTATTATTAATATTATTTTTTAAATCAATGCGTAAATATATTATGGAGGAATACCTAAAATCTTAACCTTGTATTCATTAAATGTATAGAGATATTGATGGTTATTAGAAGCAACGTGTAGAAGATACCCATCACAGGGAAGGGAGGGTTAATGACATCATCTACCAATCGGCAGTAGATCGTATACTCGTATTTCTGTTTTCAAGAAATTATTATGGAAATGATATGTTTCGCCTTTTTAAGGCATTATCAAACATTTGATAAAGCCGATACATACTAACTTAGGCCTCTACCAAATCACACCACTACCTCATAAACTATAACTAACAAACTAACTAACCATCACGCCGTCTCCCCGAAGGGATAGACAGAAAGAATGGACTGCCACACTTTTCTTTCCTGACATATTTCTCTCGCTTCCTCAACATTCATACATCGTGTCATGCACGCGCATCAATTTCTCCGACTCCTTACATGACCGAAATTCAATATTTGATTTATTTGATCGTGCCACGTTTTCCTCGGTCTTTCTCTATTTCTGGTTCCATTTACATCGTTAACATTTAATATTTTTACCATTCTTTCTTCATTCATTCTTTCCATCTTAATGATCCTCTCATTATTTTGTTCATAACACCATCATTCGCACCGCATTCACTTCTTATATTTTCATTTAACACTATCGTACACAGAGTATCCACACATTCGTCTAAGAGATCTCATTTCTACTGCATTTATTCTACTTTCATCCTTCTTTTGCCAGTTCCATGCTTCGCTTCCATACATAAGGGTCGGTAGAAGAACACCATTGTGCACTGCCATTCTAGCTTTTTTGATAGGTTTTTGTTTGCGATGACAACTTTAAGTGCACCATTCACTCTGTTGCCTGCCCCAACCCTTCTTTCAATATCCCTCTCCACTGTAAACATACTACCTAAATACACAAACTCAACTACTTGCTCCAAATTTTCACCATTCACGCTAATGTTGCAGACTGTCGTGGTTTCTTCCTTTTCCAAAATCATTACCTTGGACTTATTAACATTCATCATCAGATCATTTCGCATGCATACCTCATACATACTACTAACTTATCTTAATTCTGATGACTTGTCGTCTATGGGTTGCTTACTTACTTCCTATGGCGTTGTCCAGGTCTTCCTGTGGGATTTCATTAATGGGTGCAACTTTGAATCTTGCCTTTTAATGTGATCTTGGAACTACTTTACTTCCTAGTAAAGCCGGTCTCGCTATTTGTCCTTATTAGGATAGTGTCATAGTAACAGTGGAATGAAAGGCGGTGAACTTTACATTATTTATTTATAAATAAAAAACATACATTTACAATATTATTTTTTTTTGGCTCCTCGGTCCACCGATGCTCCAATTGGTATGTTCCCCCTCATTCGATGCGATAACCATATTCTATTTAACAAGCACGATGATGGGGGACGCAACCCTTCCGAAACACCGGAATAAACTAAAACAAATCATTCATGAGCATTACGGTTGTGATGACTGTGGAAATACAAAAAAAGTTAGCACAAATGTAATTATATTATATTACGGAATATACATAAAGATTCCTACAGCGGACTGGACTTGGGTAGAGATGCCTGTGATGATGATGTCCAAGCATGGAGATCCCCGCAACACTTTCTTGTGCATGTTTAAAGCTTTGTCTTATTACGAAGGAACATGATCAATTTTTATACATATGCCTTTGTTAAGGTTCTGGTAGGAAGGTCATGGGGTATGCCTCTATCAAATGTGGGAATGCGGTATCTTGCAATCAGTGGCGTGCCTAGGAATTGTAAATAAATAATCGTAAAGAAATGACATAATCTTTCTTTTCATAACATTTCTGCACGTAACGTAAATGACAGATAACATTCTGACAATAGAAATGAAGTTTGTGACATATCGAATAGTAACATACTTCAGAGTGATAAAGCCCGGCTTCAAATCCATACAAAAAATTGTAGATATCTTCTGGTATATATGCACCTAGCTATATGATTACAAGCCAAAAGTACATAAGTGCGACAAAGACCCTTTTATATTTCGCAAGCCCAATAGGAAGCCCATTGAAAACATGAAACAAAACATGTGGACGTAGGCGATTTCGCGGGCGCCTCGCCTACGGTACGTATGAGTGAAATAAAATACGGCGCGTATCAAAAAAAATTCAAAATATTATTTTATTCGTAGACGGCTCAAACGCGCAAAAAACATCGTTTTATTATAGATTTTTTAAGGCAAGCCCGGCTTTTCGGCTTGTATGGAAGTACCGCCACTGCTTGCAATGACACCAGCAATACTGCCCAATCCAGCTCAGGAATGGTCTCTTAGGCCCCACTGATTATGATTATTAGCACTGGTCTCATAGCAAATAGAGAGTGGATGAATGGGGAACTATACGGTCAGACTGCGCTGGCTAGGGCACTTGCACGGCACGGGGGATCTGGAGCTCGATGGTTGGATGGTGCCATGGCAGACGCTATCTGCTATGGTGTTCAACACGTGCCTACTCTCTTCAACTCTGCTGAGAACCTCTTCATTTGTAATGTGGTCCCTCCATGAAGGATGGGCAACTCGTCCGTAGGTCCACATCTCAAATCCCTGACAGGACTATAGAGCCACAAACGTATGTTGGTGGTAGCGCAAATGTGAACTAAATGCCCTTTGATATTGTGTCAGATTTGAGTTTTTGTTTGCATTATAAGTACTATTGTGAAATATTTTTTTCAATGACTCAAGTGTCCCGGAAAATCCGCTTTTCGGTCAACCTGACCCTGGAAAATCGGGAGTGTACTGTATTTTAATTAAAAGGCAGGCCATACTGTTTTAAACAAGCTCTCCACATCGGTCTCCACGGGCGGTTTAAAACTGTGTAGACACTTGTTTGAAACCAAAATTCGTTTGACCTTCAACAAACTTTGTGGACGGACGCGCGTTTAAACACGCATTCCACGTGTGGAGAGCTTGTTTACAATAGTGTGCGGACGCTACACCAACCGTGGGCTCCACAGCTCTCCAGCACGGTCACCCCTGTGGAGAGCTTGTTTCAAACAATGTGGCACGGCCTTAATTGTTCAGGTAGATTTTCTCAATTGAATAAACCGGCAAAACCGAAACAACGCAAAATCAACTCCACTCCTATCCCACAGAATAATTAGACTCGAAATATTCAAATATTTGTGAAATAATAATTTGGAACCAGATGAGGGATTGGACAGGACTGAGGAGAGCTGGGAAGAAGAATGTACACAATTGACTTACGCAAGATTACAAGAGACAAGGTGTATTATTAGGGTGGTGGCCCTAGGCCACGTAGCTGTACTCGTCGCTGACTCCGGGCGTCCTCTCGATGTACTGCTTGTCGATGAGGGACTCGATGCACTTCTTGATCATGGCGATGTTGGGCGCGAAGGCCGCCCTGGCCTGCGCAAACACCTCCTGGATCAGGTCGTTGTGGCGGAGGATCTGCGACCAGACTCGCACATTACACAACATCTCAAACAAACAATACCAATTAAAACCCAATTTGTTTTATATTATTTTTTATTTAAAACTTTCCTTAAAGGGAGCAAACCCTCCCAAAAGGAAAAATTTAAATAATAAATATTAACTGAGTCATCGCAATTAGTCACACCGTATACTAGTGTGGGTCAGGTTTCTGGTTGTAGCGCTTGGAATGGAACAACCTTTCTTTCGCAAAACCTTTATATAATATTTTTGCCCTATTAGTTTTGGCAGAGCATTTACATTGTATTAACAGGACATTGCGTGGAACTGCATGTACACAAAATTAAAGTTGTCCGAGCATTTAAGTCAGTTTAGCTAGAAAGTTTGTCGTGTATAGTTTTTAACTATCCTTAAAGAACTCGAGGTAATATTGCTAGAATATATTTTTTTTAAATATGTATCTACACCCGCTAATCCGGAGACCTCCAAAGCAAATGCATTCTGGGCTAAAAATCATTAAAATCTCAGCCTAAATTGCTGCAGGGATATTTAATGAAGGCTGCACCTCCATTCTGAGAGCTATGAAGAAGTTATCGAAAACCAAGGTTATCGGCAAAAACACTGATGAGGCGCGAGTAGCGAGGCCGAACCGGATGAGTCCTTCTGCGACAAAAGCAGCTCGTGCAGTCCGAATACTGCAGCAAGAGGAAGATAACCAGCTTTTCGAGAAAGCTGATCACCTTTAAAAATTCATAAAAATTACTCATTTTCGGGCATCTGAAGGGTTTGCACCCCTCAATGAGGTGATCACATCACGACGTTCCTAAAGTAGGTGAGTGGAGTGTGTGCGCTACCTTCCTGGCCTTCATGATGCGCACGATGGCGGCCTGCAGGTACATCTTGCGGTCCTCGTCCACGGAGGCGGCCGTGCGGTCCGCCTCCTGCTGCTCGCGGGCCGCCGCCCCTCCAGCTCCGCCGGCGCCCGCCACGCGCAGCTTCGTCCTCTTCGATGCGAAGTCCACGTTCAGCTTCACCACCGTCTCTGGCTCTGGGGGGGACCAAGATCAAAGGCAATCAGCATAAATACTCTAAAGGTTCTGACCGTAACATCACCGACGCAGCCTTGAATCTGACTGACTCGTTATCTTATGATCACTTCGGAGATCGACGTCTTTCATATTCGTGAAAGTACGTTCATCGTACAAATACTCTTGACTTTAGAGAGTATCTTGTATTCCTAATGTCGAACCATCTCTCTTGCGTTCCTGGTATTATATATTTTACCTGTTCTCAATAGATGTCTTAAACTATGATAATTGTTTTGTAATATCTTCTGAGAAAATAAACTGATTTGATTGATTGATCTCAAATGCCATAATAAAATCGCACTTCACAAAAGTTGATAAGAGTCAGTTTTACGTCTGTGCGTCCCTTATGAACTCTTCCGATGACGATTTTATTAGCATTGAGTGTTTACACTGATAGCCTTTGATCTTCCTTAAGAATTGCATTGTTAAATGTTTTCAGTTAAAAATTTCAATCCTAGGGATTGGTTGGAAGGAAGTCTAATATACTCGTATTCGCTAGTTATAGGAATGCCACTTGGGCCTTTAATGTGGTAGTTTCGTGTTGCTTTCCACATTTTGTACACAACAGGTTATTTGAGCCCAATTACTGCACACAATGTTTAGCTCTTGATTCTCATGACATGTGATTTTTTTTTTTAAAGGAACATAGAAGTTCCCGCCACATACCCGAGGCTGTTATAGGGCGTAGCGGCGCCCTTTTATCAGCCTCGCTCGTACACTCCCTGGGCCTATCCCCGGTCCATCCGGGACTTACATTTAAATACGGCAACAACAAGGGGGTGCCAGGCCACATTTAATCTACTCAATTTCACTTCTATGCTCCGCTGTACTTTATTGAATAAATAAATAAGCATAATATATAATACATAAACATTTCAAGAACATTATATAAAAGATAAAATATACACCGCAGGAATATACAGCGGGAAGAACAGGAGAGGCAGAGGAGACAAATGCGGGATGGGAAAAAAAAAAACAATAATAATAACGTAGAGTACAGTTTTTGGCATGTAGGACAAAGGACGAGGTTTAGGAAGCATTTCATAATATCAAATAAATAAATAAAACCACTGCACAAATTATTATTATGGCCAACAGGGAGAGGAAGGAGACCCGTCACAGAGGGGCAACCTCCCTCTCCCAGCTGGAAAACAGCGCACCCTCAGAGGGCAAGAAACAGCACAAATTCCGGTGAATTCCGGTGGGGTAGACAACCGTAAAAACCCCTCTATCCAGGAGCAGCAGCCCCAGCATCCTTATATACTTGGAGGCCGGCTAAGTGTCGGCCTCGGCAAATGCATTAATCCACGCTCTCACGAATACTTTCAAACACCCAAAGTTATGTTGACTCTCCGTCAGATCTGAGTTCCAGACCGGGCGGACAGCCACTTTTACATCATCTATCATCCGATTCCGCGCGCTCACCAGGGAACTACACTCCCAGAGGATGTGGAAGGCCGTCTGGGGCCCCCCGCCGCACGTACACTCCGGGTCCGGCACCAGACCAAAATCATGGAGCCTGGCACGGAAGTTTCCGTGGCCCGAGAGCATCTGCACAACGTGGTGATCCAAGGCGATCCACTCACTGCTCATCCTTCTTCTCAAGGAGGGAAAGAAAGAGTGGGTCCACCTCCCTCTGGGCGATTCGTCCCATCTCTTTTGCCAATCACACATGGAAGCCTCCCTTATCCTTCCGCGCAAGGCTGTAAGTCCGTCCTCCTCAGGGTCAAGAGTGAGGCCCAGATGGGTCACCCTCTCGCCCCGCTTGAGGCGTCTCCTGGCAACCGCCTCCAGCACCTCCAGATCGGCAGGGAGAACCCCTCCAATTACCGGAAGCGCCACCGAGGCGGCAGTCCTGTAGGCACCGGTCAGAGCTAAGAGGGGCACGCGTTGGCCCCTCACCAGTGCGGAGGACACCGTCCGAACCGCTAGACGACCCGACCACACACCCGCCGCGTACGTGATCGGGGCACATACACGGCTTTGTATACCGAGTAACCGAGTCGCCGGCGCCCGAAGGCCCCACGCCACAGTGCTGAGGCGCCTGACCTGCATGAACAGATTCGCGGACCCTTCAGATACCGCCTTTACATGCCCCAGGAATGAGAGCGACATGTCGACCTGAACACCTAGCGAACTCTTGAACCTGATGCCAGATGACATGACATGTGATAGGTAGCTTTCAACGAGATACGCGGCCATTATGTGAATTATGACCAAATTGTAGCCCCAATGGATGGTGAGACTTGCATATACAGCCGCTTATGAAATCCCCTCCGGACACCGCCCACCTGGAAGACCGTCTAAGAGATGGAAGGACAGCTGGATCTCATTATCCGATGAGATAGGATTTCTATGTCACGGATTGTCAGATCTATTAAAAGAAGAAGAAGATGACCAAATTCACAAGACAATAAAAATCACATGTCACAAGAATCGATATGATAACTATACCCTTTACATGGATTTGGCTCCCGCTGTAATGATGTGAAGAGCGATTCAACAAAATAATAATACAAGTGGTAGTATTACCGTTGACGTCCCCCTGCAGGGAGAGCAGCTTGGCCTCGCACACGGCCTGCAGGTGTCGCGCCAGGCTGTCGGGGGGCAGCCGCGTGGCCCGCGCCAGCTCCGCCAGCGTCAGCTCGTCGGCGCGCTCGAACTCCAGCAGCAGCGCCATCTGCGCCGTCTGCATGCTCACGTAGTACGCGCGCCGCGTGTAGCACAGCTTCAGCTCCCCTGCACACACACACACACATCAACATCTGACAACCAACTGATATACAGTAGAACGTCGTTTATCCGGACTAATTGGGACCGGAGGTGATTTTTCCCGATAATCAAACAGGCACTAATGGATTTTTTTTCCTCACCTCATTTATTGATTATAAAATCACAAAAACAAGTATGTGGCACGTTTACATAAAAAGGCTAACATTACTGTCAACATATATATATATTCAACATATCCAGATGTGTAATGTCATATCCAAATGTAAAATGTCATTCTCTAGGGGGCGCCACATTACACATCATCGATATTCCATGAGTAATGAAAGCCTCAAACGTGTATCCACTGTCAGAGATCTTGGGATAATTTACGAAAGTCGATTGACATTTGGTGCTCAGATCCAGAAGGTACGTGACGTTTCGTTAAAGATGCTGGGTTTTGTTCTTCGGTCCTTAGAACTCTGTATAACTCCTTAGTCAGAAGCAGACTCGAGGGAGGTGCCGTGATATGGAGTCCTCATGAGGCTCAGTATTCTCTCATGTTGGAGAGGGTTCAAAAGAAATTCTTGAGAGCCCTCTACATGAGAGAGTACGGGGTATATCCTTGGCTCTATCCAACGGCATTTCTCTTGGGTATGCTGGGGTATAACTCCCTCCAACTGAGGAGAGAAGGATTAATCTCAACGCATTTTTTCAAACTGATTCGGGGCTCTATTGAGAACCCCTATGTTCTGGAGCAAATAGGTCATTTTGTTCCTGATAATTACCTGCGACAGTGCCGACATCAATTGTTCTTTGCTCCATCACGCAGAACTAACCTGCCTTTGGTGATGCCAGTAGGAAGAGCAATTCGGACGTTGAATCTAATCGTCTCGGATTTCGACATTTTCAAATTCTGGAAAGAGTACTACCTCACTGACGTCGACATATTTGGGATTTTTTGGTCTCATGTTGTTTTATCTTATCTTTGTAACACCGTTTTGTGTCCAAATGAGTCGCCTAAACGTTTTTCGTTTGTTATGTCTCATTTGTGTATTATGTATAAATAAATAAATAAATACTCTTAGAGTACTGGAAAAATGGCTGAATGGCGGTACAGCATGTACCTAACGTTCGTCGACTTAGCCTCCGATACATTATCGTGGACTTCAATCTGGTCAACTCTCATTCGCAAAGGAGTCCCACGGAAGATTGTGACTGTCATCAGGGCAATGTATAATATGATCAGGGCATTTCTTCAAATCCTCACATTGCCAACATTCAAAATTCATTTATTTGACCGTGCCACGTTTTCCTCGGTCTTCCGCAATTTTAAATTCCATTTACATTGTTAACGTATACTTTTTTTACCATTCTTTCTTCATTTATTTTTTCCATGTGTCCAAACCATCTTAATGATCCTTTCATTATTTTGTTCATGACACCATCATTCGCACCGCAATCACTACTTATATTTTTATTCGACACTCTATCATACACAGAGTATCCACACATTGGTGATTTACGCAATTGTGAGATTTATTTCCAGTACGTAGGGTAGAAAAACTGACTAATCGTGTTTGGTCGTTTACGGTTGGCAGCGAAAAGCCGACTTGTCGCTTTTGGTAATTAATTTGTTAATGATCCTTTCATTATTCAATTCTTTCATTTGTCGCTCTATCGTGCACAGATTTTCCACACATTCGTCTAAGAGATCTAATTTCTACTGCAGGGTGGATACAAGAAGTGCACAAGATAGTTAGGAGGAGGGAGTAGCAGACCCATGCAGAGGTGGTGCAGCCAGGTGAGCTTGCGGCCGCTGTAGGACTTCTGGTAGAAGCGCTCAAACAGCTGGATGGGGCGCTCCAGCTGCGGGGGGGCCGCACCCGCCATCACCCCCGCCCCGCTCAGGGGCCACGCCCCCGCCTGCAGCACCTGCGCATACAGACACCCATATATTGCGATAGTCTTAACATGAAACTTGGACAAATAATGATTAAATATTAATTAACTTAACAGACATTACAAACAATATTAATGTGTAAGTTGTTGCTGAAAGTGAGGAGGAACTGCAGGAGGCCTTAGCAACTTTGCAAGGCATTCTTCAACATAGCTGCAACATGAAGATAAATAAAGACAGAACAAAGCTGCAACATCAGATGAGAGTAGTGATGTCAGGAGTTCCACTAAAGAACACCAAGGAGTTTGTCTACCTCGGGAGCAAAATAACGTGGGACGGTCGGTCTAAGAGCGAGGTCGACAGCCGTATACATCAGGCTAGGCTTGCATTTAACAAAAGGTCGAAAATAATAGAGTCAAATAATATAGAACATGCGTTGCTTTGGGTGCTAGACAAAAGCACGGACCGTTATTGCATGGATTGGTAACAGGAGATGAGAAATGGGTTGCGTACAATAACATAACACGAAAAAGACATTGGGCTATATCTGGACAAGCCCCATTAACAACTTCCAGGGTAATAAAAAATAATGTTTTGTTATTTGGTGTGATTGCTAGGGTATTGTGTAGTTTGAACTTCTAAAACGCAATCATACAATTACGTCAGAACAATATTGTCAACAAAAAAATTACAAAATAAGTTAAATTCTTGAATTTTCTCAATTTTGTTTAAAATTTAAAACAAATATTTAGAAGTCAAATAACTAAAACAATGCCTAGAACTCCTCAACAATAAAAAAACGATTTTATATAATACAATAATGACAAAGGATCATTAAGATGGTTTGGACACATTGAAAGAATGAATGAAGAAAGAATGGTAAAAAAATTATATGTTAATGATGTAAATGGAACCAGAAATAGAGGAAGACCGAGGAAAACGTGGCACGATCAAATAAATCAAATATTGAATGTCGGCCATGTGAGGAGTCAGAGAAATCGACGCGCGTGCATGACACGATGTATGAATGTTGAGGAAGGGAGAGAAATATGTCAGGAAAGAAAAGTGTGGCAGTCCATTCTTTCTGCCTACCCCTTCGGGGAGACGGCGTGATGGTTAGTTAGTTAGTTAGTCAATAATATTAAATTTTAATGTTAAAGGTTCAATGCTTTGAGCGATATGGAAAATGGAAAATGTTGCTAGTCGTAAATACTATCGGAGGACAGTAATTTTCACTCCCTTTCAGAGTCAAAAACATAATAAATTACAGACGATAAACAATAAAAGAAAGATTCCCTTAATAAGAAAGGTGACAAAAGTTGAAGGGAGTAAAAGTTTTTAATTTCACAGTTGGACAATTTAATAATAATAGATGATAGAGGAGGTGGTGTCTCACGTGTATGCTGAAGCCCATGCCGGCGTCCGCCCCCTCGGCCTTGAGGAAGTCCTGGAACTTGGAGTTCAGGTCCCCCGAGATGGCGATGTCCGTGTACATGCGCAGCAGCTTGTTGGTGAACTCGTACCCGCACGCCTGCCACAACACTCGCCACATTACCACTAGCACTTTCTGTTCAATCCCTGTGATAGGTAGCTAATCTATCGCCATTTCATTGTCACGTGAATTCCACATCAGACCAAAGACAGTGTGACGCCGGGAATCGAACCCGGGACCTTTGGTGTGACAGTCAAAGCACTTACCACGAAGATCATCAATCTGTATATTTATAATAGAGTGTCAAATGCAAATATAAGAAGTGAATTCAGTGTGAATAAAATAATTAAAATGTCATTAAGATGGTATGGACACTTGGAAAGAATAAATGGAGAAAGAAAGGATTTATATGTTAACAATGTAAATGGAACAAAAAATAAAGGAAGACCAAGGAAAATATGGCATGTTCAAATTAATAAAATATTCAACGTCGGCCACGTGAGGAGTCTGAGAAATAGATGTGCGCATGACTATGCGTGAATATTGAGGAAGCGAGAGAAGTACGTCAGTAAAGAACAGTGAGAAATATACTGAAACACTGTAATTAAATCACTATTTATTTATTCACTCTTCTGCAATGATAACGTAAACATGAAACTCCGCCAGAAAATGATCAAATACTATGTGTGGTCTGTTTTATTGTATGGATGTGAAACGTGGACCTTGAAAGTTAACTCAATGAACAGACTGGAAGCATTTGAAATGTGACTCCATCGCCGAATGCTCAGAGTTCCCTGGACAGACATGGTTACCAATACCGAAGTCCTGAGGCGAGCTAGAGTAGACAGGGAACTCACATCTGGGTCATATACTGCGCGGGGAAAAGTACCACCTTCTCCAACTGATATTGGAGGGGAAGATTGAGGGACGAGAGGCGCAGGACAGGGTCAGGTTCACCGAGGTGATCGCCAACATTGGGGGGACCCGACAGGGTACTTGAAGAAGATTTATTTATTTGATTTCATGACAGCTAATTAATATGAATGAAAATGTCAAACAAGTCATTCCATCTAAAATATAACAAAACTTCTAGAAGACGGACATTTTCATTCGTATTGATGATTTAATATGGAGTTTTGACAGCTGTCCGAAGGTACCTGCTTGAGGCGGTTGATCATGGCCTCCTCCTGGTCCATGCTGTAGCTCTGCTGGTGGATGAGCCTCTTGGCCATGAGGCGGGCGTAGAACTTCTGGAAGACGTCCTTGTCATCGATGTACTTGAAGATCACGATGGACGAGGACAGGCGCGCCTCCGCCTCCGCCTCCGACACGCCCCGCGAGCTCTTCTTCAGCAGCCCGTCGCAGTACCTGCCCGCGTCCAATATGAAGGAAAGTTAAACACTTTGCTCCAGTAGCACACACTAGGTGAGGTGAAGGCAGCTCTTTTTTTCTTTCAATTTTAATATTCAAATCATACAAACAAACAGACAAACCATCACGCCGTTTCTCCGCAGGGGTAGGCAGAGAGAATGGACTGCCACACCTCTCTAGATTCCTCCACATTCATGCGAGACATACACGCACGTCGATTCCTCCAACTTCTAACATGACCAATCCTTAAAATTTGGTAATGCATGGTTTTCCTCGGTCTGCCTCGACTCCGTACTGTATTTACATCATTAACATATACTTTCTTAACCATTCTTTCTCCATCCATGCGCTCCATATCCGCTAGAATCAACGTAGCAATCCTTTCATTATTTTGTTCATAATACCTTCTTCTGCTCTACATTCCTTTCTTACATCAGCTTTCATTGATAGATTCTTGATTTCAATAACTATTCTTAAAGCTCCATTCTCTTTGTTACCCGCACCAACCCTTCTTGCGACGTCACATGCTACCTAAATATACAAATTCCCTCACCTGCTCCAAGTTCTCTTAGTTCACACTTATATTAGAATATGGAACGACGAAATAAGGAAGAAATGGAGATGATTGCATTAAAAGGCAGATGATTGCATCATAAGTAAAATTAAAAAGGGATGATTTAGACATATGGACGGATGAGAAGAATGGTTAAAATGTTGCGTACAAGCTGCGCGAGTGGAAAGGAAGCTATAAAGGAAGGTAAGACCTGGCCAGCAGCTCGGGGCTCTTGCAGGTGTGGTCGTTGTGGCGGGCGTTGATGACGGCGCTGCAGGCCTTGTCCAGGGCCCCCAGGAAGGCTTGGTCGCTGTCAAACACCTGCCGGGAACACTCTTTATTATACTACAGCAAAACAATAAACTACAGAAAGGACACAATAAAAACTAAGTTGGACGCTACATATCTGAACTCTTCATCAACGAGAACCTGAATGCCAGACAGTCTACAATGCTATCAGCTAAGTCTTCTGCGATCGGAAGATTGAATGTGCCAAAACCCAGTCCTCACACAAACTTTGGCAAAGCCTTCGCGGTAGTCGGCCTTCTTCCTCAGCCCATTCCCGTCCACTCCTGGACAAAGACCTCCTCCATTCGCTTCCAAGTCACTCTATCCTGTGCAGACTGCATCCAGGTTATTCCGACGTCCAGATCATCCTTCCACCGTAGTTGCGGTTGCCCTGCTCTTCTCTTTGCCGTCCACGGTCTCCAAGTCAGTAGTCTTCTTGTCCACTTTTCATCTGAGCTTCTTGCTATGTGACCTGCTTATTACCATTTTAGAGTCGCCACCCGGTGGATGATGTCAGTGACCTTGTTTCTGACTTTGTCTCTTAGTCTTATTCCTAACATGGCTCTTTGGGTCACTCGTAGTTTCTCAGCACTTTGTTTGGACAGTGTAACAGTTTCAAGACCATAAGTAATTATGGTCTAGTTGGCCTTCAGCCTGGAATAATCTCCTAAAAGACCTCAAGTGCATTGAGTATCCATCAGAGTTTCGATCGAGACTCAAAACGCACCTTTTATGATGTAAATGTCAATAGACTGCGTCAGGTGCAGCCCTCATACTAAATTTGTTTAGTTTTTAACTAGTTCATAGAACGAAACATTTTGTACAGCGCCCTTGTGATGAGTGGCACTCTATAAATTATCCAATTGTACGTGTATATACTAATATCACCCTCATCTGCTCTACATTCTCTGCCCACCATGAGAACACAAAGCCCAGAGGCAACTCTAACTAACTAACCATCACTTTTCATTCCTGACAAACTCCTCTAGCTTACTCAACATTCAGACATCGTGTCACGCACACACGTCGATTTCTCCGACTCCTCATATGCCCGACATCCAATATTTGATTTATTTGATCGTGCCACGTTTTCCTCGGTCTTACTTTATTTCCAGTTTTATTTACATCGTCAACATATACGTTTTTTACAATTCTTTCTTTCCATGTGTTCAAAAAAATTTAATAACACATTCATTATTTTGTTAATAGCACTTTCATTCACTTCTTATATTTTCCATTTGACACTCTATCATACACAATTTTTCCATAAATCGTCTAAGAGATCTCAATCTACTGCATTCCATTACATTCAACCTTCTTATGCCAGTTCCATCCTTTGTAAAGGTCAGTACACGAACACCATTGTGCACTCCACCGTTAAAAGACATAAAGTGCCACTGTCGAAAAGATAAAGTGTGCCACATTTAAAGTGTCACGGTTAAAAGGCGTTATGTACAAAGGGGTCACTTATAATATGTGTATCTTAAAAAGGGTCCCCGTTAAAAAGTGTTAATGTTTAAAGGCGTCATTTAAAAAGGGGTCACTATAAAAGGGTCCCTGTTAAAAGGCGTCACAATATTAACGGATCACTTTAAAAAGTGTCACTGTAAAAGGTGTCGATTTTAAAGTGTCACTGTTAAAAAGTGTCACGGTCGAAAAGATAAAAAGTGCCACATTTAAAGTGTCACAGTTAAAGGGCGTTATGTTCAAAGGGGTCACTTTAAAAAGGTCCCCGTTAAAAAATGTCAATGTTTAAAGGCGTCATTTTAAAAGGGGTCACTGTTAAATGTACCACTGTTAAATGTGTGTTATAAAGTGTCGTTTTTAGTGTGTAACTATCAACTTCAATTAGTCTGCTGAACACCGTCTCCTCGGAGATCGACATTTTTCATATTAGTGAAGGTACGTTAGAAAGTATCTTGTCTTCCTATGTGGAACCATCTCTAATGCGTTCCTGGTATTATGTTGCATTTTTATAATATTTGACCTGTACTCAATAGATGCCTTAAACATTTTGCTGTTTGTAATGTCTTTTGAGTTAAATAACGGATTTGAAAAGGTGTAACTGTTAAAACGTATCACTTTTAAAAAGCGTCACTGTTATAAAGTGTGGGAGTGAATCATCTGTGAATGGTGATGTGATGTGATAGTTACCTGCGCGAAGAGCTCGCGGTACTTGTTGTGTATGGCGAGCATCTGCTCCACAAACTGGTTGTGCGCCGCCTCCCCCTTCAGGTCCCCCAGCGCCTGCAGCCCCTGGCTCTGTGGGAACATCATCATAGTCAATATTACAGGCCTCACACCAATCTGCTGTTATCCTCTCCTTTGTTCCTTGTGTTGCTTGGATTAATATCCCGTGTATTCCTGTCGTGATGGAATACAGGATATGAAATATCGTCTTTGAATGTAATAAAGTAGCCTATATATGTTTTAGGAATATCCAATACATTGATAAAGACTGTCCAAGATCTGTATACCAATTGCAAAACAAAAATTAAGGTTGACAATCAACTGTCTAGGGAAATTCCTGCAAGCAATGGTATAAGACAGGGAGATCGTTTGAGACCCTGTCTGTTTAATCCTATTATAAAAGAAATGATAGAAGAGGTAGCTGGCTTGGGGACTAGGTTATAAAATGGGCAGTAAAACTGTGAATTACTTGCAAAGTATGCTGTACAAATTCCACACAGTATCTTAATATGGCTATATCAGTCAGCAAAACAAAAAGTCTCACTATATCTAGACAACCTACAAGATGTAAGCTGATGATATACCCGTAGAGCAAGTAATGAGATATTGGCGAGTAGAGATCTGCAGCCATTATGACCTTTATACCCAAGTACGAGAACAAGTTAGTAAAGCCTCTGCCGTGTCAGGATGCCTGAAGAATCTGGTCTGGAAGAACAAGCACATGCGTATCGACAGCAAGATCAGAATCTTAAAACATGCGTGCGACCTATCATGACGTACGCTGTAGAGACGTGGGCCGACACCGTGCGAACCAAAGGAATACTAAGAACATCGGAGATGAAGGTCCTACGATCAATTACCGGATAAACTCTCCGAGACCGTGTCCGCAACGTAGACATAAGAAAGACTTGCGAAATAGAGGATATCGTTCAGTGGAGTAGATCCAGAAGAAGATACTGGAGGGACCATGTAGCCCGAATGGATGGTAACAGACTTGCATATACAGCCGCTTATGAAATCCCCTCTGGACACCGCCCACCTGGAAGACAGCTGGACCTCATCATCTGACGAGACATGTATTCTATGTCACAGACCATCAAATCTTTTAAAAGAATAATAAGATCTTTGAAAAAAAAACTAACTAACTAACCATCACGCCATTTCCCCGAAGGGGTAAGCAGAGAGGATGGATTGCCACAATGCTCTGTCCTGGCATACCTCTCGGGCTTCCTCTACATTCATACATTGTACCATGCACGCACGTCGATTATTCCGACTTCGAATGTGACCGCCTTTTAGTAATTGATTAATTTGGTCATGCCATGTGTTCCTCGGTCGTCCTCGGCTTCTTTTCCCACTCACGCTGCTTGTGTACAACTTTTTAACCATTCTACTCTCATCCATTCGTTCCATATGTCCAAACTATCTCAGGGATCCTTTTTTTAATTTTATCCACGATGCAGTCATCTGCCTTACATTTCTCTCTTATTTCATCGTTCGGTATTCTCCCGCACATTATTCTTAGTGATCTCATTTCTACGGTGTTTATCCTGCTTTCATCCTTCTATTGCCAGCTCCATACTTCACATCCATACACGAGGGTTGGCACTAGAACTCCATTGTGTACTGATCTACACAATGGAGTTCTAGTGTCTTTATCTTTGAAAAGCTTTTAAAAATATGTGAACCAAATTTCGTCACTACATGTAGAAAGACATTCTCTATAAAGTGTAAGAACAAACGTCACGCACCTTGATATGGTTGAGGGTGATGTCCAGCAGCGGCTTCATGGCGTTGGGCACGCTCCGCAGCAGCGTGTAGACATTGCGCAGGTCGGTGGCGTGCTCGCCCACCACCATGGACAGGCACTCCGCATGCAGGAAGCCCAGGTGTTCCGCCACCTGGCGCGTACAGTTCATATCATACATATAATTTGTATAATATACTCATGGGGCTTATGTTGGAGAGGGTTCAAAAGAAATTTTTGAGAGCCCTCTACATGAGAGAGTACGGGGTATATCCTTGGCTCTATCCAACGCCATTTCTCTTGGGTATGCTGGGGAGGGAAGGATTACTGTCAACACATTTTTTCAAACTGATTCGGGGCTCTACTGAGAACCCCTATGTTCTGGAGCAAATAGGTCTTTTTGTTCCTGATAATTACCTGCGACAGCGCCGACATCAATTGTTCTTTGCTCCGTCACGCAGAACCAACCTGCCTTTGGTGATGCCAGTAGGAAGAGCGATTCGGACGTTGAATCTAATCGTCTCGAAATTGGACATTTTCAGTGTCAGTGAGGCAAACAACAAACCATCACGCCGTTTCTCCGCAGGGGTAGGCAGAGAGAATGGACCGCCACACTACTCTATCCTGGCAAACCTCTCTAGCTTCCTCCACATTCATACAACAAGTCATAAACGCACGTCGGTTTCTCCGACTTCTAACATGACCAACCTTTAAAATTTGATTAATTTGGTCATGCCATGTTTTCCTCGGTCTGCCTCGACTTCGTACCCCATTTACATCATTAACGTATACTTTCTTAACCATTCTTTCTCCATCCATGTGTTCCATATGTCCGAACCAACGCAGCGATCCTTTCATAATACCTTCTTCCGCTCTTCATTCCTTTCTTATATCAGTATTTGAGATTCTTGACCAGTGAGGCAGTATTCAGAAAGAGTACTGCCTCACTGACGTCCACATACTTGAGTTCCTTCTGATATGTAGGGTTTTTTGGTTTCATGTCGTTGTTTTATCTTATCTATGTTTTATGTCCATGAGTCGTGTAAATGTTTTTCTAGATGGTCTCAAGGTCAAGATGCTCACCATGTGTTTCTCGTAGACAACCCTCAGCTTGGAGAGGGAGCTCTGGTGCAGGTAGTGGGAGCCTCGCGCCATCTCCAGGTCCAGCCCTGCAATAAGTCAGCATCGCACTTTTATACAAAAAACCAAAAGAATATTCATACATATAAAAACTAACTAACATCACGCCGTCTCCCCGAAGGGGTAGGCAAAAATAATGGACTGCCACACTTTTCTTTCCCGACATACTTCTCTCGCTTCCTCAACATTCATACATCGTGTCATGCACGCGAGTCGATTTCTCTGACTCCTCACGTGGCCGACATTCAATATTTGATTAATTTGATCATTTTATTCGGTCTTCCTCTATTTCTAATTCAATTTACATTGTTAACATATACATTTTTTACCATTAATTCTTTCCATGTGTCCAAACCATCGTAATGATCCTTTCATTATTTTATTCATAACACATACTTGTTAGTACATACTTGTTTTCAATAGCTTCTTCAAATAGCTATTTTCCTAAACATAAATGTGATGTAGTTGCACTTATCATATGTATTGTTGAAGAATTGAGCTTACTATATAAAATGCATTCAATTGATTTACTAAGCATAAATGCATCAAGTAGGGTAGTTGATGCGACTAGTTATTATGGTCTACTTTTTATGTACACTATATTTTATTTTCATATATGTTTGTATTCTTAACTCTTTTCTCTTTGTTTTGGTACAACTTTCATGTTGGTATCTTACCTAGATCCTGAGATACAAGCAAAATAAAACATTTTGAATGTATACAAATACTGGATTTTACCCATTGCGAATAAATTATTTTTAAGGATTAATTGTATCTCAATAGAGACGAAGATGTAAATTGTTTTCTGGGAACAGAATATGGTGGCCGAGGCGCTTACAGGACTTTAGACCTGTCATTGGTTGGGTTGAGCTTTATGTTTAACAACATTCCCCATTTTTTTCTTATGACCACCACGTGTGACAAATTTTTGAAGTTGTATATATGCTAGGATGCTGCGCCTATCTTCACATTTTTTAGTTGACTCTACACTAGCGTCATACTTTAAACGCGATTTTCTCGAAAAACATCCAACCCTAGTTAATCTTAAGTGCGACAGAATAATTCATTTGATAATTTACAAAGTGCCATTTTAATTAATTACTCATTTCAGTCTATTGACATTTACATCAAGAATTTGGGTCTCCATCTAAACTCTGACATCTTCTCAATGAAGGGAGATTGTTCCAGGCTCGGTCAATCTGAAGAAGAGAAGAAGTTGCGATATATCTGACCTCTGATGACCTCCTTCATGTAGTCGGAGACGGAGCAGGTGAGCAGCAGGCTGGCGGCCATGCGGCGGCAGTAGTCCCCGGTGGCCTCCAGGATGGGCTCCTCCGCCAGCTCCACGTACAGCGCCAGCGGGTTCTTCTTGCGGTACACTTGCACCTGCGCCACAACACAAACTCTTACTATTTATTACTAACTAACTAACTAACCTCGCCGCATTGTTCTCTTCTGGCATAATTCTCGCGCCTCTTCTACATGCATGCTCGTTGATTGTTCCTTCTTCGAAATTGATTCATTTGGTCATGCCATGTCTCCATTGGCCTTCCTCGACTTCTTTTCCCATTCACACCATCCATTCGTTCCATATGTCCAAACCATCTAAGAGACCCTTTCTTAATTTTTATTTATCAAGCATTCTTACTTCATCATTAGATATTCTATCATACATTGTTTTTCCGCACATTCATCTTATAATTTCTACGGCATTTATCCTACTTTCATCCTTCTTCTGCCAACTCCAAGACTAGAATTCCATTGTGCACTGTTTCAGTGGATATATTTCTGGAGATGTACACCCTTACAGTTTAAACGATGCAGGCAAGTGTGACGTAGAACCATGTATGACTATTTACATTATTAAAACTAAACAAAATGCCATCATTTTGACTTAAAATAGAAACCAAGGAGGGATGATATCAACATTTAGTTTAGTTGAATCATTAGACCCTTTGGAAATGAACCTCTATGTACTTCTGTGTCTCCTACTGTCTTAGACTTGAGTGTGCGTTTACTTAGGGTGAGTCTTGTATTAGTTATCAACGGTTTAAACATTTTCAATGTAATATATTTTTATTATTATTTGTTACCTATAACAAGACATGGCAATACCCGATAGATCGGCTTTTTGTCCCTGATAGATATCTCCAGCAGCGACAGCATAGATTATTTTACCTACCGGCCGCCAGAATCAAACTGCCTCTGGTGACACCAGTGGGAAGAGCAATTAGTCTGCTGAACGCGGTCTCCTCGGAGATCGACGTCTTTCATGTTAGTGAAAGCACCTTCAGAAGGCAAATACTCTTAATTCTGGAGAGTATCCTGTCTTCCTAATGTCGAACCATCTCTCATGCGTTTCTGGTAGTATACTATACACAACAACAACAAACCATCACATCGTTTCTCCGCAGGGGTAGGCAGAGAGAATGGACCGCCACACTACTCTATCCTGACAAACCTCTCTAGCTTCCTCCACATTCATACAACGAGTCATACATGCACGTCGATTCCTCCGACTTCTAACATAACCAACCTTAAAAATTTGATTTATTTGGTCATGCCATATTTTCACAATATGTTATTTTACCTGTTCTCAATAGATTCCTTAAAAAATTATTTTGTAATGTCTATTGATGAAATAAACTCATTTTGATTTGATTAGAATACTTGAGTGACTTAAAAGATGACTGAGGATACTGCCTAATAAAATGGATGAGGCTTATATCCAACAGTGGAGGGAAGAAGCGTACAGACCTGGACGAAGCTGTCGATGACCCTGCGTATGACCTGGCGGTCTCGCTGCGCGCCCGAGCGGTCCGCCAGCAGCCCCTGCAGCAGGCGCCGCACCAGGCGCGCCTTCAGCGGGCGCACCATGCCGCGCTCCCACGACAGCAACCCCAGCTCGCCCACCTCAAGCCGCTCCAGGCTGGGCTGGTTTCCGTTGCCGTAGATTATCTCCGCCTCCGAGATCTGCAACAACACCGTCATTAGCACTAGTCGCCCCTACAAGATACTGATTATTGGCGGCACTTCCATACAAGCCGAAAAGCCGGGCTTGCCTTAAAAAATCTATAATAAAACAATGTTTTTTTGCGCAATTACGAATAAAATAACATTTTGAATATTCTTGCGAATTAAATCAATTTAATTCATTGCGTTGCAAATGACTCTGCTGTCATGCGCAGATTTAACCAAAATGTATGTTTTGTTCCACTCATAGATGCCCGCGAAATTGCCTACGTCCACTTTTTTCGATGGGCTTCATATTGGGCTTGCAAAATGTAAAATGGTCTTTGTCGCACTTATGTATTTTTGGCTTGTAATCATATAGCTAGGTGCATATATACCAGAAGATATCTACAATTTTGTATTTGCTTTATCACTCTGAAGTATGTTACTATGGATGTGTCACGAACTTCATTTGTATTGTCAGAATGTTATCTGTCATTTACGTAATGAGCAGAAATGTTATGAAAAGAAAGATTATGTAATTTATTATTATTGTCAATAGACAGATGGCAGAAGAAGGATGAAAGCCGAATAAATGCGGTAGAGATGAGGTCCCTAAGACAGAATCTCAAATGCTGATATAAGAAAGGAATATAAATGGGATTTAAAACTCTTTTAATCCGGAAGAATACATTATGGTGACCCTCTACTAATATGATAACACACCTTACTGGTTGACCCTAGGCACGCCACTGGGTGGTAGTTAGTTACCTTTTGCTTCTTGATATGCTGCTGGTTGAGATAGAGGTACAGGTTGTTGAGGTACACCACGCCCGTGCTGTACTGCTCCCAGGCCTCGTTGTATCTGCAGCAATCATTCAAGAATGTTCACTAGAAGGTATTTCATAGCCGCAAATAAATCAATATTTTTTGTCAAAATAAAACTTATTTTATTTTTGCTGTGTTAGAAAGAAATTATAATTTACTTACAAAATATTATATCCCGTAAATGAGCGGAGTGTCAGTGAGCTGTCTCTTGTGTGCGGATGACGCGGTCCTACTTGCAGACAACAAGCATGAACTACAAGTCCTGGTGAATTGTATGTATGAGGTATGCATGCGAAATGATCTGATGATGAGTGTTAATAAGTCCAAGGTTTTTGAAAAAGAGATACCGTGACAGTCTGCAACATTAGCGTGAATGGTGAAAATTCGGGGCAAGTAGTTGAGTTCGTGTATTTAGGTAGTATGTTTACAGTGGAGAGGGATATTGAAAGAAGGGTTGGGGCAGGCAACAAAGTGAATGGTGCACTTAAAGTTGGCATCGCAAACAAAAACCTATCCAAAAAAGCTAGAATGGCAGTGCACAATGGTGTTCTTCTACCGACCCTTATGTATGGAAGGGAAGCATGGAACTGGCAAAAGAAGGATGAAAGTAGAATAAATGCAGTAGAAATGAGGTCTCTTAGACGAATGTGTGCATACTCTGCGTATGATAGAGTGTCGAATGAAAATGTAAGAAGTGAATGCGGTGCGAATGATGGTGCTATGAACAAAATAATGGAAGGATCATTAAGATGGTTTGGACATATGGAAAGAATGAATGAAGAAAGAATAGTAAATAAAATTATATGTTAACGATGTAAATGGAATTAGAAATAGAGGAAGACCGAGGAAAATGTGGCACGATCAAATAAATCAAATATTAAATGCTGGCCATGTGAGGAGTCAGAGAAGTCGATGCGCGTGCATGACACGATGTAAGGAATGTTGAGGAAACGAATTGAGAAATATGTCAGGAAAGAAAAGTGTAGCAGTCCATTACCTCTTGAGGAGCCCCTCCCCGGGCGGCAGCTCGCTGTCATCCTCCCCGGCCACGCGCTCCAGCAGGCCCGCCACGTGCCCCTCCAGGTACAGCCTGGTCTCCGTGTACAGCTTCTCGGCCAGGGGCTCCGGGTACGCCACGCACAGAGAGTACACGTCCGAGAAGCGGGAGCTCCATGCTGAGCGCCCCACGTTGCCCAAGGTCACCACGCCATGAACCTATTTCAATTGTGTATATCATCAGGGCAATGTGTGCCGCGGCCAACTCTAGAATTGGTAAATCAGTTCAGGAGACATTGGTGACTTTTTGTTGTTTTTTTTTTTTTCGGTCATTCGTGAATAATCGGTTACTGGCGACCTCAATTTTTTAACATGACAGCGACTTCCGGCCAGTAGAATTTGCGAAAATTTGGTCTTTCGATCTTTCGGGAGGAGCAAAAAAAAACGTCGTTGCTGATTTCTACTAGCCGGAAGTCGCCGATGAGCTAAAAAAAACGTCTCCAAAGCTGATTGACCCCCACGTCCAGACCAAATTTTAGGTTTTGGTGTGCTGCGGAATTCTAGGAAGAACTTGTGTGTACCGTAGGTGAGAAAATATTGCGAAGCACTGGTGTAGTGCACCAGGGTAAACTTTCAGAGGCCATCAAACCGAGTGCAGGAGTGCGACAAGGATGTCTACTATCACCCCTGCTCTTCATAGTGGTGTTGGAGGATGTGTTGCACCGTTCTTTTGACAGTCCTCGTGGCATTCCGTGGATATGTGATAACCAGTTGGAGGATCTGGACTATGCTGATGACCTCTGTTTGCTTTCGATAAACCGGTTTTGCCTGCGATGGAGCGTAGAGTTGGCATTTCTGCTACTCTAAGAAGGTTCTTAGTTCTATTGGTATCGGGCTCTGACCTCTGTTCCATACGTCATGACGGGGCAGACGCATGCCTTGTATATCTTGACTTTACTTGAGGTTAGCATGTGTTTGTTCCTCCATATGGTGTCGCTTTGTGCTCACATTTCGTCATATAGGTCACAAAGTCAAGTCATAGTCGAAATAAAGTCAAAAATGAAAGTAGTTCTTAAAAAACACTGTTTTAATTAATTATTACCTAATGTTGAATTTTAAATATTACCAACTAACTAACTAACCATCACGCCATTTCTCCGCAGGGGTAAGCAGAGAGGATGGATCGCCATAATGCTCTGTCCTGGCATACCTCTCGGGCTTCCTCTACATTCATACATCGTACCATGCACGCACGTCGATTATTCCGACATCGAATGTGACCGCCTTTTAGTAATTGATTAATTTGGTCATGCCATAATTTCCTCGGTCGTCCTCGGTTTTTTTTCCACTCACGCTGCTTGTGTACAACTTTTTAATCATTCTACTCTCATCCATTCGTTCCATATGTCCATGTGATGCAGTCATCTACCTTACATTTCTCGCTTATTTCATCGTTCGGTATTCTATTATATAACGTTTTCCCGCACATTCTTCTTAGTCATCTCATTTCTACGGCATTTATTCTACTTTCATCCTTCTTTTGCCAGTTCCTTGATTCATCTGGTAAAATACAGAACTTGTACGGAGATGATAAATACATATAATATTCCACTTAATTTGAAGAGATCGCAAATTTAAATAACTAGAAACTAAACTTTACTTTATTTTATAGGAAGAATGGACATTTGATTTCAATTGTGTTCATAGTAAACTTGGTATGGCCGATTTAGTAGCACAAATTCACTCTTATTGAAATTAAAATGCATCAAAACATATTGTTTGATTGAAAAAAATGTAATTTAAATATGAAATACATAAAACAACAAATTAAATGTAAGTTATTCAAAGCTACGACGAAAAAAATACACAAAATTGGCGGCTAGAAACAAAAGTGCGGCAATGGATGGTATTGTTTATTTAAACTTAAAAATAATTCCATTTTGTACAGGTAGGTAGGTACCAACACGTACTCAGCGTACTTGCCTTGTAAATTGTGAGTTATAAGGTATTTAAAAATATAAACTAACTAACCATCACGCCGTTTCCCCGAAGGGGTAGGCAGAGAGAATGGACTGCCACACTTTTCTTTCCTGACATATTTCTCTCGCTTCCTCAACATTCATACATTGTGTCATTTCTTTGACTCCTCACATGGCCGACATTCAATATTTGATTTATTTGATCGTGCCACACTTTCCTCGGTCTTCCTCTATTTCTGGTTCCATTTACATCATAAATATATATAATTTTTTTACCATTCTTTCTTCATTCATTCTTTCCATATGTCCAAACCATCTTAATGATCCTTTCATTATTTTGTTCATGACACCATCATTCGCACCGCATTCACTTCTTATATTTTCATTCGACACTCTATCATACACAGAGTATCCACACATTCGTCTAAGAGATCTCATTTCTACTGCATTTATTCTACTTTCATCCTTCTTTTGCCAGTTTCATGCTTTGCTTCCATACATAAGGGTCGGTAGAAGAACACCATTGTGCACTGCCATTCTAGCTTTTTTGTATAAGTTTTTGTTTGCGATGACAACTTTAAGTGCACCATTCACTTTGTTGCCTGCCCCAACCCTTCTTTCAATATCCCTCTCCACTGTAAACACACTACCTAAATACACGAACTCAACTACTTGCTCCAAATTTTCGCCATTCACGCTAATGTTGCAGACTGTCATGGTTTCTTCCTTTTCAAAAATCATTACCTTGGACTTATTAACATTCATCATCAGATCATTTCGCACGCATACCTCATACATACAATTCACCAGGACTTGTAGTTCATTCCCCTTTGTCTGCAAGTAACACAGCGTCATCCGCATACAAGAGACAGCTTACTGACACTGTATTTATATTGCGCAAAATCTTGTGTTTTCGTGTAAACAAGGCGGTCTTGTTTCAAAAATATATTTGAAAATCGTGTGTAAAGCATGATAAGATTATTTTGGTCAATTAAATAACAAAATTGGATACTCACTGTTTCCTTTAAGCCCTGCCAAGTCTCTTGGAAATCCACATGTCGGGGTTTCAGAGACATACTTAACCTAGCGGGGTGAGCGTCGGGAACAGAAAATTTAAAGCAATATACGTCCTTACTGCACTAGGGGAAATGTCCAATCGTATAATCGCACACGAACCTAAAATAAAAATACAAAGATTTGGCCAGAAGGAATGACGTCGCGAGCGAAAAACAAAGACATGACATTTGGCAAGCTGACAAAACTGGACTTGCCCCGAGATAACAAATATATTTTTTAATAACAGAAACAAACGGGTTATACACGAGACACGGCTGTAATAACATTCCCATGTCAAAAGCTATCAGTGTTTATCTAAAGCGTATTTATTTAATACTTTTAATTTCGCAATAATTTGATGTAACAAAAAACAAGCAAAAAATGGCGAGTACTAGTATTTTTTAAGAAATTTATAGCGCATTACTAATATTTCTTCAAGAATAACTTACATATGATAAAATTGGATTATTCGCCGTCAAAACATTACGAATATAAAATAATGAAATCAACAGAATGACTTTCACAGAACGAATGTTGCCTAATACGAAAAATCGTCAGCTGTTTTTAAACTATTTATAGCCACGTAAGTACTTATCCACGAATTTTAACATCCATAATGATCTTGTTAAGCTCCGGCGTGCATCGGAAGCGTTTTTTTTTATGCAGTTATCAAATATATCTTCCCCTGGTAACTTTATAGTTCTAGGCTCTGAATGGTGGTAGTGGGGAGAGTGAATGGGTTGGCAATTATACAACGATTTGGGTAGGTACATATAACACAATACAACAGGGGGCTTAGAACTAAATTCTTTAAATTAACCTGGTTGAAGCGTGGCAGCAACAGAAGTAGGCAGGCGAGGGCGGCTGGCAGGTTTGGCAACAATGAGTCAAGCGCCGGATGTACGGAGCTCGGTCCCAACAGGGAAGAGTAGTCACCGTTCCCCACAAGAGCAGTGAGAGTCTCAAGACACAAGCAGAATCAGTACACAGCTCCTTACACAGCTCAATCAGAGAGGAGCAGTGTCCCCTCTGTACACCACGAGATCCAGAATGGAAGAGACCGCTTTACTCCTCAGTACTGGCTTATCTCACATTAAAACCCTCTCCTCACACAACTCTCTGCTCATGTATTAGTATAAACAATCTTAACTGTTAATGCAAAAACTTTGTTTTATATCACAATTGTACTTATTTATTTTACGACAGCTGTTTCATCAATCAATGTTGACATCATCATTCAATTACCATAACAGGCACCAAATTAAACATCTTTCGAAAGTCATCTGACACTGATTCCATTATACATGCCACATCTCATCACCCTAACAACCGTAAGCTGGCTGGATTCCATTCCATGATTCACAGGTTGTTAACAATCCCTTCAACCTCTCAAAATTTTAATCGCGAAAAAGATACCTACTATTAAATTAATTGCTACAAATAATGGATTAAGTTATCGATGATCGATAACTTAATAAATAAAAATTATACTTATCCGTAAATATTTTTATTCTCCAATAGTTTCGACTAAATACCAATGGAGGCGATTTTTATTTTTGGATGGAGTTCTGCCCAAAGATATAAAACCCGCGTTCTACACCCAAAACAATTTAGGACCAATTCTCGTAAATTCTAAAGACAAACGTAATATTTTCAACCAAAGTGGAATCTACCAGACTAATTGTGAGGACTGTGATGCCATGTATATTGGAAAGGCGGGTCGATCATTTTTGAAGAGGTACAACACAAAATTTCATAGAAAAACAGAATCATCTTTTCGGAAATGGCCAATCCAATTTTGACCATCATTTCGAGACCAAAACCACAAAATTTTTACATTTAGCAAATAATGTAAACTAAATGTTATAAACAACTAAATCCCTTCTTATTCCCCATTAGTATATAGTACTGTGGGGGTTTTGTGGTGAGAGTTGAAAGACGGTAGTAGCCGTGTAGACAGTTGTGTACTCGGGAGGAAGGTCGGAGGTTTCTCGTACGTAGACTTGGTAGCGTAGACTCGTGTCGTTTAGAGATCGCGATACTGGCTGACGTAGCTTCGTAGCTCGGAGTCCGATATCCCTCGTGGCGCAGACTTATTAACGTAGACTCGCGTCTGTTAGAAGTCGTAAGAATAACTGATCCTCTAGAGTTGACTGACGTATTGGGTGTTCGGAAGTACTGTTTTATATGCTTCGCTTTCGTCATCCACGATGCCCTGACCTAGTGACCAGACCTGAATAAATCCGGAGCCCTCGAGTCATCAGATTTGGTAATTCGGTCCTGAGTCGGCGTTTTTCGGTTTATTCGTGTCATATATAATATTTCATCACGAAATATGTTTATCTGGGTTATGTATTTAACCCCGACAGTACATTCAAAATTTCCCTATACAACAATCTAGCTAAACAATCATAAAATTAACTTCAACTGTTGTCACCTTTCCTATTAATGTAATCTCTATGTACTTCTTGTTATTGTTTATCCTTTTTAATTTATTATGTTTCATCGTTTTTGACTATATACCTTTAATATTTTCTCCTATAAACAGTAACTAACCGTTCTTTAAATTAAAATATTTAGGTACCTAACTCAATTTCAGCAAGAACTTCAAAATTATATCAAAGAAATTATTTAAATTGACTTAGGAACAAATACACAAAGATTCGAAAAATTACGAAAATTTGACGTTTGATATATTATTGTAACACCTGATGATGTCAACATAGGTTGATGAAACAGCTGTCGTAAAATAAACACAATTGTGATATAAAACAGAGTTTTTGCATTAACAGTTATAAAATGTTAAAGTATCATAGTGTTTCGGCCAAAACAATGGACTAGTTAGTTAGTTAGTTTATAATTATTTCTCTTTTTAACAATACATTCTAATTCTATAACATCATTACAATTAATCTTAGGCTAGCGGCAATATGGAGGAATTTAGAGCTGATTTACATTAATAGACTACCAATACCTCTTAGCACCTAAACTCAATATCTTAGCATTGTATCTATTCTTCTTCTTCTTCGTCAGCCCTTATCGGTCCACTGCTGGACATAGGCCTCCTCCCTTCCCTTCCACTCGTCTCTATCTCCTGCCAGCCGTAGCCACATTTTCCTCCTCACGGCAGCATTGTCGTCGGCCCACCTTTTTTGCGGCCTGCCGACGTTTCTCCTATTCTCCCATGGTCTCCACCTTATTATTTTCTGGGTCCATCCAGTGCCATCTTGACGTAATAACAAGCCGCAGGGTTCGATTCAATGTGGCCGACGGAGGAGGCCTTCGCCTCAGCTGTCACTTTAGCTGTCATTCGGTCGTTCCTTTCATACAGATTTGTTACGATGAATCGATGTTTTTTTAAATTATTTTTTTAATTGTATTCGATATATTTTAAGAATGCAAATGATTCTTCATGACATTCCTAGTAAACTTAAAATTTCAATATTTATTAATAAAGCTTTACGAGCGAAATAATCGAGCCTGCAATCAAATCATATGCACTACTTATTTTAATAAATAACACACATTGATTTAACTTATTGAACGCTAAGGCATTAACACTGGAATTCCATAGTTATATACTTAGGAAATTGAAAATAACTTTGTTTAATCCACTAAGTACACGTTGATATAATTAAATAATGATTTTATCACAAAAACATATCTGTTTAAATTTAATAACACAAAAAGCACTCGCTTCTAAATGTCAAATCACACGCGATACTGAAAACAGGAAATGTATCGACTGTAACTTAAATTTATAACACAGACATATCAAATACATATATATTCACACCTTTTATGAATAATCGTAAAGATTTTACCAGAAATAATGTAAGAAAACCCAAAAATTTATCGAAATACACTTGATAAACGAGAGCGGCCGGTACGAATCCCTAGGAGACTCAAAGAAGTGCAAGGCCTCCTCCCAAGTCAAACCATAAACAATATCAAGGAACATTGCGGCTTGATATAATGTCAAGATGGCACTGGTCCATCTATCCTTACTCTGTCTCGCCACATGACCCGCCCATTGCCACTTCAGTCTCGCTAGTCGTTCCGTGATGTCCGTTATTTTTGTTCGGCGTCTAATCTCCTCATTTCTGATTCTATCACGGAGACTGACGTCGAGCATATGTCTTTCCATGGAACGCTGCGTGACTCTCAATCTTTCTACATTTCTCTTGGTGAGGGTCAGAGTTTCCATCCTATACGTCATCACCGGCAGTATGCATGAATCATAAAGTTTTCTCTTCAGACATACTGGAGTTTCCTTGTTTTCAAAGACGTGTTTTAGTTTGCAGAAAGCTGCCCAGCTCAACCCTATTCGTCTTGATATTTCCGCTGTCTGGTTCTCTTTTCCCAATTTAATCTTGTGTCCCACTGACTCTTTCTATGGTGCTGTTGCGGATAGTGAAGTTTTTATTTTCAGGACTTAAAATCTTTGTTTTTCCTATATTCATTTCTAAGCCTATTTTATTTGATGCTCCTGCAACTCTTCAATCATTTGAGTCAGTTCGTCTATGTCCTCACTAATGACCACGATGTCGTCCGCAAATCTAAGATGACTCAAACGTGTACCATCTATCTTTATACCTTTCTCATCCCAGTTTAAGGTTTGAAAAACGTCTTCTAAGGCTAAAGTGAAGAGTTTTTGTGAAATTGTGTCACCTTGTCGGACACCTTCTATCTATTATCTACACATTATTCTTTAAATAAAACCTTCATTAATTGATTACGAAGCTATTCACATTTTATTTTATATTTCGCTATATCTAATCTTGGCCTATAATCGTCAATTAAATGTATCCTTAGGTAGAATGTAAACCGGCCTAATTAGTTTCATTATCCGGCCAAAACGGTACTGCTAGCGCCATCTATAATTCTCGCGCAAAGCTGTCCGTTGGGAATCTATTACGAATGAATGAGTCGCGTCCTCGCTAAGATTATGCATTCTTATAAAAGATGTCGCCCTGGAACTTTAGCTTCAATTTAATAAATGAAGGAGGAAATATTCAAACATCAATCTATCTATCTATCTATCTATCTATCTATCTATCTATTAGGTGTATAAATTTGCTTCCGCCGTTTTTTTCCGAAATTCGAGGCTTTATCGTAAAAAACTGGTTATACATTTATGATTCAAAGTATGTCCATCGCTGGCCACTACTTTCTCCCATCTTTCGGGCAGCATACGAATCCCGCGTTGAAAAAACTGGTCATCTTTTGAAGCGATCCACGAATCGATCCAATTTTTTACTTCTTCATAAGACCGGAAGTGCTGGTCAGCTAGGCCGTGTGCCATTGATCGAAACAAGTGATAGTCCGAGGGAGCAACGTCTGGAGAATACGGCGGGTGGGGTAGGACTTCCCATTTCAAAGTTTCCAAGTATGTCTTGACCACTTTCGCAACATGGGGTCGAGCATTGTCATGCTGTCAAATCACTTTATCATGTCTCTCGTTGTATTGCGGCCGTTTGTCTTTCAATGCTCGGCTCAAACGCATTAATTGCGTTCGATAACGATCGCCTGTGATTGTTTCAGTCGGTTTTAACAACTCATAATACACTACGCCGAGCTGGTCCCACCAAATACTGAGCATAACCTTGGAACCGTGAATATTCGGTTTGGCCGTCGACGTGGAAGCATGGCCGGGATATCCCCATGATTTTCTGCGCTTGGAATTATCGTAATGAACCCATTTCTCGTCCCCAGTCACAATGCGATGCAGAAATCCCTTCCGTCTTTGCCTTGCAAGCAGCTGTTCACAAACACACAAACGCCGTTCAACATCTCTCGGCTTCAACTCGTACGGCACCCAATTTCCTTGTTTCTGAATCATTCCCATGACTTTCAGGCGTTTTGAAATGGCTGGTTGCGTCACTCCCAATGATCCTGCCAATTCTTGTTGCGTTTGACACGAGTCTTGATCAAGTAATGCCTCCAATTCTGCATTTTCGAAAACCTTCTCTCTTCCACCGCCATGCTGGTCTTCGACGTAAAAATCACCGTTATTGAAGCGTTGAAACCACTCTCGGCACGTTCTTTCACTAATAGCGGCCTCACCATAGGTATTTGAGAGCATTCGATGAGCCTCAGCCGCAGATTTCTTCATTTTAAAGCATAAAATTAAAACCTCCCGCAAATGACGAGAATTTGGCTCGTAAGCTGACATGTTTAATCGGGAATAACTTTATGATGCAGACACAAATCGACTAATATTTCGATGGCGTTATGTTTACAAATACTTAAGCTTATTGTATGACATCTATGATCTATTTATTCCAACTACCACTTACCGCTACTGCCATATATTGCAAAACGGCGGAAGCAAATTTATACACCTAATATATATATATATATATATATATCTATCTATCTATATAAATAAAAGGCAATCTTCCGGGTGTGTGTGGACTGATTCCGGGGTTATTCCTGGGCAGATCGTTTTCATATTGATACACTTCCTTAATAGATAGACATAGGTGGGCATAGGCATATTTTTGTTATTAATCGAGCTCTAATTAACTTTGTAAATTTATAAATTTTCGTAGTGCGAGCGAGTATAGACCTTCATGTTCGTATCACCTGAGTATCGATCTTTAGAGTCTATATTCGCTTGGCGTTATAAGATGCAAATTAGTTGCTTATTTGACTCTTAGCGTGGCGTTCTTTAATAATACACGCACGTTTTGCATCGCTATTTTGACTCTTTGTGTGGTCATCGTTAGTAGGGATGGGCAAAACGACTCATCTCAGGGATCTGATCTGAACGAATCGCTCAGCAAAGTGAGTCGACTCTTTTTCACGACTCACGACTCGCTGAGATGAGTCGTTTTCCACGCGAACGATCCACGGTTCACAATTTTGAGTTGAAATTATTTTGACCTTTTTTTTTTATTTTTGCTCCTCGACCAAAAAATTTGATTTCGATTGTCGGAAAAAATTATTGGTGACCTTTTCGATCAAAAATTTTGATTTCGATTGCCGGAAAAAATTATTGGTGACTTTTTTTTTTGCTCCTCGACCAAAAATTTGGATTTCGATTGCCGGAAAAAATTATTGGTGACCTTTTTTTTTTTTTGCTCCTCAACCAAAAAATTTGATTTCGATCACCGAAAAAAAATGAATCGGCTCACTTTGTTGAACGAAACCGTTCAACTCAGATCCCTAAACAGCTCACTAAAAAGAGTCGACTCACTAAAAAGAGTCGAATATACGATTCACCCAGCGGATCATTGAGCTGCCGCTCTTTTTTTATGGATCATCGCTCACCCGCTCACCAAAGTGAGTCGATCGCACATCACATCCCTAATCGTTAGTCGCGTCATCTATGTAAACGATGTCTGTCATCTATGGAAGTGAACGGTTTTGTTGAGTATTTACGGTGAGTATTTAAATAGTTACTTTTGCCGTTGAAATGAATACAGTTTCTTCTGTATTTAAGTAATTATAACTGTCAAATTGTACGTCGTAGACTTCCAAATTTTGGGGAGTATAATTTTTACGCGTCATTTTGAGGTTATGCACGAAATCTTATTTTTTCGTGTGGCTGAAACTTATTCGTTTCTCTTACGTTCGACGTTAATGATATTCGTTTTCTAAGCTTTCAGGTTATTTCAAAGGATGATAGCGAAAATATAAAATATTGGACGTCGAAGCTCTACAAGAATATGAAGAAACTACACTGGCAGAATTTTGAATGGTATTGCGCTATTTTATTAATGTTATTTTATTATTATGATTTCAATTAGTTATTTAAAATACAATTAATATGACATTTGATGAATTCAAACATAAAGATGTTCTTTATACGCGTACTTTGGTCAGGGAAATATTAAAATGACCACAGCAACGATAAGAAAGTTCTTATGATATACAATATCCATTTATTCGTTTTACTTACGTGTCATTTTAGGTTATGACGTTTCGTTGTGTAATAAATAGTTAATTGGTATAATCTATTTTAATAATGTTATTTTTATGTAAAATTGTTCTGGCAGGGCGAAAATCTATATCTTTGGGATTAGATATTAAGTTTTGATAAAATAATTGCCTGGTTGTGAGAGACCACTGGTCTAATGGGGATATTTTTGTATTGGGATTGAAATTATTTTGTTAATGAGCCATATTGGTGCATCTGCATGTTGCAATTCTTCTTTATTTTCCATTCCACTGAGTAATTCCAGCAGCACACATACCCAAATACACTATGAGTTACTTCAGCTTTTTTAGTTTTTCTCAGAAAACAAATGCTGTGATAGGTAAACATATCCTTATATGCAGCATTAGCTGCTTCAGTTGGAAGAGTCCAGTAATATTCCATTTTTGGCCATTAAATTCTACATTATGCTGAGATTTAAAATATTCAAAGATAATTAAATTGATTTCAGGTTATTTCATTTGCTTGAGGATGGGGAAGACAACGCAGAAGATAATGGATTGCGCATGTGCAGAGGATGGGGAAAACAACGCAGAAGATACTGGAGTTCGCATGTCCAGAGGATGGATCCCACACCTCGATATATGCGTAAGAATATAGACAATTTATGTTTACTACTCCATGATACATTCTCATCTGTCTTACCTTTCCTGTATTTGGGGCTTTATTACAAAGAAGAAAGCTACTGAGATTCAGGTGATCCAAAATCGGGCTGTTAGAAATATTTTCCGTCTACCGTGGTACACTCATGTAAGGGCCCTATATTCTCAGACGAAAATAATTCCATTTTAAATCCATCCAAAATTAGAGATCACTAAAACTATACTACAAATAATAAAGTCATCAACGCACTCTAATACTCGACCAATATTCAATACGGACGTACACCAACATGATACGCGCTCACAGAATAAGAAGCATTGGGTTCAACTAGATTCGGTGTAAAATCCTTACAATTTATAGCCTCTACAGAATTTAATAAACTCCCTAATGATTTAATAATGATGTCGAACCAAAAACTTCAATCTGATCAACTTAAAAGTAATTTTTACATTACATTTTACATTTTTACATTACACATAAGCTACTTTTAGTAGTTTTCATTCATATATGAAAATTCCATTATTAATTTCAGGTAAGGTTTTTAAATTTACAGTTTATAGACAATAATTAAGCACATTCCCAAACGTGCCACCTACATATCTGAATTTTGTGTTGCTCGGGCTTTCACAGAGCAGGTTCGTCCGCCTGAAATATGCTTCCTGCACGCCTCAGATGCATTGACAATCCGACAGACTTTAAATCTCACCTAAAAACCCACCTTTTCAAATTATCGCATAAAATGTTAACAACGGTTGTCTGTATATCAATAAACAATATTATATCACATTTGCACAAAACATTCATATGTTTAGAGAAACAAAATTCTTGATTTTGTTGTCCATGAAATTCACATCAGAGCCAATAAAGTAAGTTTCTACGATCGTGATTTCGCTGTTGTCACATGCACCTTTCATGACTAAAAACAATGTCAAAGCGCCCTTGAGGTGACCTATTCACGAAAACGGCGATTCTACAAATTAAACAAACAAACAAACCATCACGCCGTTTCGCCACAGGGGTAGGCAGAGAGAATGGACCATAACACTACTCTATCCTGGCAAACCTCTCTAGCTTCCTCCACATTCATACAACGAGTCATACACGCATGTCGATTCCTCCGACTTCTAACATGACCAACCTTTAAAATCTGATTAGTTTAATTAATTTGACAAATTAATCAGATTAAAAGGTTTTATTAGTTTTATCGTTTTTGTAAAGAATTTTGACAGGTGTAGAAATAAATTTTTCATTTGTTCCAATAACAATTTGAATAATTTCTTCAATATTATTTTTAAGTTCTTGCTGGTTAAGTGCCTTATTACAGATAATTTAAAAAATGGTGGATACGTGTAACATAAATTAAATAAACACAAAAGTCCGGATCGTCCAAGTCAACATGTGCAACATCGAAAAAAACATTATGTGTTATTACATTATGTGCTAAATTAAAAAACAGTGGATACGTGGAACATATTATAAATTAAATAGACAATATGTGCACCGTCTAAAAAGAACATTTTGTGTAAAATTATTTTTATTTTGTTATTTTATTTTATATCATTGTATTTTATATTATTTGTTTTAGATTTATTTTGTGGGTGTTGGACGATCGAAGTGTGCGCGGGAGATGCCTATTGGTGGCGATGAGGTTCGCAACCCATCACACCGCGCCTCCCGCGGGGCGAAAAGAGAAGGATGGAGTGCCGCATCAGTAAAAGTGTGACAGTCCATTCTCTCTGCTTACGCTTTCGGGGAGACGGCGTGATGGTTAGTTAGTTAGTTAGTTAATTTGACAAATTAGCCTAATTATTATTATTATGCATATAGCATGAACTGCCTTTTATATGAAGAATATCTTCAGCAAACAAGTGAAAAACAGTTGTAATTCATTCATTGTATGGAAATTTAAATTTTGCCTTATGCGCCTCTTCGGTGTCCGCCTTATGGCAATTCAAATTTTTTTTTTTTTAATTCCAGGGCCCAAAATTGATGAATCAAAGTTGCCGATGCAGCGTGTAAAATAACTAATGGAATGGGATCGGTCATAAAGCAAGGACAACGGGTGATAAGATCTTCTGGCCTGGAGTGGCGAAAGAGAAACAGCTACACAAATTCTGGCAGATCACAAGCAAGATGGTCTGATGACATTAAACGAGTGGCAGGAGGTCAATGGCGCAGAGTGGCGAGGGATACAGTTGTGGAAGTCGGGAAGGGAGGCTTTTGTAGTATTATCATCTATATTACTATTCCACGCCAGCGGACTCGCAGTGCCGAAATCACGATCGTAGAAACTTACTTTATTGGCTCTGATGTGAATTTCATGGACAACAAAATCAAGAGTTTTGTTTCTTTAATATAATGAATGTTTTCTGCAAATGTGATATAATATTGTTTATTTGATTATTAAATTTCATATAAAATATTCAAAAAATAGTTTTTCAATTACATTAGTAATATGTATTCAAGTTTATAATTCACAGCGAGTTTGCTTGGATTGAAACTTTGTTTTAAAGATATAGACACACATTTTTGCATCCATACACATGGCATTTAATCCAATAAATAAACGAATTGTTATTGAACTTTAATTGTATTTGTTGAATATATATTGGGTTTATTTATGTACTCGAATTTAGCAATAGCGAAGCGTTGCCGGGTCAGCTAGTCAATCAATAAAATCAGTTTATTAACTCAATAGACATTACAAACAGGAAAATGTTTAAGGCATCTATTGAGTACAGGTAAAATATTATAAAAATACAACAAAGTACCAGGAACGCATTAGAGATGGTTAGACATTAGGATACTTTCTAAAGTCAATAGTATTTTCCCCCTGAACGTACCTTCACTAACATGAAAGTCGTCGATCTCCGAGGAGACCGCGTTCAGCAGACTAATTGCTCTTCCCACCGGTGTCACCAGAGGCAGATTGGTTCAACTCTTTGTGACTCTTTGTATGTGTCAGCCTTAAATGTGTCACTGACATAAAGTGCACTGTCAAAACAATATAAGTCGCCCTGTTACAAAGGATCAATTTTTATATGTTTCACTTGCAACAAGTCTCAATTTTTAAACGTGCCAAGGTTAAATTATGACTCTTTGTATGTGTCAGCCATTAAAGTGTTACTGACATAAAGTGCACTGTCAAAACAATATAATTCGCACTGTTATAAAACGTCAATTGTTAAAAGTTTCACTTGCAACAAGTCCCAATTTTTAAAGGTGCCAACTGACATAAAGTGCACGGTCGAAACAATATAATTCGCACTGTTATAAAGCGTCAATTGTAAAAAGTTGAACTGTCGAAAGTGTCAATTTATAAACGTGCCAAGGTTAAATTGTGACACTTTGTATGTGTCAGCCTTAAAAGTGTCACGGACATAAATTGCACTGTCAAAACAATATAATTCGCATTGTTATAAACGGTCAATTGTAAAAAGTTTCACTTGCAACAGGTCGTCACCTGAGAGTAAGAAGGTATCTGTCAAAAGTAAAAAGCTGAAAAAAATTAAGTTAAAGTGTCTAAGACTTGTATTTTAGTAACGAACGACGATATTTTAATGAAATTTTCTACAAAACCCAAGAAGTTATATATCTTTAATATAAATTTAAAAAAATATAAAAATTTTATAGTTAACACTGTTTTTTTAATGTCTTAAAAATCAGATGGAACCCTACTCATCTATTATCGTGACAAAACGTTAGTGAATAAGGGTTCAACAGCAAATGGAACCCTCTTCACACTAACTTGCGTATAACAAACCGTCAACTGAGAGTAAGAAGGTTCCAACTGACAAAAGTAAAAAGCTGAGAAAAATGAAGTCAAAGTTTTTAAGACTTGTATTTTTGTAACGAACTACGATCATTTGATGAAATATTCTACAAAACCCAAGAAGTTATATATCTTTAATATACATTTAAAAAATACTTATTTTTTTAGTTAACACTATTTTTTTATATCTTAAAAATCAGATGGAACGTTACTCATTTATTTTCGTGACAAAACGTTAGTGAATAAGGTTTAACATCAAATGGAACCCTTTTCACTCACGTGCGTATAACAAACGTTTAAATAGATTGACTCTCCATTATTTTGTGATAGTAAATAATAAAAATAAATATTTTATTTTGTATTATTTTTGCATTTACCTAATTTTTTTTTAAAAAAGATTTCTCTGACTCCTCACATGGCCGACATTCAATATTTGATTTATTTGATCGTGACACGTTTTCCTCGGTCTTCCTCTATTTCTGGTACCATTTACATCATTAATATATATTTTTTTTACCATTCTTTCTTCATTCATTCTTTCCATATGTCCAAACCATCTTAATGATCCTTTCATTTTTTTGTTCATGACACCATCATTCGCACCACATTCACTTCTTATATTTTCATTCGACACTCTATCATACACAGAATATCCACACATTCGTCTAAGAGATCTCATTTCTACTGCATTTATTCTACTTTCATCCTTCCTTTGCCAGTTCCATGCTTCGCTTCCATACATAAGGGTCGGTAGAAGAACACCACTGTGCACTGCCATTCTAGCTTTTTTGGATAGATTTTTGTTTGCGATGCCAACTTTAAGTGCACCATTCACTTTGTTGCCTGCCCCAACCCTTCTTTCAATATCCCTCTCCACTCTCCCATCTCTTGTAAACATACTACCTAAATACACAAACTCAACTACTTGCTCCAAATTTTCACCATTCACGCTAATGTTGCTGACTGTCATGGTTTCTTCCTTTTCAAAAATCATTACCTTGGACTTATTCACATTCATCATCAGATCATTTCGCATGCATACCTCATACATACAATTCACCAGGAATTGTAGTTCATGCTCGTTGTCAGCAAGTAGGACACCGTCATCCGCATACAAGAGACAGCTTACTGACACTCCGCTCATCTTGGCACCTACATCCAACCCTTTCAGCTCTTTCATACAATTGTCCATATACAGATTAAATAACCACGGGGACATTACGCAACCTTGTTTGACACCTCTATTGATGTCAAACCAGACTGTAAGATCTCCATTTACTCTGACACTAGCAGTGCTTTCCGTGTATAGCGACTTAATTGCCGTGATCAGTTTGATAAAGAGTAAAATCGTACAAATAACATATTTTGGAAAAAGAAAGAATGAATTAGAACTTAAAGTGTATTTTACTTTTAGTATTATAATAATACAAATGAAGTAAGACATCTTATGTGGCTTTTTATTTTATTTTTAGTACAGTTTTGTAATATTGTTGATCTTGAAGAGGCATGTATTTCAGCATCTCTTTTAAATTTTTGGAGTAGGCAATGAATCGTTCAATTTTAAAGCCTTTGGTTCCAAAAAACTTTCATTTCCATTTTATCCGTAATTTTTCATTGTGACGGAGATTTACACTATTTACTTTACTAAAATCTCCTAACTCAGTCCAATAAGATACCGTATATGCAGTGTTTGTATTTTTACTTGAAGAAAGGGAACTGAGGAGAATTTTTTTGATACAATTCCAAAGTCTTTAAAGTCTCCTTAGGCCATTTGTATTATTCTCAAAGGGTTTATTAAACATCTGACCGATCCAATAGGAGAAAATAATTCGATTTTTGAGAGAGCTCTCTCAATCGTGCTATGAGCACTGTCTTCTTTTCAGCACGACATTCTACAGTTACTTGAATACATGAAATTCTATGAAATAGTAAGTAAAATGACATAATATTATGTTTTTTTAGGGTGATAGTGGAGGCCCCTTGATAATGGAAGGAGCTCATGGAGCAATGGTAAGGAGGTGGAGCAAGTTATAGGTAAAAAAAATTATAATCAATAATGATTTAAAAAAAAGATTTAAATTAATTGTCAACTGCTTTTAATTTTATTTTTATTTTTCAGGGGTTGTATCTTGGGGTCGGGGATGCGCCAGACCAAATCTCCCTGGAATATATACAAGGGTAGCTAGTTTCCTCCCCTTTCTTCACAGCATCCTTGCAGAATCCTGTTCATGATAATATTCTATTAAATATCATTAAATCAATATATTTAACTTTGTAGTCAAATTTATAATAGTGCATTGCTAGGTATAATTACAAAATTCATAAATTATATAAATTACATAGTTAAAAATTTAGTGAATATATGTATTTTTTTTTTTAAATTTGTAATATATAATATATATAAAGTATTTTATTAACATCAAATTAAATATATAATTTTTTTAGCATTTGTAAATATAAAATCGAAGAATTATTATTGTGACGATATTTAAATTAATTAATACACTGATTTTTATACTTTTTAGTTAAATTTTCTCGACATGATTAATTGTGAAAAAAAAAACTTGTGATCAAATAGATAAAAAAAAAGTTTTTTAATTAATAAAAAAAGGTCATTATGGATTTCCGCTGTGCTAACGCCTTAAGTTTATTAAAAAAAATATTATGTATGTATAAAGATGGAAAATATTTTAACTAAAAATCGAGAAAAGTAAACCAATGGTTATGCATTCCTATTTTATAAATAAATTTAAAAATCCAAAATAAAATGAATTCGTAACATTAAAACATAATATACATAAATATTAATGTATTTATTTATCTTTAATAATGTAGATATTATAGAAACGATTATAATATGTAGTTCTATTAGGATATCTAGTTTTTGAATTAATTTTATTATACACCTCTATCACGTTGAAGTGGACTTTTGAAGACTTCAGCTTGCCATTCCAATGAATTTCTTCGTAAATAATAAAGTAAAATATTACAGAGAAAATTGTATAAATGTCTTTGCGGTTGGTCGAAAGATGGCGCTATAAATTTTAAATATGTCTGCGTTGAAAATATCAAGAATGATTTTAAAATTCTTAAAAACAAACTTTTTTAAATATTAAATTATATTTGATATAATGTTTCAAAAGTTTGTGGATATTTTTACATGTTACATTGTCGCATTTTAAATATAAAAAAAACACACCTTATGTATATAGGCGAAACACGGAACTGGCAAAATATAGATGAAAGTATAATAAATAAAGTAGAAATGAGATCTCTTAGACGAATGTGTGTAAAAGGATCCCTGAGATGGTTTGGACATATGGAACGAATGGATGAGAGTAGAATGGTTAAAAAGTTGTACACAAGCAGCGTGAGTGGGAAAAGAAGCCTAGGACGACCGAGGAAAACATGGCATGACCAAATTAATCAATTACTAAAAGGCGGCCACATTCGAAGTCGGAATAATCAACGTGCGTGCATGGTATGATATATGAATGTAGAGGAATCCCGAGAGGTATACCAGGACACTGTGGCGATCCATCCTCTCTGCCTACCTCCCTTTAGATATAATATTTTGGTACTTAAACTAGATACGCAGATACGGGTAAGTACTGAACACAAAAAGTACCAATTCGTTAAAATGTGTTCACTTATTAAAGTGTTATTTACGTTAAATTTGTGATAAATTATGGGTGATTATAAAATGTATCGAAATTCTAAAAATACGCAAACTTCAGATGGAGAAAATTCCGCCGATAATACAGACAAAAGAAATGGTAGTAACAGTAATAATGATACATTATCAAGCACAAGTGTTTTAAGGAACATTTGTATATGTAAAAATAGATTTTCGAAACAAGTACAAATTGTGTCCTTTTTGTGAATATTTTAATTTTGTATCAATGTTTTATACAAGAAATCTTATAAGGATGTTTTTATTTTAATTAGAAAAAGTATCTAACCATCACGACAGATAGTGCCACACTATACATAGAATCAAGTGACTCTCCATTTCTCAACATTCTGTCATGCACGCACGTCCATTTCTACGGCTTCTCACGATCTTCGTAGCAGAGTGGCAAGAGCAACGACTGCCACAATTAAGGTGCGATTCCCGGCGATGGCAGTGTGATTGATGCACTGTCTTTGATCTGGTGTAGAATATTCTTTTAATAGATCTGACACATAAATTATGTCTCGTGGGATGATGAGGTCCCTCCATCTCTTAGGTGGTCTTCCAGGTAGGCGGTGTCTGGAGGGGATTTCACTATCCATTCGGGCTACATGATACCTCCAGTATCGGATCTACTTCACAGTTTTTCTTATGTCTGCATAGCGGACACGATCTCGGAGAGTTTTTCCAGTAATTGATCTTAGGACCAGATGTTCTTAGTAGATTAGTAGTATTGGCACAGTGTCGGCCCGCGTCTCTACAGCGTACGTCATGATAGGACACCCTGACACGGCAGAGGCTTTACTGGATACTTCTCGTACTTCGGGATAAATGTCATTATGGCTGCAACTCATTCAGATTACATCTTGTGAGACTTTTTGTTTTTCTCAATGGTGACTGTCACACTGTCTTTGGCCTGTAGAGAATTCACGTGCAAATAAAATGGCAATAGCTACCTGTCATGTGAATCAATAGCTTAAAAGTTATCATATTATTCAAACGACCTGTAGTATAAAAATAATAATATATGATAAATATTTAGAATAAATACATCTTACTTTCTTTTGAACCCCGTTCATTTCTTTTCAACCTCATTATGGATGAAATAATAGGAAGGATGTAGTGAGCGTCATATGCTACGTGGATGATGCTGCACAGATAGCAGAGTCGGAGACTTTAAAATAGATTTCGGCCGCCAACTTCAATATGATGATCTCAGTTGAAAAAACAAAAACCATTTCTAATAAATTAAACGCTTGAGTCATAGATACGAACTAAACTTTTATTGTTACACTAGCTGACCCGGCAACGCTTCGCTATTGCTATATTAGAGTATATAAATACACCCAATATATATTAAAGAAATACAATTAAAGTTCAATATCAATTATTTTATTGGATAAAATGACATGTGTATAGGTGTAAGAGTGTGTGTATCCTAATTCAGTTCATATCTTTAAAACATTTGTTTAATCCAAGCAAACTTGCTGTGAACTTGAATAATACTAATGTGAATTGAACAATTGAAGGCTGGGCATTACCAAGGTGGCAAGTTTGCAAAAAGTCTGAAATGAGTTTTTGATGCCAATTGGTCTTAAACATAGCTGTGCAAAAGCGCGTTATGATTTAATAATATAGTGTAGTTCAAACGTTACCCTAAAGATGCCACCCAAAAAAAAGTTTATATATATCTTTTTCAGCTTTATGTTTAAACCATTAAACGTCCAGTCTTAAATTTTTTCCTTAATATTTTAAGTGAAATTAAAAAAACAAATAAATATACTATATCACATTTGCATAAAACATTCATACATATACAATTCATATCCGTTCACTCCTGGGCGTAGGCCTCCTCCATCTGCTTCAATGTCTTCAATGTCGTCCCTCCATCGAAGTTGAGGACGTCCTGGGTTTCGGGTTGCAGTTCATCTATCATCAGGGCTGCGAGCGGCATGCCATTTTAGCGCTGCCACTCTTCCGATGATGTCCGACACTCCTGTTCTGGCTCTAATAGTGGTGTTTCTTACCCCGTCCATTATACTGATTCCCAACTTTCATAGCTCTTTGGACAATTCTTAATTTAATAGCGCTTTTCTGAGACAACGTTATGGTTTGAAACCAATAAGATAACACCGGCAGGACACAGCAATCCAACACCTTCAGTTTAAGGTTGATGGGGTTCGTGGGCTTTTCAAAATATGCTTTGTTCGATTTCTGCGATTTGATTTTCTCCACTCAGTACTATTGTGTAATCCAAATATATATATATATGAATCGACTATTTTGATTACGGTGTTGTCTATTGTGATTTGTACAGGAGTAGGTACAATGATTTTTGTTTTCCCAAAATGCACGCATAGTCCTATTTCCTTTGATTTTTTATTTAGTTTTTCCAAAATCGTGGATATTTGCTCAGGGTTACTGCTAATCACCACTGTCATCCGCAAACCGTAAATGATTGAAGTATTATTTATTTATGAGTATTCCTCTGTCCTCCCAATTAAATTATTTAAAAATGAGAGTTAATAATTTTGGAGATATGGTATCACCCTGTCGGACTCCTCTTGGTATAGGTATCTCTGCAGTTAGCCAGTAATCATTAATAGTTACTTGTAGGGTAGTCTTGTCATATATACTGCAGATTAAGTTGGAATATCTGGACACTATCTGTGCTTGGTTCATTGACCATACTTCAATTGAATCAAAAGCTTTTTGATAATCCACAAAGGCTAGTACAGAGGCATGTTATACTCGTTGTACTGTAGCTACTCCTGAATAGAAGTCGAATTTTAGTGAGTTTTTTTGTTAGAATTTTCTTGTATTCTTGTTAGAACTTTTTGTGTAAAGATTTATATTCAATGTCAATTGAAGTGCTGGATGCGCTGTTGAAGTCACAGCAATTCCAGATGAAGCGATTGCCAATGTATTTTTTTTCTGAATATATGGTTGGCAATACCAATAAGATGAAATGTTGTCCCTGTGCCACCAGGTGAATCTAAGAAATGCAATCCACCACTTAGATTGCGTACGGCTCGCATTATGGCATCATACACTTGTTTTTGTTGTGGAAGTAATCTTTGAATGTACAAATACACTCAATTCATTGATATCAAAGCATTTTTCTCGTTTTAATCACTATCAAATATGTGATTAACCAACCGATTAGGTGATGTCATTCCCAATTGTACCAATTCATTATTCGTGATTGTCAAATATATCCTTCTATCAAAATTAATGCTTCATTATACTCATGATTAAGACAACTTATACGTAGGGGATATAAAATGTCATCAGTCATAAAATCTTTATATTTTCCCCATAAATCTGTTGGATTTGATGGTAGGCACGTAGATAATATGATTATAAATTATGTATATATTTGATTGATGGCGATATTGTCGATGTCCATCATCGCCTGTATTAGTTTCTAGAAGCAATGTTCTTGGATAACATTTCTTGTATTTTTCATTAACCATGCATGACGAATAAATTTTGTGGACCATGATTATAACCATATACACATGGACCATGAATCATATTTTTTGATACAATTTCAGCCAATTGAGGATAAACACTTGAATCAGGAATTTCAGCTGAATACATCTAACGTGTTTCCCCAAATAGGCGATGATGTTAAAATGATATCCATCTTTGCCCTGCCACCGTCATCTGCTGTAAATAAAATTTTATTTTTTACACGTTTGTAAGACATACGTTATATTGAGTGTTATAAAATAAGCATATTATATTTTACCTTATTGTCATTGACAGTCTCATCGACACACCAACATATGAATCAATAAAATAATTTTAATGGAGAAATGAAAGGCATATGTTGCGCCACCGGAAAAATTAAACTGCTTCAACTTGGAAAACCACGTCCATTAAAAACTTTGCTTGCCGGATAAACCGCCGAATCAAAGCACTTCCTTTAACATAGTGAAATATAAATAATGCTTTCAAATAACGTTGTTTGGTGCAGAAATTGAAACAACTCGATTCATGCCAACTTTCAAAGTAAAAGGGCAAATGTATCGTACAGTTGGCTCCCTGCTTCCGTTCCTAGATGTTTAACAAAAATTTCTACAAATGTATTTCATCGGTTAATGCAATGATAAATTGAATCCACGCTGCAGAATTTCTACCAGTATTAAAAGGTCCTTAACAAAATAATAACAAAAAAACAATTTAATGTGTTTGTTCAAAACAGCAATTGACATGAGGGCATCTGATACACACAGGACTGTTAATCATCAGACAAAACACCTGCTAGGCAATATGTTTCGACGTTAAAACAATAAATCCAATCAGTGGCGAAGAACCAAAAAAAATAATACAGCGCAAGTAACTATTATTCGTACCGATAAATGATTTGAGATTATGAAGACCATCACATTTTGAAATTTTAAAATAGAAACAGAAATTCGATATTAATCTGTTTTAATCAGACTAAGCTTCGCTCTGAAGAATACATTCTTTGCGAGATGAAGTTGTAAATGATGGTAATATGACTAACAATTTTGGCATCATCTTATAAAAGGTAGTCCACGTCATATGCCCGAGTACGCTTAAGATGAAATTGCATATGTTCGTCACTACTTGGGACGATATACAACAGCTCTTACTTCCTGGAAAATCGCCGGTGGATAGGCATGATATCACAGCACGTGTTTTCAGACAAAAGCTAAAATAGCTGTACGTTTTCATGGTAAAAGTAAATGTTTGGGTCTGTGCGCTGCTGGATGTATCACTATAACAAAATTACTTCAAACCCAATTGATGATGTAGAATGTGTCCATAAGGATCTGCATGAAGTTGATGAAAAATATGATTCATGGACCTTGTGGTACACTGATTCCAAATTCAATATGCATGATAGACGGAAAATGCTCTAAGCGGTTCCTCGAGTATTAGTATCCAACACAATTACAGGATACGATGGATATCCTTTATATAGAAGATCAGCAGAAAATGGTGGTAAATTAGCAACTAAACAAAAGAGAAACGGTGACATCGAAGTAGACAATCGGTGGGTTGTTCCATATTCGCCATTGCTATCAAAAACATATAAAGCGCACATTAATGTAGAAAACTGTAATTCCTTTAAATGTATCAAAAAAAATTGTAAGTACGTTAAAAAATGCAATTTTTGTTGTGCATCCAGAAAGAAGTGAAAATGAGTGAGGAAATCACACAGCATCAGGTTGGAAGATAACTAAGCAGCAATGAAGCTGTATGGCAAGCTTTCATTTCCCATTCATTAACGATTTCTGGTTGTTGTTCACTTAGCGGTACATCTAGAAAGCGAATGCGTTTATTTCACAGCTGCAAATGTACCTGAATCCAATGGCTACACAACTGCTTTCTTCCTGTTATGTCAAAATGACGCGTTTGCAAAAATATTGCTGTATTGGAAGTGTCTACGTATTATACATTAAATGCGAACAGAAAATCATTTGAACAATGCAAGCGCGGAGGGCGATTCGACCTGGCATTTTCAAAGAAACTATGATAAGCGGACCACACCGTGCATCCCAATCAAGATGAATATTCTTTTTTACGCATGTTGTTGGTAAATGTATCCGGTCCGACGCCTTTCCAACAATTGAGAATTGTCAATGGTGTTTCACATGCCACCCACGGTGCATGTAAAGCTCTAAAGTTATTGGAGAATGACTGACACTGCGATGTATGCATTGATGACGCGTGCTACACGTCACACCCAAATCAAATTAACCTATAGTTTGCAATAATACTGACCGCCTGCTTTCCTTCATCTCGATCAGAGTTATGGGAGAAATATAAATTGCACATGGCCGAAGATATTCTTGGTCGAATATGTATGGAAAATTCAAATATGAACATGGATTTCACAGCAGAAATCTAAAACGAAGCATTTATAATGATTGAAGATTTGTGCTTGGGAATCACTCACAAATCTCTCGATAAATTGGGAATGCCATCACCGAACTGATCTGGTGGTATTTCATGATAGATAAGCCAAGAGGAACAGATAAAACGTTCCTAATTTGATTGATTCTGAGAGCAATTAGATCCTAAAATCATATAGCCTTAGCCCTTGCGTTATCCGGAATAGACGCGACATTGTTACCAAGTGGAAGAACTGTTCATTTCGCTTTGAAATTGCCATTGAAAACGCAATTGATTGAAACTCCTGCATGCAACATTTTAAAAGCATCTGGAATTGGGAAAGTATTGCAGAAATCCAAACATATTTTTAAGAATCAATGCACAATTGCACACATAAAAAACACTCGAGGCTCTTAATCAATCATTGTAAGATTTGCGTGGAAACATTAGACCATTTGGAAACGCATTAATATTACTTGCAGGAGATTTTAAGGAAACATTACCTGTAAATCCTTAATCGACGGCAGAGAATGAAATAATGCTTGCCTGAAATAGCCTTATTTGTGAAGACACGTAAAAACATTGAAAATAACTACAAATATGCGTGTTCAGCTGCCAAATAATCAATCAGTTGAAATTTTCTTACATCAATTACCGGAAATTGGAAACCGAAAGGTGCCAGTTGATCTAACTTCAGGACAAATTTCATTGCCTCGTAACATCTGCAATTTAGCGACATCAAACGAAGCGGTACGACTTCCAATGAGTTTCCGCTTGTATGGCATTTTGTCAACCTAAAACCAAAATTTAACAAATTTATGTAATATTATTTTAACATAATTCAGTGATATAAATTTAGAAATAAAATTTGATTTTTAATTTTATTGGCTACATGGTATAATACAACTTGTATTTTAACCCTCCAGTATAATACAACTTGTATTTTAAAAACTAATTAAAATCATGACGCAACAATGGCCGGGTCGTTTTTTCATGTAGTCAAACATAACCTAAAATAATACGTAAGTAAAACGATATTTAATTTCTTCTCTATTCGATATAATTTATAACTACAGCTTTGAAATATGTAATGCGGAAATATAATCTGCATTCATTTCAACGGCAAAATAGAATAACCTGAAGATATATATATGAATTAGAAATATAAATATTAACTTACAAAATATTGCGACGCAATCGAAAGTTTCGATTCGAAACATATCAGATGACAGCTTAGAGACCACGTGATCAATCGAACGGCTAGAAGTAATTAATAACGAAAACAAAGTTTCGTTTATAATTTGAACTGCGATCAATTTGAACGATGCCGTAAATACACCCAATATATATTAAAGGAATCCAATTAAAGTCGTTCATAACCTCAAAATGACACTCACGTAAAAATTATACTCGCTATAATTTAGAAGCACCTGTCTGCATTAATGTACATTAAAATAATGCCAATAAAATAGACTGTAACAATTAAACAACCAATTATTTTAGTACGTAATAAGTAAAACGTATTAAGTATTATACATCCCAAAGTAAAACGCAATATATTGGACTGTCAGAAAGAAAAACACATTGTTGCCACTACACAAAATTACATGGAGACTGAATTCTCTCCAGACCATGTCAAACGAATATAGACTCAAAAGATTGATACTCAGGTGATACGAACATTAAGGTCTATATTCGTTTGCACTACGAAAATTTTCAATTAATTGATTAATTTATAAAGTTAATTAGAGCTCGATTAATAACAAAAATATGCCTATGACGACCGCTGAATTCCACTTAGTACATTCTCCAAATTTCAAAAGGATCAGCTCAGGAATAACCTCAGAAATAGTCCACACACACAACCAAAACTGCCTTTTATTTATATAGATAGATAGATAGATAGATAGATAGATAGATAGATAGTACAGTATTACATGTATTTAAAGATAGATGGCGCTACTGATATTGTCGATACATAAAATAACACCCCTACTTATCGCAATATCCACTATCACACATAAATATAAATTTAATCTAAACAAACTATCCCAAGAAGTAACATAAATTTATAATGCTTTGCTGAACATAAACTTTTCGTTAAAATGTCAGCTGGCATATCAGCTGTTGGCACATACAGTACTTTAACAATTTTATCTTTTACTAAATCACGACAAAAATGATATCAATATGCTTTGTACGTTTATGAAAGACTGGGTTTGCACACAACTTCTGTGCGCCTTGGTTATCATTGAATATGCTTATTGTGTACATTTTATTGGTTATTTCATACTGTAATTCCTTAAGATATAATGCTTCTCTACATGCCTCAGATAGACCAATATACTCTGATTCAGTACTGGAGAGGGCTACACATTTCTGTTTCCTACATTCCCATGATATTGCACCATGAGACAACAAAAAACACATCCCAGTATATGATCTCCTATCTTCAGAGTTAGAAGCCCAATCAGCATCTACATAGCCTCTTATTTCTGAGTTACCATCTTTACAATATTATAAGATTTAGTTCTTTTAAGATATCTCAATACTCTCTTTGCATATTCCCAATGCTGTTTAGTGTGGCAATTATTGAATTGTAATATCTGGCCTAGTTAAGACTGACAGGTACATCAAACTGCCAATTAGTTGTTGATAGGGCACACATTTATTTACACCTACTTACATTTAATTTGACCTCCATAGGTGTATCAACAACCTTACTAAATTAAATTTGCTCAATAATTGATCAATATAAGTTTGCTGGCAATATAGCAATATAGTTACATATCCTTTATCTTTGTTAAAGGTTACATTCATTCCAAGACATAGTTTAACATCACCTAAGTCTTTAATGCTAAACTTATTAGATAAAATCAAGCTCTTAGTTTCAGTTTTATCGTTGGAAAATATAAAGAAATCATAGACTGTTACAATGGTCTTGTTATTATCCTTTATATACATACATGGCTCTATCTTTCATAACCATTACTGATCAAACAATCATCTAGAGGCCTGCTTAAGTCCATAAATGGCCTTTTTAAGTTTGAATACTGAACTACTACTATTATAACAATCAAATGGTTTCCTCTAAATCACCATTTAAGAACGCAGTCTTAACATCTAAATGAGAGACCTAACTTTACCAAATAAGAGTTGTATGTCTCACTACAGGCGAAAATGTTTCAGTATAGTCCACACCATGTTTTTGGGTGAAGCCTTTTGCGACTAGACGAGCACGGTAACGCACAACACCCACTTGCACTGCACTATAGTACCATCTTTTGGAACATCTACGACTGTAGCTCTTCCTGCACTGCCGCTAACCACTGTGCTTTCTCAGGTCCTTCCAAGGCTTCTTGCAACAATATCTCACCCGTGAACATCTGGTCCAAATCTGTCTGGCTGCTTTCTACGCCGAGGACCACTTATTGTGGAGTCTTCACTGTCTGTTGCACCAGACTCTGAGCTATCCAATGTTTCATCTTCACAAGGTACATACATTTCACCACTGTCATCCACGTTCAAGCTATCTGATTGTTCATGTGAATCTTCCTGAAGTGTCCCTACTGGAACTGTATTCACATCATCTGAACAATGTTCCTGTACCTCCAGAAGATTATTCTCTGTCTCTATCTTCTCCAATACTATAACATCCCTACTGGTAGTGATGACATTAGACTTCGGGTTGTAAATCCTGTACCCTTTGACTTCATTAGAATAGCCGACAAGGATACATTTTTCAGCTTTTCTGTCCCATTTCAATCTCTTTTGTTTTGGCACATGTACCATAATTATACTACCAAAAATACGTAGGTGACTTACATCAGGCTTTCTATCTGTCCATATCTCGAAAGGAGTTTTATAATTTAAGGATGTGTCCTGTTCTGTAAGTACACTGCAGTGTGTGCAGCCAACCTTTTCTCGAGACCTGCATCGAACAACAGACACTTGGCTTTCTCAACAATAGTCCGGTTATATCGCTCCGAGAGTCCATTCTGCTCTGGCGTGTATGGGTTTGTTTTGTGATGTACTATCCCATGCGACATCAAAAAATCATCAAACTTGCTGTTGCAGAATTCTGTCCCATTGTCACTTCTCAAAATCTTAATCCTGCGATTAAGTTGATTCTCGACCTCTGCTTTGTATTGTTGAAAGCATTTCATCCTTTGTTTTTAGGAAATAAATATATGTCAAAATCATCGATGAACAGCATAAAGTATCTCGAACCACCTATTGACCGATTTTCCATTGGTCCACAGAGATCGGTATGCACAATATGTAACAACTCAGTACTTCTGCTACCTTCCTTGGGAAAAGGCAACCGGCTTTGCTTGCCCTCACAGCATGCGACACATGATGACTTGGACATATCAATCTTACTATCAATTGTCAATTCCTCTACAGCATCTTGCATCTTGTTCAAATACTGGCTGTTGACATGACCCAAACGTCGATGCCAAACTTCACTGGACACAGTCATTGCAGAACAATATTCAGACATATTCAGTTTATATACACCATTCAACAGACATGCTGTAGCCACAAGTACTCCTGCCTTATTGAAAATCTGACAACCATTGTTGTTAAATAAAACTTTGTTTCCTTTGGATATAAGTTGACTGACAGACAACAGATTTGTAGTCAACTTTGGTACGCACAATACACCTTCCACTGTAATATCGTATTCACAGGCGTGCGTCTTTGTCGTAATCTGCACATCTCCAGTACATAATACAGGTACTTTATTTTTGTTTGCCACGACAATTTCCTTAATCATAAGATCCCGCGACACATTTGACAACCATTCTTTGTTCGCGGTAAGATGAACACTCGCCCCGGAGTCAATATACCAATCGCTTTTGCAAAATTCACCATTCAAGAACACGGTGCTAAACGCATTACTGCTTTTACGCTCATTATTATTTGTATTCGATGAACTTTTGTTCGAAAATGTACATTGATTACTGTAATGGCCTTTTTGTTTACATCTATAGCATGTTATGACCTTTGGTTTTGACTTTGACATATGGGCATTGTCTTTGGTTGAAGTGCTACCAACTTTCCGGTTCTTCTTATAACTCGCAAACGCACCACTGGAATTGAAAGCGCTGCTGTCGCCTCCGTTTCCGCTTTCTTCCATGTCCAACAACTTTGTTTTAATGGCGTCTGCTGTCAATGGTATGCCGCAATGCTCGATCGCCATTATCATAGGGGAATATTTTTCTGTTAATCCCGCTAACAAAAGCGATGCGACCCACTCATCATTAATTTTGAAACCCGTACCACTCAATTTCTGGCTTGTTTCAATTATCTGTGTCACGTACGAAGTCATTGAAACACTATTCTCGAGTCGAATGGAAATCAAACTCCTCAGCAAACTGATCCTTCTCGTAAATCCTGAGTCATCGAATAGGTTCTTCAATTTCTTCCACAGCTCATGGGTCGTGTGTACATCTTTTATGTGTACGTACAGCGACGAATCTATTGTGAAAATAAGTTTGGCTCTGGTTTTTGCGTCACCTGCTGCTCCTATTTCTTCTGGTACTGTCTCCGACTTGATGCAATCAGACAGCCCCTCCAGAATTAAGAAATTCTCAGCCGCAAAAGCCCATTCACTGTAATTCTCCCGCCCTTTCAGTTTAGGCACACTGACATGATAGTTCGTCGTCATTTTCACAGTCACAGCGTTAATTACAGTTTATCTCAATCTGCAAAGTCTATTTCACTAATAATGTCCACGAAAATTGCGAGAAAAACTAAAAAATACTGGGCCCATAACCTGTAATAAATCAAACGCTTGAGTCATAGATACGAACTAAACTTTTATTGTTACATAGTACAGTATTACATGTATTTAAAGATAGATGGCGCTACTGATATTGTCGATACATAAAATAACACCATTCAAAAGAACCCTTAGGATGTAGGTTATCCCTAAATGACAGAATGCTGAAACAGGTTGCAAAGTTTAGATATCTGGGAGTGGATCTACTCAGTCAAAATGATCTTGTCTGTGAAACAATAGGACAAGTCAACAAGGCTTCGGCAGTATCAGGTTGTCTCAAGGATATAATATGGAAAAACAAGTATATGAGAACTGACAGTAAGGTCAGAATGTATAAAACATGCATAAGGCCTATACTGACACATAGAATTGAGACCAGAGCGGATACCACAAGAACGAAGGCTAAAGTACGGGTGGCAGAGATGAGGACGCTGAGGATGATAGCAGGAAGGACTATTCGAGATAGGGTGAGGAACACGGCAATCCGCGAGATCTGCAAGGTGGAGGATGTCGTGAGATGGAGCAAACAACGCAGAAGATAGTGGAATGCGCACGTGCAGGAGATGGATCCCACCAGAATCCCACACGCTGTGGCGCATCAGATTCCTGCCGGCTTCCGTCTCCCCGGAAGACCGCCGAAGAGATGGAGAGATAGTTGGGAGTCAACCTCCCAAGAGAGGCCAGCCTGATTTCAGGAACAGACCAAAGGTCTACAAGGGAAAGAAGAAGAAGAAGACACCTTACTTAATATATAAACGAAAACATCCGTTTTCTGCAAGTTTTATTATATTTTATGGTAGCATGTAGTTTCCATAAAAAATAGAAAATTACAAGCAAATATTTATAACCATTTATGTTTTGTTTGCGATGTTTTATTACACAATAATATACATTTATTAAATAGTAATATATATATACTAGCTGACCCGGCAACGCTTCGCTATTGCTAAATTCGAGTACATAAATAAACCCAATATATATTCAACAAATACAATTAAAGTTCAATAACAATTCGTTTATTTATTGGATTAAATGCCATGTGTATGGATGCAAAAATGTGTGTCTATATCTTTAAAACAAAGTTTCAATCCACGCAAACTCGCTGTGAATTATAAACTTGAATACATATTACTAATGTAATTGAAAAACTATTTTTTGAATATTTTATATGAAATTTAATAATCAAATAAACAATATTATATCACATTTGCAGAAAACATTGATTATATTAAAGAAACAAAACTCTTGATTTTGTTGTCCATGAAATTCACATCAGAGCCAATAAAGTAAGTTTCTACGATCGTGATTTCGGCACTGCGAGTCCGCTTGCGTGGAATAGTAATATAGATGATAATACTACAAAAGCCTCCCTTCCCGACTTCCACAACTGTATCCCTCGCCGCTCTGCGCCATTGACCTCCTGCCACTCGTTTAATGTCATCAGACCATCTTGCTTGGGATCTGCCAGAATTTGTGTAGCTGTTTCTCTTTCGCCACTCCAGGCCAGAAGATCTTATCACCCGTTGTCCTTGCTTTATGACCGATCCCATTCCATTTAAACATTAGTTTTACACGCTGCATCGGCAACTTTGGTCCGATCCTTGATTCATCAATTTTGGGCCCTGGAATTAAAAAAAAAAAAATTTGAATTGCCATAAGGCGGACACCGAAGAGGCAAAATTTAAATTTCCATACAATGAATGAATTACAACTGTTTTTCACTTGTTTGCTGAAGATATTCTTCATATAAAAGGCAGTTCATGCTATATGCATAATAATAATAATAATAATAATTAGGCTAATTTGTCAAATTAACTAACTAACTAACTAACCATCACGCCGCACAGTGGTCCGGATTTGGGAAACAGTGGACTTAGGAACCAAAGTCATTATTTCGATTTGAAAAAAATTGCTTGCTGTAGAAAATCTAATTTGTTACAATATTTGTCATGTTCAACTTTTCGTTATTTGGAGCTTAACATGGTTTAAAAAAATACAAACGAAAAAAATGTATGGAGTAAAATTGAATTATATTTTTTTCTCAATATATTTTAAATTGCTAGCAACGAAACTTTTTGTATATTAACGTATGTAATCAATACTTTATGTTCATATTTTTTCTTTCCAATATACTTGCGTTCTTGGCGTTAAATTGCAGTTGAACTTTAAAAAAAAAAAAAATTATTTCACAACACAAGAAATGTTTCTGCCAGAAGATTTGGTTGGGTGGTTATGATGCACAATTATTTCTTTATTACAAATAAGAAAACCAAAATTGCCTATCACCTCCAGTTTTTTTAAATATTCTCCAAAAACTGCATTTTAAAGTATGAAAACCCATGCTTACAAATATAATGTTATTATAATGGAGTGCTACATAATAATTTATTTTATGAATGAGTCGTTACTGCAGTTTTTAAGAATTATACGAAACAAATAAATAATTATTAACACCTTCTTTATGGTAATAATTCACCGTTATGACTTATTTGATGAATCATTAAAGGAATTTCCTGCACTTTCTGAGAATTATATGGAACAAATGATACACAAAAATACTATTTTTACCTGTTTCGTGGTAATGGTAGCGCGGCTTATTTGATGAATCATTATGGCAATTTCCTGCAGTTGTTAAGGATTATATGCAACAAATATAAAAATGAATACCCGTTTAATTGTAATAGTACCTTAATGACTCATTTTATGTATCACCATATCAATTCACCTACTTCTTTTCGTATATAAAACACGCAGGAGCGCGGTTACTAGCTACTGAAGTTTTGAAGAAGCAACATACCTTGAACTTGACCGCGACCAGAAAAGGGCCTGAAAATCATGACTCGATTTGGCACTCATATGGACATTTACACATTTCTACGAGAAGGAGACCTCAAGGACTACAAGCGACTCCACCGAGCAATTTTGAACTCCATTTCGCTTGAAATCTCACCAGAAGATTCTGAAGTGATATTGAAATTTGCAAGATATCTCACTGTCAACTTGAAGAGCAGATGGACCGCGGCCCACAGAATTCAAAACAAATTTATAAATAAGCATTTGAACTGGTTGAAAGCAAGAATCCAGTGGCCTTCCTGCAATTCCGTAAATCTCGCCGCGATTTTTGAAGAAACCGAAAATATTGCAGAAACCGAATATTTAGAGCAAGAGGATCAATATTTAGCGGAATCTAATGAAATCATCATAGCATCTACATCTATGGCCACTAAAGATATGGGCACTTCTACAGAAGTTCAAACAAGAAAACCATTTGCAGACCTGGGGAACAAGCAGAAGAAAAGGCGGTCGGGTACATTGAGTGACTATTCGGAAGAGAAGTTAGCTTTTGCTTTGGTCACTAGGCTAAAATCGAATGGAAAAGAGATCCTTGCTCGCATTATTGATCACCTCTTGAAGAATCCTGACAAAGCCCCAGATGTCAAATCGCATTTATTCGATAAGGAAAAGAAGAAAACAAATCAGGAAGACCAAGCTTTGGCTCTTACTACTTCATTAGATCTGTCAAAGTGGAAATATCTGACGTTAAGGGCTGCAATGTCAGATTGGAAGAATTCTCTGCAGCTTCCTTCCTACCACAAATTATTAGAAGCTAAGAAGAGGTGCTATCCGGATGCCAAAGACGTTGAAATATCTGAACACGATCCTGCAAATTGTGGGAGACAAACTAGGTATTTCGAGTGGGAATCTGAAGCTAACAAGCAAATGGGGATTTGACGGATCTTCAACACAAAGCAATTATAGGCAGAAGAGTGACGAGCCTTGTTCCTTTGAAGTTGGAGTCGAACAATGTGGTCATTTGGGAAAATCCAAAGCCATCTTCGACGTTTTACTGTAGGCCTGTCAAATTCCAGTTCGCAAAAGAAACCATTGACTTTGTCAACCAAGAAAATGCGGCAATGAAGGAAGAAATACGTAATTTGGTTGCATCAAAATGCGGTAATTACGAAATTACTCATGAGCTGCACATGACAATGATAGATGGCAAAGTAGCTTTATTCCATATAATTTTATATTATTTATTCCATATAATTCTCAGAAAGTGCAGGAAATTCCTTTAATGATTCATCAAGTAAGTCATAACGGTGAATTATTACCATAAAGAAGGTGTTAATAATTATTTATTTGTTTCGTATAATTCTTAAAAACTGCAGTAACGACTCATTCATAAAATAAATTATTATGTAGCACTCCATTATAATAACATTATATTTGTAAGCATGGGTTTTCATACTTTCAAATGCAGTTTTTGGAGAATATTTAAAAAACTGGAGGTGATAGGCAATTTTGGTTTTCTTATTTGTAATAAAGAAATAATTGTGCATCATAACCACCCAACCAAATCTTCTGGCAGAAACATTTCTTGTGTTGTGAAATTAAAATATTTTTTTTTAAAGTTCAACTGCAATTTAACGCCAAGAACGCAAGTATATTGGAAAGAAAAAAATATGAACATAAAGTACTAATTACATACGTTAATATACAAAAAATTTCGTTGCTAACAATTTAAAATATATTGAGAAAAAAAATATAATTCAATTTTACTCCATACATTTTTTTCGTTTGTATTTTCTTAAACCATGTTAAGCTCCAAATAACGAAAAGTTGAAAATGACAAATATTGTTACAAATTAGATTTTCTACAGCAAGCAATTTTTTTCAAATCGAAATAATGACTTTGGTTCCTAAGTCCACTGTTTCCCAAATCCGGACCACTGTGCGCCGTCTCCCCGAAAGTGTAAGCAGAGAGAATGGACTGTCACACTTTTACTGATGCGGCACTCCATCCTTCTCTTTTCGCCCCGCGGGAGGCGCGGTGTGATGGGTTGCGAACCTCATCGCCACCAATAGGCATCTCCCGCGCACACTTCGATCGTCCAACACCCACAAAATAAATCTAAAACAAATAATATAAAATGCAATGATATAAAATAAAATAACAAAATAAAAATAATTTTACACATATTGTCTATTTAATTTATAATATGTTCCACGTATCCACTGTTTTTTAATTTAGCACATAATGTAATAACACATAATGTTTTTTTCGATGTTGCACATGTTGACTTGGACGATCCGGACTTTTGTGTTTATTTAATTTATGTTACACGTATCCATCATTTTTTAAATTATCTGTAGTAAGGCACTTAACCAGCAAGAACTTAAAAATAATATTGAAGAAATTATTCAAATTGTTATTGGAACAAATGAAAAATTTATTTCTACACCTGTCAAAATTCTTTACAAAAACGATAAAACAAATAAAACCTTTTAATCTGATTAATTTGATTAATTTGTCAAATTAATTAAACTAATCAGATTTTAAAGGTTGGTCATGTTAGAAGTCGGAGGAATCGACATGCGTGTATGACTCGTTGTATGAATGTGGAGGAAGCTAGAGAGGTTTGCCAGGATAGAGTAGTGTTATGGTCCATTCTCTCTGCCTACCCCTGTGGGGAAACGGCGTGGGTTTGTTTGTTTGTTTAATTTGTATAATCGCCGTTTTCGTGAATAGCTCACCTCAAGGGCGCTTTGACATTGTTTTTAGTCATTTCATTTCATTTATTTCATTTATTTTGATAATAATCACAAACATTACAGACGTACAATTCCAAATCGTTTGCAATTACATTATAAACAGAGAAACATTAAAAAAAATAAAAATTAAGCTTAAGAGTAAGAAAAAATCATAACATTGATATTGCATCCCTGAGGCAACTCACACTATCACGAAATATGTCGACCTCCGAGGCGATCCGATTAAGCAATAAGATTGCCCTACCCACAGGCATTACCATTGGCAGGTTGGTTCTGCAGCGTGGCAAATAAAACAATCTGTGCTGTCTTTGACGAAGGTAATTATCAGGGACAAATAGACCTACATCACTCAGGACATCCGAGTTCTGTATACGGCCGCCAATCAGCTGAAAGAAGTGAACTCCCAAGTGAATGTTCCTCCTTCTCTCCAATGATTGGTAGCTTAGCATACCTAGCAAGAATTCAGTCGGAAAGAGCCACGGGTAATAACCGCGCTCCCTGAGGTAAAGAAAGCGCAGAAATTTTTTCTGCACTCGCTCCACCATCAGAGAATATCGGATCCCAGGCGGTGACCAAATAACGGAACTATATTCCAGCCGACTTCTTACCAGGGAATTATACAACACCCGAAGTACCTGTGTGTTTGAAAATATCTTGGCATTCCTGAAAACAAATCCAAGCATTTTAGTGGAACTATTACATAGAGCAACTATGTGAAGATTGAACGATAATTGAGCATCGAACAGAACACCGAGATCTCTGGATGTAGAAGCTCTTTCAAGCTGTACCCCATCCATAAGATAGCGAAAGTTTAATGTTTTCGATGCCCGTGTGTATGACATAACAAAGCACTTGGAGACGTTGAAGAATAATTTGTTACGTTTACTCCATTGGGTTATGCTCTGAATGTCACACTGAAGCTTCAAGCAATCTGAGGGATTCTCTATTTCAGAGAAAACTTTTATGTCATCAGCAAATAATAAAAAATTTGAAAACTTTATTTCGTTAGAAATATCATTTATGAATATTGTGAAAAGCAATGGTCCTAAATTAGACCCTTGTGGCACCCCTGATGAGGTGTGAAAGGCTGATGAAAGGTGCATGTGACAACAGCGAAATCACGATCGTAGAAACTTACTTTATTGGCTCTGATGTGAATTTCATGGACAACAAAATCAAGAATTTTGTTTCTCTAAACATATGAATGTTTTGTGCAAATGTGATATAATATTGTTTATTGATATACAGACAACCGTTGCTAACATTTTATGCGATAATTTGAAAAGGTGGGTTTTTAGGTGATATTTAAAGTCTGTCGGATTGTCAATGCATCTGAGGCGTGCAGGAAGTATATTTCAGGCGGACGACCTGCTACTGTGAAAGCCCGAGCAACACAAATTTCAGATATATTGGTGGCACGTTTGGGAATGTGCTTAATTATTGTCTATAAACTGTAAATTTAAAAACCTTACCTGAAATTAATAATGGAATTTTCATATATGAATGAAAACTACTAAAAGTAGCTTATGTGTAATGTAAAAATGTAAAAATGTAATGTAAAAATTACTTTTAAGTTGATCAGATTGAAGTTTTTGGTTCGACATCATTATTAAATCATTAGGGAGTTTATTAAATTCTGTAGAGGCTATAAATTGTAAGATTTTACACCGAATCTAGTTGAACGCAATGCTTCTTATTCTGTGAGCGCGTATCATGTTGGTGTACGTCCGTATTGAATATTGGTCGAGTATTAGAGTGCGTTGATGACTTTATTATTTGTAGTATAGTTTTAGTGATCTCTAATTTTGGATGGATTTGAAATGGAATTATTTTCGTCTGAGAATATAGGGCCCTTACATGAGTGTACCACGGTAGACGGAAAATATTTCTAACAGCTCGATTTTGGATCACCTGAATCTCAGTAGCTTTCTTCTTTGTAATAAAGCCCCAAATACAGGAAAGGTAAGACAGATGAGAATGTATCATGGAGTAGTAAACATAAATTGTCTATATTCTTATGTAACGAATTAAACCAATTAATCCAATTTAAACTTGTACATACCATTCCAAATTAGTTCATAAAGATAACAAAATTGTCTTGTGATACGCATATATCGAGGTGTGGGGTCCGTCCTCTGGACATGCGAATTCCAGTATCTTCTGCGTTGTTTTCCTCATCCTCTGCACATGCGCAATCCATTATCTTCTGCGTTGTCTTCCTCATCCTCAAGCAAATGAAATAACCTGAAAGCAATTTAATTATCTTTGAATATTTTAAATCTCAGCATAATGTAGAATTTAATGGTCAAAAATGGTTAATATTACTGGAATCTTCCAACTGAGGCAGCTAATGCTGCATATAAGGATATGTTTACCTATCACAGCATTTGTTTTCATAAGTAAAACAAATAAATTGATATTGTATATCATTAGAACTTTCTTATCGTTGCTGTGGTAATTTTAATATTTCCCTGACCAAAGTACGCGTATAAAGAACACCTTTATGTTTGAATTCATCAAATGTCATATTAATTGTATTTTAAATAACTAATTGAAATCATAATAATAAAATAACATTAATAAAATAGCGCAATACCATTCAAAATTCTGCCAGTTGTGTAGTTTCTTCATATTCTTGTAGAGCTTCGACGTCCAATATTTTATATTTTCGCTATCATCCTTTGAAATAACCTGAAAGCAATTTAATTATCATTGAATATTTTTAATCCCAGAAATTTCATAACCTAAAATTACATAGATATGATACGTAAGTAAAACGATATATAATTTCTTCTCTATTCGATATTATTTAGAAATATAACTTTGAAATATGTAATGCAGAAATATAATATGTATTCATTTCAACGGCAAAATAGAATAACTTGAAGATATATATGAATTAGAAATATAAATATACCTACAAAATAATATTACGATGTATAAATTACGTTTTGACAGTTCAGAGACCACGTGACCAATCGAACGGCTAGAATTCTAGAAAACGAATATCGTTAAGTAATCACCGTCGAACGTAAGAGAAACGAATAAGTTTCAGCCACACGAAAAAATAAAATTTCGTTCATAACCTCAAAATGACACTCGCGTAAAAATTATACTCGCCAAAATTTGGAAGCATAATTACCTGTCTGCATTAATGTACATTAAAATATGGCCAATAAAATAGACTGTACCAATTAAACAACCAATTATTTAAGTACGTAATAAGTAAAACGTATTAAGTATTATACATCCCAAAGTAAAACGCAATTGGACTGTCAGAATGAAAAACACATTGTTGCCACTACACAAAATTACATGGAGACTGAATTCTCTCCAGACCATGTCAAACGAATATAGACTCAAAAGATTGATACTCTGATACGAACATTAAGGTCTATATTCGTTTGCACTACGAAAATTTTCAATTAATCGATTAATTTATAAAGTTAATTAGAGCTCGATTAATAACAAAAATATGCCTATGACGACCGCTGAATTCCACTTAGTCCATAGAATATAACATTATTTCATACTTCTTCCTGTGATGAAGGCGACCAGCCTTCTCTCCATCTCTTTGGTGGTCATCCTGGTGGTCGACGGCCCTCTGGAGTCTCTTGCATCACGATATTAGGAATTCTTGCTGGATCCATTCTCTCGATGTCTCTGCCTACTCCATCTCACTATGTCTTCAATGTTGCAGGATTTGCGAATTTATTCGTTGGGTATCCTATCTCTAACGGTTCTCCCCACAATAGGTCGCAGTCTGGTTCTGACAGTGTCTGCCCTTGCTTTGATTCCGTATGTTATTATGGGCCTGATTCATGTTTGTTTGTTGTTATTCTTAATTTTAGCCACAATTCCAGGTTTTCATCAATAAGACGACTTCGTAGTTTACTCTTGTTAAAATTCCGGTGAATCGTATATTATTGCAAAAGAGTCGACTATTTTTAAGGGATCTGAGCTGAATGGTTCCGCTCAGTAAAGTGAGCCGATTCTTCTTGATAATTATCGAGTCGTTTGTCAAAAAAGTTGTTTGTCGTTGTGAATTTTTTTTTTAGCTCATCGACAAAAAATTTATCCTGGTGAATTTTTTTTTTTTTACCGGAATCAACTTTTTTGGTCGAGGAGCAAAAAAAAAAGGTCACTAAAATAATTTCAAACTTTGAACGACTCAAAATGGTGAACCGTGGATCGTTAAAAAGAGTCGGCTCACTTTGCTGAGCGGAACCGTTCAGATCAGATCCCTGAGATGAGTCGTTTTGCCCATCCCTATACGTGCGTATATTTTTCAGTTCAAAAGAGCGACTAATTTCATATCTGACCACGCAAAGAGTCAAAAAAGCCACTAATTTGCATCTTATCACGCCAAGCGAATATAGACTCTAAAGATCGATACTCAGGTGATACGAACATGAAGGTCTATACTCGCTCGCACTACGAAAATTTATAAATTTACAAAGTTAATTAGAGCTCGATTAATAACAAAAATATGCCTATGACCACCTATGTCTATATCTATTAATGAAGTGTATCAATTTGAAAACGATCTGCTCAGGAATAACCCCGGAATCAGTCCACACACAGAGCGAAACTGCCTTTTATTTATATAGATATCATTGAAATATGTGTTATATAAGAATAATATTTAATAATTATATGTCACTCCTTAAGTATTGATGTAATTATAAATACCTAATTGTTTTTAACTTTGACATTTATCGTGTTTTTTTTATATATACGGGTATTTCAATTCGTTTACTCCCACTATAAAGAAAGTTTCTTATAATTAAGGGAAATTTTTTTTTGTTTAATTTTAATTTAAACTTAATTAATAAGTAGTAATTAACAAATAAACTTTAAAAAACGTAACTCAATTAACAAGTTTTTGATTGAATGTAAAAAATATTATTTAATTTTTGTTTAAATTGGATCTGGAACTAACACAATTTTCATATTTTAAGAAGCTTTAATTGGAATAATAAAATGTTGTAAAAAGTAAATACGGTGAAAAATAACTTGAATTGTTTTATTCGATATTGTTAATTGAAATTGAATAAAAGTGTTACAATAATACCAAAGCGATAATAAATTTTGAATAGTTGCCGCACGGTGATGAATATCGCATGATCAGTGACGCGCGAGTTCATTCCTGCCACGACCGTGGCGAGATCATGACATGTGTGCTTACGCAAAGTGTGTACTTTTCTTGCAGTTATTTTGCCATTATTCGACGCTAAATTCACAACAAAACATTTTTTTACGCCTAATTATACAAAAAATAATCGTGTAGTTTACGTCTTTTATCAGAAACTAATTAAAACTAACTAACTAACTAACCATCACGCCGTCTCCCCGAAAGGGTAGGCAGAAAGAATGGACTGTCACACTTTTACTGATGCGCCACTCCATCCGTCTCTTTTCGCCCCGCGGGAGACGCGGTGTGATGGGTTGCGAACCTCATCGCCACCAATAGGCATCTCCCGCGCGCACTTCGATCGTCCAACACCCACAAAATAAATCTAAAATAAATAATATAAAATATTACAATGATATAAAATAAAATAACAAAATAAAAATAATTTAATAATGTTCTTTTTAGATGGTGCACATATTGACTATTTAATTTATGTTCCACGAATCCACCGTTTTTTAATATAGCACATAATGTAATAACACATAATGTTTTTTTCGATGTTGCACATGATGACATGGACGATCCGGTCTTTTTAACTAATTAAACTGATGTTTTAACTGAATAATCAGAGTACAACACCGCTGGTGAAGGTTAAACTTAAAGTACTACTCCATAAAGCGAATGATAAACGAAATTTGATCTAGGAAATCCTCACTAAGCCGTGCACCCGTTGGCAGGCATTTAAAATTAACGTCGTTTTCTTTTTAAGGAAAGCGCAAAGAGTTTCTAATTATTTAATTTTTTTACAGTTGAAGATGTTTCCATTCGAAGGACCTCGATGTATAATTAACACCACTAGAATTGAGTACCATTCAAAAAACGAGTTCCCTGTAAACGTTAATTGAAATTTACAAAAGATCTCAAAGTAAAACAGTATTGTTTGGATACAAATTATTTACCCAAATTCAAGATTGAAATTTTCAAGAGACTTTCATTTTTTAATTATTACAAAGAGGTTTAACAGAAATTATTATATTCAAAATATTATTTTTTGTGAGATGATCGGCCTGTTCATTATATTTGTATTTCAAATACTTGTTATAGAAAAATGAAATTATAGAAATTATAGAAACATATGGAAAGAATGAATGAAGAAAGAATGGTAAAAAAATATGTTAATGCTGTAAATGGAACCAGAAATAGAGGAAGACCGAGGAAACCGTGGCACGATCAAATAAATCAAATATTGAATGTCGGCTATGTGAGGAGTCAGAGAAATGGACGTGCGTGCATGACACGATGTATGAATGTATGTAAATATTTCTGTTCTCGTTCATTGATGTTCTTACTTCTTGTTTTATTTTTATTTCCACTTACCTTGGAGATTATTTAGATTTTAGGATGGAGTATGTACACGAGACATTTATAAACTGGGGCTGTAACACTGATAACGCCGCATTACGCCAAACACAAAACCATTTGTAAAATCCTTAAAACAAATGACAAAACAGCCTGCTGATATTTTCCAGAATACTTACGAATGCGGGGTTGCCTCCATTTTATTTTTAGGTAAATCCCACTAGAGATGTCTCTGGTGTGGACCCGTACAGTCCGCAGCGGAGCGCGGACGCAGCTTGAGTGGGCCGGAAGAGGACCTGTAGAAGTTATTAATCAAAAAACTTTCACATCCAGATTTGAAGAGCGTTTGACCTTCAGCAGTTTACAAAATAATTAGGATACTTATTTTTTTTCTATTCCTCTTCGTCTTCTTTTTCTTCATATTCTTTAGCATTCTTTCCTCCACTGCTGGATATACTCGTTTGTATGTTTCTCAATTCGTCAATGTCGGTTCATTTCCGCATTCAGGTTTTTCCAGCCATTCGCGCCTGTCGTCAGTGTATCTTTTAGGTGGCCTGCAGACACTCGTTTTCTTTATCCAAAGCCTCCATTGGAGTATTTTGGATGTCTAACTGGTACTGCCCTGTCTAGTTATATATCCAGCCCATTGCCACTTTCATTCAGTTGTACGATCTACGGTGTCGGGAACTTTGGCTCGGCGTGTAATTTCTTTATTTCGTATATAGGTATTATATCTAGAAAACATTATTAACACCTTCTACGAACGTTAACTGTTCGAATTGACTCGAAAGCGTTGCGGGAAGAAAGCAGAAGGAAATCTCGAAACGCGGATTTAGATTTCCACTTCCTTCAGCCAGCCCACGAGATAAAACCACCTAACACGCAAGTAAAATAATGCGAATACGTAGAAAAAACATACATTAAAACGGCGTTTGCTTTTATATCACCTGTTTAAATAAACGATTTTTATTCGTTTGAATTTTTAGTACTTTAACAAAAGCGATTTGGAGAGCTTTGCGCGCTAGAATTGACAAAATATTTTGAAATTTATTTAATTTGTACGTTTTTTATTTCAGAATTAAAAATATATGGTTTGCGACTATATACATGCTTGGCACTCGTGTTGAATGTTGTGCGTGTTTTTGACTGTTAAAAACAAAAGTGGTACAAACCGCCGATTGTTATTCTTTAAAAAAATGTACAATTTCACAGAAACACGAATGTCAACCGTCATCGGTAACATTGGACACACGACGGAAGACTCCGGGGAAGATTTTAATAACAATGTCTGTGTGTATGTGGGGCACATTAGGGCGTGGCTAAATATCACCCCCTGATGGCGGCATTAGTGGCGCCTTTGTTTATTTTATTTATTCGAGAAATTCTCATTAAAACGTAATAAAACTAATGGAACCGGACGAGCAATTTGAAAACAATTAAATGACTGAGGGACTGATTCCGGGGTTATTCCTGAGCAGATCGTTTTCAAATTGATACACTTCCTTAATAGATAGACATAGGTGGTCATAGGCATATTTTTGTTATTAATCGAGCTCTAATTAACTTTGTAAATTTATAAATTTTCGTAGAGCGAGCGAGTATAGACCTTCATGTTCGTATCACCTGAGTATCGATCTTTAGAGTCTATATTCGCTTGGCGTGATAAGATGCAAATTAGTGGCTTTTTTGACTCTTTGCGTGGTCAGATATGAAATTAGTCGCTCTTTTGAACTGAAAAATATACGCACGAATAGGGATGGGCAAAACGACTCATCTCAGGGATCTGATCTGAACGGTTCCGCTCAGCAAAGTGAGCGGACTCTTTTTAACGATCCACGGTTCACCATTTTGAATCGTTCAAAGTTTGAAATTATTTTAGTGACCTTTTTTTTTTGCTCCTCGACCAAAAAAGTTGATTCCGGTAAAAAAAAAAAAATTCACCAGGATAAATTTTTTGTCGGTAAGCTAAAAAAAAAATTCACAACGACAAACAACTTTTTTGACAAACGACTCGATAATTATCAAGAAGAATCGGCTCACTTTACTGAGCGGAACCATTCAGCTCAGATCCCTTAAAAATAGTCGACTCTTTTGCAATAATATACGATTCACCGGAATTTTAACAAGAGTAAACTACGAAGTCGTCTTATTGATGAGAACCTGGAATTGTGGCTAAAATTAAGAATAACAACAAACAAACATGCATCAGGCCCATAATAACATACGGAATCAAAGCAAGAGCAGACACTGTCAGAACCAGACTGCGACCTATTGTGGGGAGAACCGTTAGAGATAGGATACCCAACGAATAAATTCGCAAATCCTGCAACATTGAAGACATTGTGAGATGGAGAGTAGGCAGAGACATCGAGAGAATGGATCCAGCAAGAATTCCTAATATCGTGATGCACGAGACTCCAGAGGGCAATCGACCACCAGGATGACCACCAAAGAGATGGAGAGAAGGCTGGTCGCCTTCATCACAGGAAGAAGTATGAAATAATGGTTTATTCAGTGTAACCGTAATTGAATGAAGTGCAAAAATTATAATAAATCAATAAACATATTTGGCTCTCAATTTTTTTTTAAATCGTTGTAAAGTACGCATTTGGCTCTTTGGCTAATAAGTTTGCCGACCCCCCTGACCTAGCGGATCATTGAGCTGCCGCTCTTTTTTTATGGATCATCGCTCACCCGCTCACCAAAAAGATTCGAATCTTTGAGTCGACTCGTGAGCGGATCGCACATCCCTATCTCTGATCTGTCATTGCGTCGCAGCGCAGTGTTTTGTAAGTAAAATATTTATATTTCTAATTCATATATATCTTCAGTTTATTCTATTTTGCCGTTGAAATGAATACAGATTATATTTCCGCATTACATATTTCAAAGTTGTAGTTTCAAATTTTATCGAATAGAAATGAAATTATGTATCGTTTACTTACGTATTATTTTAGGTTATGTTATGACTCTACATGGAAAAACGTTAAATTCTAAGTAACAATTCTATGAATTGGTATAATCTATTTTAATAATGTAATGTAAAATTGTTCTGGCAGGGCGATAACCTATATCTTTTGGATTAGACGATTTACTTCAGCTGTTTTAGTTTTTCTCTGAAAAAAAAAAATGCTGTGATAGGTAAACATATCCTTACATACAGCATTAGCTGCCTTAGTTGGAAAAATCCAGTAATATAACATTTCCAAATGGTCTGATGTTCCCACGCCAATCTTACAATGATCGATCCAGAGCCTCGAGTGCTTTTTTTTAATATACTGCTCATTTTAATATAATTATTTGATTTTTGCAGAGATGCCGACGCTAAGGATGATACCAGGAAAGACTCTTTGAGATAGGGTGAGGAACACGGCTATCCACGATATCTCCAAGGTGGAAGATGTCGTGAGATGGGGCACGCAACGCAAGATACTGGCATAGATGGATCCCACACCTCGATATGTGCAAGACAGATTGTTATATTTATGAACTAATTTTGAAATGGTATGTACAGGTTGGATTAATTGGTTTAATTGAATACAGATTATATTTCCGCATTACATATTTCAAAGTTGTAGTTTTAAATTATATCGAATAGAAATGAAATTATATATCGTTTTACTTACGTATTATTTTAGGTTATGTTATGACTCTACATGGAAAAACGTTAAATTCTAAGTAACAATTCTATGAATTGGTATAATCTATTTTAATAATGTTATTTTAATGTAAAATTGTTCTGGCAGGGCGATAACTTATATCTTTTGGATTAGACGATTTACTTCAGCTGTTTTAGTTTTTCTCTGAAAAAAAAAATGCTGTGATAGGTAAACATATCCTTACATACAGCATTAGCTGCCTCAGTTGGAAAGATCCAATAATATAACATTTCCAAATGGTCTGACGTTCCCACGCCAATCTTACAATGATCGATCAAGAGCCTTGAGTGCTTTTTTTTTAATATACTGCTCATTTTAATATAATTATTTGATTTTTGCAGAGATGCCGACGCTAAGGATGATACCAGGAAAGACTCTTTGAGATAGGGTGAGGAACACGGCTATCCACGATATCTCCAAGGTGGAAGATGTCGTGAGATGGGGCACGCAACGCAAGATACTGGCATGTATGGATCCCACACCTCGATATGTGCAAGACAGATTGTTATATTTATGAACTAATTTTGAAATGGTATGTACAGGTTGGATTAATTGGTTTAATTCCACTATCAGAGGCAGAACAGGAGGGTCGGACATCATCGGAAGAGTGGCAGCGCTAAAATGGCTTGCCGCTCGCAGCCCTGATGATAGATGAACTGTAACCCGAAACCCAGGACGTCCTCAACTTCGATGGAGGGATGACATTGGATGCGTGTTGCCCAGGATCGACAGACATTGAATCAGATGGAGGAGGCCTACGCCCAGGAGTGAACGGATATAGGCTCATGATGATGATGATACAAAACATTGAAACACCTACATGCAACATTTTAAATATTTCTGGAATGGGTAAAATTCTGCAACAATGAAAGTTCATTGTATGGAATGAATGCTTTAAATTATCAACTGATTTCTGTAGAATCACACTCCAAAGGAGAATTGATTCAATGTATATTTCCAGACATCACACAAATTTACAAATTTCGTCATTGGTTAAGTGAATGTGCATTATTAGCTTCATCTAATGGACATCAAAATCAAGAGTTTTGTTTCTCTAAACATTGTATTTCTAAGAGCATTATTATGACCTTGAATGGTATATGTATGAATGTTTTATGCAAATGTGATATAGTATATTTTTGTTTTTTTAATTTCACTTAAAATATTAAGGAAAAAATTAAGACTGGACGTTACAAAAATGGTTTAAAAATAAAGCTGAAAAAGATAAATATTAACTTTTTTTTGGGTGGCATCTTTAGGGTAACGTTTTAACTACACTACATTATTATTTCATAACGCGCTTTTGCACAGCTATGTTTAAGACCAATTGGCATCAAAAACTCATTTCAGACTTTTTGCAAACTTGCCACCTTGGTAATGCCCAGCCTTCAATTGTTCAATTCACATTAGTATTATTCAAGTTCACAGCAAGTTTGCTTGGATTAAACAAATGTTTTAAAGATATGAACTGAATTAGGATACACACACTCTTACACCTATACACATGTCATTTTATCCAATAAAATAATTGATATTGAACTTTAATTGTATTTCTTTAATATATATTGGGTGTATTTATATACTCTAATATAGCAATAGCGAAGCGTTGCCGGGTCAGCTAGTAATAGTAATAAATGGGTACCAAAATAGCCCAAATCGGACATCTAAACTGTGATAAATGGGTTACTAAACCGTCTTAATGGGCACCTAAATAGTCTTAAATAAGCACTGAAATAGTTCAAAACGCACTGTCCTAGATGGGTAAATAACCTGTCTTAATGGGTAACAATAGTAATTAATGGGTACCAAAATAGGCCAACTCGGACATCTAAACTGTGATAAATGGGTACCTAAACCGCCTTAATAGGCACCTAAATAGTCCGAAATGAGCACTGAAACAGTTCAAAACGCACTGTCCTAGATGGCTAAATGGGTAATAATAGTAATAAATGGGTTCCAAAATAGTCCAACTCGGACATCTAAACTGTGATAAATGGGTACCTAAACCGCCTTAATAGGCACCTTAATAGTCCGAAATGAGCACTGAAACAGTTCAAAACGCACTGTCCTAGATGGGTAAATAACCTGTCTTAATGGGTCATAATAGTAATTAATGGGTACCAAAATAGTCCAACTCGGACATCTTAACTGTGATGAATGGGTACCCAAACCGTCTTGATGGGCACCTAAATAGTCTGAAATGAGCACTGAACAGACCAAAACGCACTGTCCTAGATGGGTATATAATCTGTCTTAATGGGTAATAGAAGTAATAAATGGGTACCAAACTCGGACATCTAAACTGTTATAAATGGGTACCTAAACCGCCTTAATAGGCACCTAAAGAGTCCGAAATGAGCACTGAAACAGTTCAAAACGCACTGTCCTAGATAGGTTAATAACCTGTCTTAATGGGTAATAATAGTTATAAATGGGTACCAAAATAGTCCAACTCGGACATCTAAACTGTGATAAATGGGTACCTAAACCGCCTATATGGGCACATAAATAGTCCGAAATGAGCACTGAAACATTTCAAAACGCACTGTCTTAGATGGGTAAATAACCTGTCTTAATGGGTAATAATAGTAATAAATGGGTACCAAAATAGCCCAAATCGGACATCTAAACTGTGATAAATGGGTAACTAAACCGTCTTAATGGGCACCTAAATAGTCTAAAATGAGCACTGAAACAGTTCAAAACGCACTGTCCTAGATGGGTAAATAACCTGTCTTAACATACAAATACATCATACAAAATGGAATATATTTTTTTAAATATGAAAATTTGATTAGGAGAAAGGGGGTACGACCCCTAAATTATCTAAAAAAGTTCATACATTCCTTATTTCATGGATATTTAAGGGAGAAGAAGGGTGTGTCAAGGGGGTACGACCCCGAAATGATATAAAAAGGTCATTATTTTCCTATTTTCATGGATATTTAAGGGGGAAGAAGGGTGTGTCACCCCTACAGATATGGAAAAAAGTCCTCGCTTTATCCGGATTTTCATACATATTTTTCATACAAAAGTGAACATATTTGGTTAATATGAAAATTTGATTAGGAGAAAGGGGGATCGACCCCTAAATGATATAAAAAGTGCATTATTTTCCTATTTTCATTGATATTTAAGGGAGAAGAAGGGTGTGTCACCCCTACAGATATGGAAAAAAGTCCTCGCTTTATCCCGATTTTCATACATATTTTTCATACAAAAGTGAATAATTTTTTTTTAATATGAAAATTTGATTAGGAAATAGGGGGTACGACCCCTAAATGATATAATAAAAGGTCATTATATTCCTAATTTCATTGATATTTAAGGGGGAAGAATGGTGTGTCACCCCAACAGATATGGAAAAAAGTCCTCGCTTTATCCCGATTTTCATACATATTTTTCATACAAAACGCAATATATTTTTTTTAATATGAAAATTTGATTAGGAGAATGGGGGTACGACCCCTAAATGATATAAAAAACTTCATTATTTTCCTATTTTCATGGATATTTAAGGGGGAAGAAGGATGTGTCACTCCTACAGATATGGAAAAAAGTCCTCGCTTTATCCCGATTTTCATACATATTTTTCATACAAAAGTGAATAATTTTTTTTTAATATGAAAATTTGATTAGGAAATAGGGGGTACGACCCCTAAATGATATAATAAAAGGTCATTATATTCCTAATTTCATGGATATTTAAGGGGGAAGAATGGTGTGTCACCCCAACAGATATGGAAAAAAGTCCTCGCTTTATCCCGATTTTCATACATATTTTTCATACAAAACGCAATATATTTTTTTTAATATGAAAATTTGATTAGGAGAATGGGGGTACGACCCCTAAATGATATAAAAAGTTCATTATTATCCTATTTTCATGGATATTTAAGGGGGAAGAAGGATGTGTCACCCCTACAGATATGGAAAAAAGTCCTCGCTTTATCCCGATTTTCATACATATTTTTCATACAAAAGTGAATATTTTTTTTTAATATGAAAATTTGATTAGGATATAGGGGGTACCACCCCTAAATGATATAATAAAAGGTCATTATATTCCTAATTTCAGGATAATTATATTCCTAACAGATATGGAAAAAAGTCCTCGCTTTATCCCAATTTTCATACATATTTTTCATACAAAACGCAATATATTTTTTTTAATATGAAAATTTGGTTAGGAGAATGGGGGTACGACCCCTAAATGATATAAAAAAGTTCATTATTATCCTATTTTCATGGATATTTAAGGGGGAAGAAGGATGTGTCACCCCTACAGATATGGAAAAAAGTCCTCGCTTTATCCCGATTTTCATACATATTTTTCATACAAAAGTGAATATTTTTTTTTTAATATGAAAATTTTATTAGGAAATAGGGGGTACGACCCCTAAATGATATAATAAAAGGTCATTATATCCCTAATTTCATCGATAATTAAGGGGGAAGAATGGTGTGTCACCCCAACAGATATGGAAAAAAGTCCTCGCTTTATCCCGATTTTCATACATATTTTTCATACAAAAGTGAACATATTTTTTTTAATATGAAAATTTGATTACTAAAGAGACTATTAACTTCTTGAATATACTATTAAAGAGACTAAAAACTGCTTGAATATACACTAATAAAGACCCTAATAACTGTTTGTATATACACTAACCAGGTTCCTAAAAACTGCAAAAATATACTACTAAGGAGACTATTAACTTCTTGAATTTACTAAAGAGACTAAAAACTAGGCAGCACGGGTAGGAAATCGGCAGTCGTGACGTCACTTTTGATCGAAAATAATACATTGTGTAGGCAGCACGGGTAGGAAATCGGCAGTCGTGACGTCACTTTTGATCGAAAATAATACATTGTGTAGGCAGCACGGGTAGGAAATCGGCAGTCGTGACGTCACTTTTGATCGAAAATAATACATTGTGTAGGCAGCACGGGTAGGAAATCGGCAGTCGTGACGTCACTTTTGATCGAAAATAATACATTGTGTAGGCAGCACGGGTAGGAAATCGGCAGTCGTGACGTCACTTTTGATCGAAAATAATACATTGTGTAGGCAGCACGGGTAGGAAATCGGCAGTCGTGACGTCACTTTTGATCGAAAATAATACATTGTGTAGGCAGCACGGGTAGGAAATCGGCAGTCGTGACGTCACTTTTGATCGAAAATAATACATTGTGTAGGCAGCACGGGTAGGAAATCGGCAGTCGTGACGTCACTTTTGATCGAAAATAATACATTGTGTAGGCAGCACGGGTAGGAAATCGGCAGTCGTGACGTCACTTTTGATCGAAAATATACATTGTGTAGGCAGCACGGGTAGGAAATCAGCAGTCGTGACGTCACTTTTGATCGAA